>CM075670.1:276038741-276473741 GCA_037962975.1 Clitoria ternatea | reverse complement strand
TAGGATGATTCTGTCAGTCCAGGGTAAACCGAGGGATAACTTCCCTTTCAGGGACGGAGTGACAGCCCCAACAGTGTCATTTACAGATGATGACTTCGGCCCAACAATTCCAGGAGGTGATGATGCAGTAGTGATTGTGGCCGTCATAGCCAATAAGGACGTCAAGAGAATCCTCGTTGATCAGGGAAGTTCTTGTGATGTTATCTTTTATAATTGTTTCAAACGAATGGGTTTCAGTGATGCAAATTTACAACCATACACACAAGAACTCACAGCGTTTAACGGAGCCAAGCAACCCACTAAGGGATACCTCGACACTTTGATTTCTTTTGAAGGGGAGCCCGGTGCAAGAACGGTCAAGTCAAGAATTCTGGTGATTGATGTGGAATCCCCGTACAACGGTATCATAGGCCGTCCAACACTGAACGCTATGGAAGCAATTGTATCCACCTCTCATCTATTGATCAAATTTATCGACAAGGACAACGGTGTGTCCTCACTCCGCGGAGATCAGGAGATGGCTCGATATTGTTATAATCTGAGCCTCAACATGGTTAAGTTGGATGTATTCAACAAGAAGAGGAAGTTGAACGACGGAGGAACAGCGGCAGGGTCTGTCAGTCTTATTGACCTAGACCCCAGAGCGGAATTGAAGATTGATCCACTCAATCCATCTAAGCCTACACCAGATGGTGGCTCCAGGGATGTCGTATTAGGAGATTCCCCAGAGAAGGTCACGCACATCAACGATAAGCTGGAGTCTGCTATGGAGCAACGCTTATTAGCCCTTTTGCAAGAATTCAAAGACCTTTTCGCATGGACAGCAGCGGATATGCCTGGGATGGATCCAGATTTCTGTTGCCATAAGCTTGCAGTGTACCCTGAAACAAGATCGGTGGCCCAGAAGAAAAGGAGATTGGGACCGGAGAAGCAGAGGGCGGCCTGCGAGCAGACAGAGGAGTTATTGAAAGCAGGCTTTATAAGGGAGATACGCTATTCATCTTGGCTTTCTAATGTGGTCATGGTGCAGAAGGCTAACGGCAAATGGAGGATGTGTACAGATTATGTGGATCTTAACCGTTGCTGCCCTAAAGATCCATATCCCCTGCCCAACATCGATCGCATGGTCGATGATTCATCTGGTTACCAATATCTCAGTTTCATGGATGCCTATTCGGGGTACAACCAGATTCCGATGTGGGAGGGAGACCAGGAGAAAACTGCCTTTATCAATGACCGCGGTGTTTTCTGCTACACCGTCATGCCTTTTGGACTAAAGAACGCCGGCGCTACCTACCAGCGCATGATTAACAAAGTTTTTGAAGGGATGCATACAAGGCTGGTCGAAGTTTATATTGATGATATTATAGCCAAAACTCCCGCTGGAGGAGACCACATTGAAGATCTACGCCAAGTTTTCACTAGGCTTCGGCAATACAACATGAGGTTAAATCCTTTAAAGTGCACCTTCGCCGTTCCAGCAGGAAAATTCTTGGGATTCATGTTGACTCAACGAGGCATTGAGGCTAACCCCGGGAAATGTCAAGCAATCCTGGACATGCAGAGTCCCAAATGTTTGAGGGAGGTCCAGTCATTGAATGGGAAAGTGGCCGCTTTAGCTCGTTTCATGCCTAAGATGGCGCACAGGTCCCTCCCCTTGTATAAGGCGTTGAAGAAACACAAGAGTTTTGAATGGGGAGAGGAACAAGAGCAAGCCTTCCAGCAGCTCAAGGCCGTTCTCTCGAGTCCACCAATTCTGGTTAAGCCTGACCCGGGCGAAACGTTAATCTTATACTTGGCAATATCCGATGAAGCTCTAGGTGTGGCCTTGGTGAAAGAAACCCTTGAAGGGCAGAGACCGGTGTATTTTACTAGTAAAACGTTTCAGGGGGCGGAAGGAAGGTATCAGAAGATTGAGAAAGCCGCCCTGGCAGTTGTATGGGCATCACGACGGCTGAGGCCTTATTTCCATGCGCACCCAGTATTGGTGAGAATGGATTTGCCACTCCGTTCAGTACTCAGCAAGCCAGACCTCGCTGGAAGGATGATAAAATGGTCTATTGAGCTATCTGAATTTGAGATTTCATATGAGCCTCGAGGAGCCATTAAGGCGCAAGTGTTGGCTGATTTTGTAGTGGAAATGACTGGGGCAGACCCGGCCACCCCTCGAGCGCATTGGACCATCTACGTCGACGGTTCGTCGAACAGCAAAGGTTGTGGAGCAGGTGTGGTGGTAGAAAGTGATGACGGTGTGCACTTAGAAATTTCCCTCCGATTCAATTTTAAGACCTCCAACAATCAAGCTGAATACGAAGCATGCTTGGCCGGCCTCCGTGCGGCGATTGACATCGGAGCATCAGCAGTTACACTCTGCAGTGATTCCCAGCTGGTGATTTCGCAAATCCAGGGGGAGTACCAGGCGAAGGAACCACAACTTCAATTGTACTTGAATTGTGTTAATAAGTTGAAGGGAAGATTTGAAGTTTTAGAGTTCAAGCATGTGCCCAGAGAAGAAAATACCAGAGCGGACATCTTGTCAAGATTGGCAAGTACAAAGCAGCCTGGTAGCACAACAACGGTGGTTCAAAGCACTTTGACATCACCCAGTATACCTCTGTATCCTTCTCTGAATGCTGTCATGGTGAGCTATCCATATGAGGATTCTTGGGTCATTCCCTATATTCGTTATCTGGCTGATGGTCAACTTCCCACTGACGAGAAAGAAAGGAGACGAGTAAAGAGGGAGCTGCCATACTTTACTATGGTCGATGGTGTTCTCTACAGAAGGGGGTTCTCTGTCCCATATCTTTCATGTTTAAGAGAAGATGAAGTTCAAGTTCAAGCGGTCTTAACCGAGGTACACGAGGGGCAATGTGGGCACCACGCTGGAGGCCGAAGCCTAATGAGAAAAGTCCTCAGGGCTGGATACTGGTGGCCCACTGTGAAGCAAGATTCCGCAGACTTCGTGAGGAAGTGCGACGCTTGCCAAAAATTCTCCAATCTCCACCATACACCAGCCCAAGAGTTATCTTCATCTGCTGTGCCTTGGCCGTTCTACCAATGGGGCCTTGATATTTTGGGTCCGTTTCCCACTGCGCCAGGAGGTATCAAATACTTGATTGTGGGAGTAGACTACTTCACCAAATGGATCGAGGCAGAACCAGTAGTGCATATCACTTCTGCACGTACAAGACGTTTCATGTACGAAAATATCATTGCTCGGTTCGGGGTGCCAGGGCGGATTGTGACTGACAACGGCACCCAGTTTACAGACAAAAAGTTCACGGATTTACTTGAAGGACTGGGGATAATTCAGATATTCTCATCTGTTGAACATCCCCAAACCAATGGGCAAGCAGAGGTAGCTAACCGAGAGGTGCTAAAGGGGTTAAAGAAGCGTCTGGGAGAAGCTAAGGGAGGATGGACTGACCAGTTATGTCATGTTCTATGGGCATACCGCACTACGCCTCATTCTTCAACTAACGAATCCCCATACCGGCTAACGTACGGGGTTGAGGCGATGATTCCAGTGGAGTTACAAACAAGATCGGCTCGTGTGGAGTATTTTTCAGCTGAAGATAACAACGCCAATTTGGCATCAGAGCTGGACGTCCTTCAGGAGTTGAGGGAAGAGGCCTTCGTCAGAGATCAGGCAATAAAAGCAAAGGCAGCACTCCGGTATAATAAACGTGTCCAGTACAGAGCTTTCAACACTGGAGATCTTGTTTTGAGAAAGGCAAGTGTGGGGAATAAATTCGCCCACCAAGGAAAGCTAGCACCGACGTGGGAAGGCCCTTATAGAGTTTCTGAAGTGACTGGAAAAGGGTCATACCGGTTGGAAGAACTTGATGGAACTCCAATCCGCAACAAATGGAACACTCAGAACTTACGAGTTTATTACAGCTAGTTGGTAAGACGGCGTGTACTCTTTTTCCTTACTTGAGTTTTTCCCATAAGGTTTTTTCAAGAAGGTTTTAACGAGGCATGACCCCAACTACGCTCTTCATGTAATTTACTTTCAATTTTAATGAGAATACATCTTAACCGCCCTATCATTCTCACTTTTCTTATGTGTTGTGATTTATAGTCGTAGTTTAATACGCAAACACCTCAGGACGGATGAACTCAACTACCAATTCCGTAGTTGATGATATAACTCCTCAAGGAACTGATGAAGACCCCTCAGGACGGATGATCTCAATCACACATCGTGTGTTTTGTTGATGTAACTCCTTGAGGTGGAATGGGTTGTAGGGCTGGTCCTTTCTCAAGGCCACAAACCGAACCCCATTCGAAGACTACATGGGTTGTAGGGCTGGTCCTTTCTCAAGGCCACAAACTGAACCCCATTCGAAGACTACATAGGTTGTAGGGCTGGTCCTTTCTCAAGGCCACATGTAACACCCTCTGTTACACCTTAATAAATTCTAGAAAAACTCATAATTTTTTTTTTTTACTAAAGATATGATTGTTAAAAAGAAACTATCGGAATAAATTATATACATTATTTCTGAAATACCTCACAAATATTATTAAAAACTTTATAAAGTATTTGTACATTCATCCGAAGAAAATAAACATTAAACATTATAAGAAAGAGAGGAAACTCCATGGCCCAGAAGCAGTTACTTATTAACATTATTTATTCATTGGACCACGGTATTCATACCGAGCTCCCTTTCTAGAACGTGCTATATTTACTGCTGAAATTCTTCGATCCTTCCCTCTGAATCATCAATTTAGAATATATGAAACAAAAACACGGAGAAAGGAGTGAGAAACAGAATATAATATTTCCGAATAAGACATAAGCAACAAAGGGTTTTCACAACCAATACATAATAATATCAATCACAATCACATACACAATCAATTATGAATGCATGAATGTTATGCAATATCTTCATCATAACTTATCTATATATGTGGGCCCTTAAATTTTAATTTGCACTGGGCCAACCAGGAGTTTACACTGTTCCATAAGTCCGGATAATAATAATATGAACAGCTCAACTGGCATGGAAACACTTAGAGACTAGTCAGATTGAGAAAGTTTTTATTGTGAAAGTACCCGACACTAGGGAGCTACCCCAGGTCCCCTGAAGCACCCTTTCACACTCTCTCATCCCAAGGCTCGTAAATAAGCCTCCTCTAATGTATCCTCGGTTTCTATAATCCGTCCCCAGACAATATTATTTCATTTCACTTTCATTATCCATGATGCATGAACTACTCGCGTATTGAGTTGGTTAAGGCTTTTAGAAACTCAATTATTAAATCCCTTAAAGGTTTACAATATCATTTCAATAAACTGTACATTTTCTCAGTTCTCTGAATTTCTATCCCACAGAAATAAATTTGGTACAGTTTTTGAATCACACTGAAATTGAGTTTCTAAGCCTTAAATATCTAAAAACTTTATCATATAAAACTTTACATAATCTTTCTCAAATTAAATCTTAACAAAATCAAATTTAGGAATCTCAATTATTTCCAAATATATTTAGTTATTAAGTTGGAAAAAATAAAACAATTTTCTTTCAAAAAAAATTTTGTTTTATTAAAAGAGAATAATTATTAACCAAAAATACTTAAAATTATAAAATTTTTCTTTAACTCAAGATTTAATTAAATAAATTCTCATAAAATATTTTCTTTCTAAAATAAATACTAATTTTTATTTTTATTTTTCTAAATATTGAAAATAAAGTTAATAAAAATAATTTCTAAGAAGAAATAAAAGATAATAAAATTTAAAGAGTAAGGTAAGAAATTCTTACTGAATTTTAACTTTCCGTCATGCTCGCTATATGCTCAAACTCCACATTACAATATCATCAATCAAAATCAAACAATATCAATCATAACTAAATATCATTAATCAATCAATCATAATCAAATCATAATCAAATCAATTAAATATCATTAATACATATCATAATACAAAATTTAATGATTATTAATATAGTCAATTTTAGTCCTTTTGGTCAATTCCTCGCATAGGTATATGTAAGTCCATATAATCCAGTCCTTGCATAGGTATAGTTCAGTCCATATGGGTCATAATGGTCCAAGTCCTTGCATAGGTATAGTCCAGTCCATATAGGTCATAATGGTCCAAGTCTTTGCATAGGTATGTTAGAGTTAGTTAACCGGATATTTAATTTAAAATTTATTAAAAATGTTAAGTTAAAAAGTTAATATTTTAAAATAATAATATTATTAAATTTAAAAGGAGTAGGGGACTCCTCCCATTATTCTTATGTCTTTTCATATTATAATTCTTATCTCACTCCCCCTTACCTTGAGTCGTTACCAAAAAGAGATTTGCTTTGCGCCTCCGATTTCTAGAAATATTAATATCAATCTTATTTTAGTATAAGCATAAGACGAAGATTAAGATTACTACTTAAAACAGAAATGGTAAATTCTGAATAGTGAATAGTGAATAGTGAATAGTAAATCGTGAATAGTAACAGTGAATAGTAAAACGTGAATAGTAACAGTAAATAGTAAAACGTGAATAGTAACGGTAAATAGTAAATCGTGAATAGTAACGGTAAATAGTAACAGTAAATAGTAATTTACTATTTGAATAGTAATTTACTATTGAAATAGTAATTTACTAGTGAAATAGTGTTTACTATACAGAATAGTAACTTAAAATAATATTATTTTCAGTATAATAACAGATTTCTAAAAACGATATAAAAATAATCTAAAAAAATATAAAAGAGAAGTATTCTTACCTTAGGATTTTGGCAGAACCTTCTCTCCAAAAACTTTTCTTATCTCTCTCACTTCCACCACTATCTCACTAGCACTACTGTATTAAGAAAACTTAATCTGAAATTGTGAATTCTAAAGAAGAAATCCTTCGGTATTTATAGGAAAAAAATTTTACTATGCATTTCATTATTTTAATATAAAAGTACTATGCATTTTTGAATTTTTTATTCCAGGTTACTATACATTCTTTGAAAATTTCGTACATGCACAGTGTTTTGCATAGTAACTGTCGGCAGAATTATTAAGCCAAATAGTAACCTTTCACTCGGTATATTTTAAATATTCAAAATAAGTCCTTTTTGAAATTTAGCGATATTATATCAGTCCTCACTAATTTTATACTGAGTAATATAAAGTTGAAATTTTAAAAATCTAAAATTTTCTGTTAATAAAAATTTATTGATACGTTTCTAATTTTTTAACGATTAGAAAAAATCAAGATTTTTCTCAAACCGATAATTTTTAGATAAGTCTACTTGAAATGGATTTTAGAAAATTTTCTTATAATTTCAATTCACTTTCTTGTAAATATTTTTAATTTAAGTCACTTATATGAATTTAAAATTATTTAAAAAATATTATTTTTATTAAAAAATTCCAAAATTCCAAAAAATTCCAAAAAATCATAAATAATACGTAGATTAAAAAGTTCTAAAGAACCATAATTTAATTCCTTCAAAATTGTAATATAAAAATAAAAATAGGGGTGTTACAACTCTACTCCCCTTAGAAAATTTCGTCCTCGAAATTTACATAATCAGTAAAACAAATGAGGATGAGACTCTTTTATCTCAGTTTCTAGTTCCCATGTAGCATCTTCTCCTCTCGTTTCACTCCAAATAACCTTTACAAGCAGAATTGTCTTGTCTCTTAATTGTTTTATTCTTCTGTCACTTATTCTAACAGGTGGTGCATCATATGTAAGATTATCTTTAACTTGTATGACATCAGGTTCAATAACATGTGTAGGATCAGATATATACTTTCGCAAGTTTGACACATGAAAAACATTATGGATATTAGAAAGAAAAGGTGGTAATGCTATTTGGTAGGCAAGGGGACTAACTTTATGAATTATTTGGTATGGACCGATAAATCTAGGAGTTAGTTTTCGAGATTTCATTGCCCGACCGACCCCAGTCATAGGTGTGACTTTCAAGAATACATGATCGCCTTCTTGAAATTCGAGCGGCTTTCTTCTTTTGTCATAGTAACTTTTCTGCCTGCTCTGTGTTGCCTTCATCTTTTCCTGAACTATTTTGATTTTATCCGTGGTTTGTTGTACCAACTCTGGTCCTAGCATCAAGTTTTCACCAGTCTCAAACCAACATAGCGGGGTCCTACATTTTCTTCCATATAATGCTTCAAAAGGTGCCATGCCAATGCTAGCATGGAAACTGTTGTTGTAGGTAAACTCCATATATGGTAAGAATTGATTCCAACTTCCTTTATGCTCTAACACACAAGCTCGTAACAAGTCCTCTAGAGATTGGATTATTCTTTCTGATTGTCCATCCGTCTGAGGATGATATGCTGAACTCAGACGCAGTCTTGTTCCCAAAGCCTTGTGCAAGCTCTTCCAGAATTGTGATGTAAAGCGAGGGTCCCGATCAGAAATGATACTTGAAGGAATTCCATGCAATCTCACAATCTCCTCGATGTATAATTTTGCCAGCTTCTCCATAGAGTAACGAATATTGATGGGAATAAAGTGGGCAGACTTTGTTAGTCTATCAACTATTACCCATATCGAATCATGTCCTAATGGAGTTTTGGGTAAAGAAGTCACAAAATCCATGGTAATGCTATCCCATTTCCATTCTGGTATTTCCATTGATTGTAGCATTCCAGGGGGTTTTTGATGTTCCACTTTAACCTTCTGGCAAATTAGACATGCAGCCACATACTCTGCCACCGCTTTCTTCATTCCAGGCCACCAAAATAACTTCTTCAAATCTTGATACATTTTAGTAGCTCCGGGATGAATGCTCATATAACTTTTATGGCCTTCTTCTAGAATTGCTTTCCTCAACTCCTCTTTGTCAGGGATACACACTCGATCCTTATATCTCAATAATTGGTCGTTTCCCACATTGAACTCGACTTCTTTTCCTTGTTTCAAGAGTTCTTTCTTCTCTTGCAAGAATTCATCCTCTCGTTGAGCCTCTAAAACTTGTCTCAGGAATTCACTTGTAACTTGCAACGCTCCTAATCTGTAGCTGTTAGCATTAACCTTTACTGCTAGGTTAAGATCTCTGAAGTTCTCTATTAATTCCAACTCTTTAATCATCATTGTGGATGCATGTAGAGACTTTCGACTTAAAGCATCAGCTACTACGTTCGCTTTTCCAGGATGGTATTGTAACTCAAAGTCGTAGTCCTTTAAGAACTCCATCCATCTCCGTTGCCTCATGTTTAACTCCTTTTGATCGAATAAATACTTGAGACTCTTATGATCGCTAAACACATCGAATGTTGCACCATATAGATAATGCCTCCAAATCTTTAAGGCAAAAACTACAGCGGCTAACTCTAAGTCATGGGTAGGGTAGTTAATCTCATGTTGCCTTAATTGACGTGACGCATAGGCTACAACCTTCTTGTCTTGCATGAGTACACTTCCTAGTCTTTGTTTAGACGCATCACAGTAAACTTCAAAACTTCGATGTGGATCAGGGAGTACTAACACTGGCGCAGAAGTAAGTCGATCTTTCAGCTCTTGGAAACTATTCTCGCATTGTGTCGTCCACACAAAAGGTTGTCCTTTCCGTGTTAGCTTGGTCAATGGGTATCCTAGCTTTGAAAATCCTTCAATGAATCTCCTATAGTATCCAGCCAAGCCCAAGAAACTTCTAATCTCAGTGATCGTGGTTGGTCTCTCCCATTTTAAAACCGCCTCCACCTTGGAAGGGTCTACAGCTATTCCTCCTTGACTAATTACATGTCCTAAAAAGTTCACTTCTTCCAACCAGAATTCACACTTCGACAGCTTTGCATATAGTTGTTTCTTTTTCAGGATTTCCAACACGACCTTCAAATGTTCAACATGTTCTTCTCTGCTTTTAGAGTACACTAATATATCATCAATGAACACCACTACAAATTTATCTAGATATGGATGAAAAATCCTATTCATGTAATCCATGAATACGGCTGGTGCATTAGTTACACCAAAAGGCATTACTAGATATTCGTAATGGCCATAGCGTGTTCTAAAAGCAGTTTTCGATACATCTTCTTTCTTCACCCTTATTTGATGGTATCCAGACCTCAAATCAATTTTGGAGAACACCGTGGCACCACGCAGCTGATCCATCAAGTCGTCAATCCTTGGTAGAGGATATCTGTTCTTGATTGTCACCTTGTTCAGTTGTCGATAATCTACACACAACCTCATGCTACCATCCTTCTTCTTAACCAACAACACTGGTGCACCCCAGGGGGATACACTGGGTCGTATAAACTGCTTCTCTATCATCTCTTCAAGTTGTTTTTTCAACTCTGCTAATTCTAGAGGTGACATTCGGTATGGTGCAATTGAAATGGGTCCAACTCCAGGTACTAGATCAATGGAAAATTCTACATCTCTTTCTGGGGGTAAACCAGGGATATCTTCAGGAAAAACGTCAGGAAATTCACACACAACCGGCAGATTTTTGATTTTTGATTCTTGCTCTCCTTTCGTTGAAAGCAATAGCATGAATCCTTGAGCCCCTCCTTTTAAAGAGGCACTCACTTGGTTGGCGGTTAGAAATCTCGAATCCTCAGGATTCAAATTCACTGGTTCTTTAAACATTATGGTTTTATTATGACAATCTATTAGAACATGATTGTCAGACAACCAATCTAGCCCAATAATAACTTCTAAGCCAGAAAGGGGTAAACAGAAAAGATTAGCCTTAAAGTCCCTACCATCTATGACAATAGGGCATTTCCAACAAGCTTTAGAAGTGACAATGGGATTGTTTCCAGGAGTATGTACAGATAAGTCAAATGGAAGTTCTATCACAGGTAATTTTAGTTTTTCTACACAATCATTGGCAATAAAGGAATGTGATGCACCTGAGTCATACATAACAGTTAAAGAAATCTTATTAATGATACACTTACCTTCTACCATGGAATCAGCATGAGATGCTTCTTCTCCAGTGATTGCAAAAACCTTTCCTTTTGCTTTCGGCCTTCCGACTGCACTGTGCGCGCCTCCTTGAGTATTTATGCTTGTACTTGCACCTTCAGGGTTTTCTCTCTTCATCTCTGGGCAATCCTTAATGTGATGACCTGATTTGTTACACTTAAAGCAAACATAAGTGTTTTTAGGACAATCCCTTTTCAAATGGGGTCCTCCACAGATAAAACATTTAAAATTTGGTGCAGATGTTGGATAATAGCTTCTAGTTGAAGCTTGGGGTCTGTTAGGAACAGATGCTGCTCCAAACCGGCGAAATGGTGCTTGGTAAGGCTTATTCCTTCTGAAATCTCTTCTTTGGTGATGGTGAGGTCCTCCATTTCTTATCTCTCCTGCCTTGTGAATGGGCTCACGACTTTTGGTCATTCTATCCTTATGGTCTTCTTCAAAGATCCTGCAGCGATTTACCAATACAGAAAATTCACGGATTTCCTGTATTCGTATAGCTTCCTTAATTTCTGGCCGCAGTCCATTTACAAACTTTGCACACCGATCTCTTTCATTAGTAGCATCATTATAATGAGAATGAAAACGAGATAGCTCTTCAAACCTGGATGCGTACTCTCCAACGGTCATATTTCCTTGGGTCAGCGACAGGAATTCGAATTGTCTTTTCTCTTTAACATCAGTTGGAAAGTATTTCTCTAGAAACATATCCTTGAAATAGTCCCAAGTGATCTCCACGTCGTTGACTTCGAATTGTTTACGCATGCTATCCCACCAATGTTCGGCATCCTCAGATAAGGCATAAGTAGCGAAGACTACCTTATCAGCTTCATTACATTGCAATGCTCGAAAGATCTTCTCTATCTCTCGAATCCAGATTTGTGCTCCATCGGGGTTATATCCTCCCTTGAAACGAGGTGGATTGCGTTTTTCGAATAGGTCCAGCCTTCTCAAGGCATCGTTACCTTGACCTTCACGTGCTCCCATTGCATTGATTAAGCGTTCTACAACTCCAGCAAGATCGTTTCCAGCCATTAGTTTCCTGTTTCACAGTAACTGAGATTTGTCACATCAATCACAGTTACTACCAAGTCAGATATTCTACCTATACAGAGTTTACAGACAAAGCAAGATAGACCTTTTCCCCAGGCCTATTGGATTAACTGCTCTGATACCACTTTGTAACACCCTCTGTTACACCTTAATAAATTCTAGAAAAACTCATAATTTTTTTTTTTTTACTAAAGATATGATTGTTAAAAAGAAACTATCGGAATAAATTATATACATTATTTCTGAAATACCTCACAAATATTATTAAAAACTTTATAAAGTATTTGTACATTCATCCGAAGAAAATAAACATTAAACATTATAAGAAAGAGAGGAAACTCCATGGCCCAGAAGCAGTTACTTATTAACATTATTTATTCATTGGACCACGGTATTCATACCGAGCTCCCTTTCTAGAACGTGCTATATTTACTGCTGAAATTCTTCGATCCTTCCCTCTGAATCATCAATTTAGAATATATGAAACAAAAACACGGAGAAAGGAGTGAGAAACAGAATATAATATTTCCGAATAAGACATAAGCAACAAAGGGTTTTCACAACCAATACATAATAATATCAATCACAATCACATACACAATCAATTATGAATGCATGAATGTTATGCAATATCTTCATCATAACTTATCTATATATATGGGCCCTTAAATTTTAATTTGCACTGGGCCAACCAGGAGTTTACACTGTTCCATAAGTCCGGATAATAATAATATGAACAGCTCAACTGGCATGGAAACACTTAGAGACTAGTCAGATTGAGAAAGTTTTTATTGTGAAAGTATCCGACACTAGGGAGCTACCCCAGGTCCCCTGAAGCACCCTTTCACACTCTCTCATCCCAAGGCTCGTAAATAAGCCTCCTCTAATGTATCCTCGGTTTCTATAATCCGTCCCCAGACAATATTATTTCATTTCACTTTCATTATCCATAATGCATGAACTACTCGCGTATTGAGTTGGTTAAGGCTTTTAGAAACTCAATTATTAAATCCCTTAAAGGTTTACAATATCATTTCAATAAACTGTACATTTTCTCAGTTCTCTGAATTTCTATCCCACAGAAATAAATTTGGTACAGTTTTTGAATCTCACTGAAATTGAGTTTCTAAGCCTTAAATATCTAAAAACTTTATCATATAAAACTTTACATAATCTTTCTCAAATTAAATCTTAACAAAATCAAATTTAGGAATCTCAATTATTTCCAAATATATTTAGTTATTAAGTTGGAAAAAATAAAACAATTTTCTTTCAAAAAAAATTTTGTTTTATTAAAAGAGAATAATTATTAACCAAAAATACTTAAAATTATAAAATTTTTCTTTAACTCAAGATTTAATTAAATAAATTCTCATAAAATATTTTCTTTCTAAAATAAATACTAATTTTTATTTTTATTTTTCTAAATATTGAAAATAAAGTTAATAAAAATAATTTCTAAGAAGAAATAAAAGATAATAAAATTTAAAGAGTAAGGTAAGAAATTCTTACTGAATTTTAACTTTCCGTCATGCTCGCTATATGCTCAAACTCCACATTACAATATCATCAATCAAAATCAAACAATATCAATCATAACTAAATATCATCAATCAATCAATCATAATCAAATCATAATCAAATCAATTAAATATCATTAATACATATCATAATACAAAATTTAATGATTATTAATATAGTCAATTTTAGTCCTTTTGGTCAATTCCTCGCATAGGTATATGTAAGTCCATATAATCCAGTCCTTGCATAGGTATAGTTCAGTCCATATGGGTCATAATGGTCCAAGTCCTTGCATAGGTATAGTCCAGTCCATATAGGTCATAATGGTCCAAGTCTTTGCATAGGTATGTTAGAGTTAGTTAACCGGATATTTAATTTAAAATTTATTAAAAATGTTAAGTTAAAAAGTTAATATTTTAAAATAATAATATTATTAAATTTAAAAGGAGTAGGGGACTCCTCCCATTATTCTTATGTCTTTTCATATTATAATTCTTATCTCACTCCCCCTTACCTTGAGTCGTTACCAAAAAGAGATTTGCTTTGCGCCTCCGATTTCTAGAAATATTAATATCAATCTTATTTTAGTATAAGCATAAGACGAAGTTTAAGATTACTACTTAAAACAGAAATGGTAAATTCTGAATAGTGAATAGTGAATAGTGAATAGTAAATCGTGAATAGTAACAGTGAATAGTAAAACGTGAATAGTAACAGTAAATAGTAAAATATGAATAGTAACGGTAAATAGTAAATCGTGAATAGTAACGGTAAATAGTAACAGTAAATAGTAATTTACTATTTGAATAGTAATTTACTATTGAAATAGTAATTTACTAGTGAAATAGTGTTTACTATACAGAATAGTAACTTAAAATAATATTATTTTCAGTATAATAACAGATTTCTAAAAACGATATAAAAATAATCTAAAAAAATATAAAAGAGAAGTATTCTTACCTTAGGATTTTGGCAGAACCTTCTCTCCAAAAACTTTTCTTCTCTCTCTCACTTCCACCACTATCTCACTAGCACTACTGTATTAAGAAAACTTAATCTGAAATTGTGAATTCTAAAGAAGAAATCCTTCGGTATTTATAGGAAAAAAATTTTACTATGCATTTCATTATTTTAATATAAAAGTACTATGCATTTTTGAATTTTTTATTCCAGGTTACTATGCATTCTTTGAAAATTTCGTACATGCACAGTGTTTTGCATAGTAACTGTCGGCAGAATTATTAAGCCAAATAGTAACCTTTCACTCGGTATATTTTAAATATTCAAAATAAGTCCTTTTTGAAATTTAGCGATATTATATCAGTCCTCACTAATTTTATACTGAGTAATATAAAGTTGAAATTTTAAAAATCTAAAATTTTCTGTTAATAAAAATTTATTGATACGTTTCTAATTTTTTAACGATTAGAAAAAATCAAGATTTTTCTCAAACCGATAATTTTTAGATAAGTCTACTTGAAATGGATTTTAGAAAATTTTCTTATAATTTCAATTCACTTTCTTGTAAATATTTTTAATTTAAGTCACTTATATGAATTTAAAATTATTTAAAAAATATTATTTTTATTAAAAAATTCCAAAATTCCAAAAAATTCCAAAAAATCATAAATAATACGTAGATTAAAAAGTTCTAAAGAACCATAATTTAATTCCTTCAAAATTTTAATATAAAAATAAAAATAGGGGTGTTACACCACAAACCGAACCCCATTCGAAGACTACATGGGTTGTAGGACTGGTCCTTGTTCAAGGCCACAAACCGAACCCCATGCGAAGGCTTGGGCGCAGTAGGCCGGTTCACACAGGAAACCGCGCTGAACCCCGAGTAACGGGCGCAGTAGGTTCAGGATTAGCCCTGATCCGAACCCCGTGTTGAAGGCTTGGACTGTAGGATTGCACCGAACTCCAAGTACGGTTAGTAGGATCGAACCGAATACCGTGTGAAGACCTGAGATGTAGGACCAAACCGAACCTCAAAAGAAAGGCGTAAAAGCTTACCCTTGTCAAAGCGCCAAAATTCAAAAGGCAATGTCCGTCCTCAGTGGTGGAATATCCACCCCGGAGCGGTTGAACGCTGACGTACCCGCTCTACATCTTCGAGGACAGATAAGGATTTCTATCTTTTAAGAAGTTAAAAGGTAATCTTTGAGATAAACTCTCCCTTCCCAATGTACTTACACTTGGGGACAGGGCATGTTTTAACTTAATTGTCATTTATTTATTACAATTTGTTATCTTAATCCAGTGTGATAAGTACGCTTTAAGCAGTTAGGTAACCACGCAGAACGGATTCGCAAAGCATTGAAAACAATAAAGTGTTTTGTATAACACTAAGTTATTCAGCAATCACACATTCGATGCAAACAGTTGAGGAAAAGTAATAGTGAATCTTATTTTCAAAAATAAGAAAATATGCAGGTTACAAAGTGTTTTAAAGCTGGAGCCGATCCCAGAACACGGCTATGAATGAAAGCATAAAATTAAGAGGCCGGTGCTTGATCCTCCACGGTGGGCACTCCTGCCTTCTCCGTCTTGTCCTCCACCCCAGTTTGGGCACCTTCTTGTGCTTCAGCTCCAGAGGCAGCAGTGGACGTTGTAGGCTCCATACTTTGACCTTCTGGGAGGGGAGGCAGTTCGTACAGAGATGCATGGGGTTCATGGTGCGATCCGTCCTTATGAACTTCTACAAGTCTTCCCCCATGGAATTCGAAGAACGGATCTAATCCGTACAAATTCAGCTTTACTCCAGGGTTACGATAGTAGACTTGACGAAGGGCCAGGCCGAAAGATTCATACGCCACATTTTTGCATATATCCAAGGCTTTGGCAGCCTTGGCCTTTGCAGCAGCTAGTCTTCTTTGAACCTTGGCATAATCCTCTTCTGAAGGCCCAGCACTCGCACCACCCTTTTTGAGTTCATCAATTTGGGCTTGCATCTCCTTCCGAATAGACTCCCACTCCCCAAGGACCTTGTTGCGACCGTCCTCCATAACTTTGAGATCGTCAGCAAGCTTAGCCGATCTCTTCTTCTCCAGTTGTAATTCTTCTTCAAGGAGGGGTATGGATTTGTTCTTATTCTGGAGGTCGGCAACTTCCCGCTCTAGGGCCTTGTTCGCAAAATGAACTTGGCTTGCCTCTTCAGTTTTCCTCTGGAGCGTTTCTCTAGTTTTCTTCAACTCTGATTCCACCCCCCTATGAACTTCAGCTTGCTTGGCCGCCCATTTCTCCTTCACCGCGAGTTCGGTCTCAAGTTTTTCAACCTGATCCATATAGTCAGCTTTCTCGCTCAGGGACTCAAGCAGGCCGGACAGTTCATCAAGTTGCCAACGCCCAGCCTTGCAAGCTCCTCGGACCCCAGCAGCGTCGAGGGAAGGGCGGAGGCAATACCGTGCCTTTGGGAGAGTAGGAGGCATAGACCCTTGAAACCACAAGTAAGGAGAAAGGAAGGAGTCACGCGGAGGATCGAACGCCGGAGGAGGACCGTTCCCAGAGTCCAGTTCTGAAGCATTCTGAGAAGAAGGGGCAGAGGACTCAGGAACGGGTTTCTTTCCCTTATCCTTCTTCAATTCAGCTTCTTCGGCCGTCCTCTGACGCTTCTTCACAGGGTCATCAGAGGAGGGCTTCTCTTGATCTGCCTTCTTTACGAGATGCCTCTTCTTCCTCTTTTTCTCTGGGACGGCCTCCTCGTCACCCGCTCCAGTGGCCTCAGCTGCGTCTTCGGTTTCTTCCTCGTCGAAAAGAGGAACCTCATCTCCTACCGCAGAGGTCAGAGGAATGAGGGGAGTTTTGGTGGCATTCCTCTTCGCCTGGATTTCATTTTCTTCAGAAGAGGAGTCATCGTCAGCCATCATGGTCCTTAACGACAACATCTCTGGGCAGGCTTTTTCAATTTGTTCTGCAAAACAAGAAAAGTTGAATAAGCATACAAGAAGAAAAATAATTAGAGCGGAATAACCATACAACACAAGGAGAATAAGAGCGGATGTTACGGAGGTAGGTGTTTTTGATGCCATCCTCGGCCAAGAGAAGACGGCTGGAAAACCCTTTGAGGGTCTTTGAGGCCGTCTGCAGGGCGCTCAAGACCTCAACAGAATGAGGGGAAAGTTCGCTCTCATCTGTATAATAAGCACGGCTCATAAGAAGAAAATGCTCGTGCGTCCAGCTAAGGGGAAACTTGGTAAACCCCTCTTTATTCCGCCAGAAGACTGGCTTATTTGGTTGGATCTGGACCCGCGTGTAGTAGTGTTTGAAGGAGCGCCCATCAACCTTTGCGGATTCCGTATAAGACTTGAAATTTACAACCCTTGAGTCACTACGGAGAGTAATGAACCCAAGGCCGCCCTTCTTATTAGCTCGGCGGACCACTTGGCAATAGTAAAATAGCTTGGCCACAGTGGCGGAGAAGCCAAAATGCTCCCCCAAAACTTCCAGAGCCCGGACAAGACTCCAACCGTTGGGATGTAGTTGTGAGGGGGCACAGTCTAAGAAACGCAGGACGGCCATCTGGAAATCCGTCAGGGGAAAGCGTACTCCCAGCTTTAAGAAAACGAAGTCGTACATGTAGACCGACCTCGCGTCAGGGACGCTGTGGCATATTCTTTCAGAAGGATGCGGAGCCATCACAGCGTATCGCGCTTTGTACTTCTTATCCGAATATATCTTACAGCGGAAAGAAACCGTGCGCTCCTCCTCACTTGCATGGTGCGAAGGGATCTCTAAGAACTCCTCTTCCACCCAGCAATAAGGTTTTTCCTTGTTGAGTTTCTCCCAATCAAGCCGGTGTGCCACAACATTGACACACCCTTCAGCAGAGCGGAGAAACGGTGTTTTTCCACGTCCTGGAAGATCCATGGTTGTGCAGGCGCGGTGGAATGCGTAGGTGCTGTGATAAAAAGCAACATCGTCAGAGAGATAACCTTCAGCACTTGACCCCTCATCAGAGCGGCTAGTAGCCCTCGAACCAAGGGGAACCTCAGAGCGACGAGAGGAAGAAGACGCTCGTGAGGAAGAAGCTTCGGCTCTCTCTGAGCGATGACGCCCAGCCACAGGAGGATTCGCTGGAATCCTCCCACCACGGTGGCTAAGGGGGGCACGAGAGCCAAACCTCCCCCTATTTGAAGGACCAGCGTGGCCTGCTCTAGGGCGCATGATGGAAATAGAATGACTAAAATTGCAAGGAGTGAAGGAAAGGGAGGTTACCTAAAGGAAGAGGATCTTTGAGAAGTTGGAGACGACAAGGAAATTCCAAGGAAATTTGAGCAGAGTTTCACTAAGCTTGAGGACAAGTATGGATTCCAAAATCTGCTAAGAGTTCCTTTTATAGGTAACGTAGAAACACAGTGCTTCATCGAAGGTCACAAGGCTTGCATCAAAACGCGACCCTTCAAATTGAAACGACTCCGTCGTTTCACCACAAACGGGCGCGGAAAAAGTAACGTTTCAGTAAACGTTTTGGTAAAATGGGCCCCCACACAGTTTGAATCCAGGCCCAATAAGCCCAATCGACGGTTACACTCTTGAGCAATGATGGCTCTTGCATAAAAAACGCATTTATTGTCTAATCATGTTGTGCGCATTTAATGCCTCCCAACCACTTTTCGAATACCAAGGGTTTCGATTTTCAAAGACTCTTGGGATTTCCATTATTTAGTTTATGATGTCTGAATCCGTTGTACGCAACGCGAGAAGGGCGGTCACTCGTTTACTAGAGCGGACGCCACCGAGCTCCCAGAGACTTACAAGAATGTACTACCGGCATCCAGACTTCTCCTAAGAGTTGTGTAGCTCATATGAGCAACTTAACAGTCCCTCATACAAGCTAGGGGACAGATGATCCGGTCTAGATACCGGCCCCCATACTTGTGACGTCAGACTGACCTCATATAAGGATAACCGGTGTCCTGGTTCAATGTTGACACACCGGATATCCGTCCTCACTCCACGACAACATCATTCATTTTCTCCATAGCGGTTCTACGTTCATCTTTACAGGGTGTTTATATAATTGTTGGCTTTTCAGTCACAGTAAGAGAAGAGTCCCTGATAACTTATCAACGAAGACACTGTTTGTAGCAAAATACGTCACATCAATGGCTTCAGAAAGTAAGTGGGCATGTCAGCAGATTATGCGGAAAAGGTGATTATCCTCTCCTCTCCCTAGAGGATTGTACTCTGATAATTGACCTACCCTCCTGACATATTCTAAAAGTCGAGCCACTTTGATTGACACAATATACACGCAATCAGAGCTAAGGGACCCACCTGCATCCAACGACTCATTTTTCTCACGTACAACTATAAGAAGCATATATCAATACACAGGCACGGTATCGTTGTTCTAACTTACATTCTACTATTACTTCGCTTGAGTATTCACTGAGTTCATACACTCTTCTGACTTGAGCGTCGGAGAATCTTTGCAGGTGGCACCACCTTTCGCCCCCCTACAACGCGAATCGTTGGTGTGAAGGATCACCAGGACAACGAGACCGGCCTCTCCCACTGAGAGACCGGATTAATACATCGGTTATTCACAGTTTTGGTGTGCAAACCCTAAAAACACCTGCATATTATTATTATTATTATTATTATTATTATTATTATTATTATTATTATTATTATTATTATTATTATTATTATTATTATTATTATTATTATTATTATTATTATTATTATTATTATTATTATTATTATTATTATTATTATTATTATTATTATTATTATTATTATTATTATTATTATTATTATTATTATTATTATTATTATTATTATTATTATTATTATTATTATTATTATTATTATTATTATTATTATTATTATTATTATTATTATTATTATTATTATTATTATTATTATTATTATTATTATTATTATTATTATTATTATTATTATTATTATTATTATTATTATTATTATTATTATTATTATTATTATTATTATTATTATTATTATTATTATTATTATTATTATTATTATTATTATTATTATTATTATTATTATTATTATTATTATTATTATTATTATTATTATTATTATTATTATTATTATTATTATTATTATTATTATTATTATTATTATTATTATTATTATTATTATTATTATTATTATTATTATTATTATTATTATTATTATTATTATTATTATTATTATTATTATTATTATTATTATTATTATTATTATTATTATTATTATTATTATTATTATTATTATTATTATTATTATTATTATTATTATTATTATTATTATTATTATTATTATTATTATTATTATTATTATTATTATTATTATTATTATTATTATTATTATTATTATTATTATTATTATTATTATTATTATTATTATTATTATTATTATTATTATTATTATTATTATTATTATTATTATTATTATTATTATTATTATTATTATTATTATTATTATTATTATTATTATTATTATTATTATTATTATTATTATTATTATTATTATTATTATTATTATTATTATTATTATTATTATTATTATTATTATTATTATTATTATTATTATTATTATTATTATTATTATTATTATTATTATTATTATTATTATTATTATTATTATTATTATTATTATTATTATTATTATTATTATTATTATTATTATTATTATTATTATTATTATTATTATTATTATTATTATTATTATTATTATTATTATTATTATTATTATTATTATTATTATTATTATTATTATTATTATTATTATTATTATTATTATTATTATTATTATTATTATTATTATTATTATTATTATTATTATTATTATTATTATTATTATTATTATTATTATTATTATTATTATTATTATTATTATTATTATTATTATTATTATTATTATTATTATTATTATTATTATTATTATTATTATTATTATTATTATTATTATTATTATTATTATTATTATTATTATTATTATTATTATTATTATTATTATTATTATTATTATTATTATTATTATTATTATTATTATTATTATTATTATTATTATTATTATTATTATTATTATTATTATTATTATTATTATTATTATTATTATTATTATTATTATTATTATTATTATTATTATTATTATTATTATTATTATTATTATTATTATTATTATTATTATTATTATTATTATTATTATTATTATTATTATTATTATTATTATTATTATTATTATTATTATTATTATTATTATTATTATTATTATTATTATTATTATTATTATTATTATTATTATTATTATTATTATTATTATTATTATTATTATTATTATTATTATTATTATTATTATTATTATTATTATTATTATTATTATTATTATTATTATTATTATTATTATTATTATTATTATTATTATTATTATTATTATTATTATTATTATTATTATTATTATTATTATTATTATTATTATTATTATTATTATTATTATTATTATTATTATTATTATTATTATTATTATTATTATTATTATTATTATTATTATTATTATTATTATTATTATTATTATTATTATTATTATTATTATTATTATTATTATTATTATTATTATTATTATTATTATTATTATTATTATTATTATTATTATTATTATTATTATTATTATTATTATTATTATTATTATTATTATTATTATTATTATTATTATTATTATTATTATTATTATTATTATTATTATTATTATTATTATTATTATTATTATTATTATTATTATTATTATTATTATTATTATTATTATTATTATTATTATTATTATTATTATTATTATTATTATTATTATTATTATTATTATTATGGAAAAGACTGATATATTAGAGTCAAATAAAAGGATGGGCCTGAAGCCCAATTACAAAGAACAGCAATACACTAGACTAGAAATCACATAGAGAATGAAACGTCTGCTCGCTCATTCCAAATTACACAAGAACTTCCTCTCAAAATCAACTTCTATAGGGTTTATTCTAGAGTAATAGAGAATCCTAGCGAAGGTGATAATAGAGGAGTAAACAAAGGCGCAACAAAGAATTTATCTCAAAGGAATTCTCCTTTTGTCTTCTACAAGGAGTTTTCTCACACTTGTAGTAGGAGAAACCCACCACGAGCCACCCAGTGTCCTTTCCATAGCAAGCTTCGCAATTTCATTGGCAACAGAATTGGCTTCCCTCTTAATCTATGTGATGCCACATGAATTAAAGAGCTGACATGTAATTGATATCTCTAACAATAGGATCAACTTCCTTAATTATTACTTCCCCTCTACCTGTTTTCACCAGGTTTAAGCTGTCTGATTTAATTATAACGTCAGTAATTTCTAAATTTCATACTAAAATGATTGCTTCACGCAAAGCCAAGCTTTCTGCTAGGAGAACAGAGTGTGCCCAGAGGAAAGAGGATTGGCCAAATCAAATATCTCCAAGATAGTCACGAATTACTATTCCAAAAGTAGTTCTCTGGTCATGATGCTTTCATGCCGTGTCAGTATCCACCTTCACCTTACCAAAGGGAGGAGGTCTCCAGACCACTCAGGGATTTTGCACAAGTAAGCCAAAATTAATAATGCTACTATTAGACTTGGTAGAATGAAATTCCTAAAATGAGTTGTTAATTTGTAAGTTGTTGTTGGTTTGGGGGGAGCTCTGGAAGATGGATTTATTCCTTGTAAGCCAGATATTCCAGAGAGTAACTTTTAGACAAAAACAATTGAATTTTGTCTTCCATCCATTGATAAATTGTTGAAATTTGTTCATCTCTCGGATGACATTGCATGTTAGGTCCAAACCAGACCAGAGCAGTCCAGTGACAAAAAAAAATGCATGTTAAATAGTCTCATCATTCTCTAAACAAATAAGACAGACTGATTCTTGAATAATTGTCTTCCTTTTCAAATTTTGTTTCATTAGAAGTGGCAAAGTTTCCAAGTGAAAATTATATGAGGTTATAGAAATAACATATTTTTTTTTATTGGGGGAAAGAAATAACATATTTTAAAAATTTGCATGAATATGTTTCCTTCTAATGTTCCTTATGCAAAAACAAGGACGAAGCCAATTTTTTTTTGGGTCAGAGGATCAAGCCATTTTGTTTGGGTTATGAAGACTCAACCAGGACCATTATGGTCCAAAGATGAAGGGCCCGGAACTTAGGCCCACCAAGGAGCTGATTGGAAGGAATGATTTGTATGTTAACCGTTCCGTTGGTGTGGTCCAACCACTTTACAAAGGTTAAGCTAGTCCAGTCAAAAAATAAAATTGGGCGTATATGCCTCGTAACCAAAACACAAATCATTGACCTTTTTTAAGTGATCCATTGCCGACACGGATTCCACAAGCTAGTCTTTCCTGTCCGAGTTGTATATCATCTATAACGTCCGAATTATATATCATCTATGACGACTGGTAGATGATTTGTAAATAATGTTATAAATTTTTATTGAATTTTGAAAAATATTACAATCCTACAGGGTATTGGGACATAATTTATCTAACATTTTTAAAAAGTAAAGTCTGTTGGATTCTATCCTTTTGTTTTTAATTATACTTTTTTGTGTGTGACATAACAAATAGTATTATAAGTCCAACATACTTTTTTTTATTTCACGTAAGTTCCCAAAAAATAGATAAATATTTTTTAGTTGAAAAAGAAAAGAGAAAGGACAGTAAAAAATGAATATTAGAGTATGTTTGCTCTTCCATTCAAGTGAATGTAATGCAGGTTCAAAGAAGTAGGAAATTTATCCTACGGTTTAACAGAGTTTTAAGTTTTGATTATTTTTAACGACCTAAAAACTCAATATTAATATTTAATTTTTTTTATTTTCTCAACTCTGTTTTCTTAACTGCAAACCAAATATCCTCTTAAAGGGAGCCGGAAGAGAGAAAGAGTAACCGCGTTAAGTAGCACGTGGGACGACCATGCAAAGACAAAGCACAGTATCACGAGCCAATTCTGTTAGTAACACAAGATTCTTACTTAGATACGTGACGTTGACACCTCTATCTCTTTTCTTTTCCCGCGCTATATATGATACTTTTTCTTTCCTTTTCACCTTAATTATTAATAAATTATAATCATCATTGCTATTAGGTTTGTATTATCATTTAACATGATGGCAGTGTTTTTAATAGGCATTTAGTATAAAATGAAATAAATAAACAATGATTAAAACATGTATTATGTTGATTTTATAAATACAATTACAAGCAATGTAAAAAGGATGGTTTTGTGCAGAATTTAAAGAAAGGTTGCAGCTGATGCGTACGTGTAAAGAGAATTTATTTTAATAAAAAAGTTTAAAGATCAGTAACTATAATATATTGTTTTGGATATTAAAATTTAAATAGTTTTAAGATTTTATATAATTTTTAAGAGAATTTTAATATAATTAAAAATAAAAATTTAAAATTTTATCAAGATAAAAAAAATAAATTTTCCTTTTTGCTATTGTCACCTCATCACCGCAATTATCGTTACCACCCTCGTCATCACCATCATTCTCGCCACCGCCACAACCCCCTCATCGTCTCCACCATCATTACCACTCTTGTCACCACCTCCACCACCACCACAATTGCCAAAGTCATTGCCACTATCCCTATTGCCACCATGATCGTCATTAGCACTGTTGCAATTATTACCCCCTTGTTGTCACCATTGTTGTTGTCACCTCCACCACCAACACCCCCATATTGCTACCGTTAGCATCACCATCATCACCACCACTACCATCACCACCAAATTTGTCACTATCATTGTTACCATTATCCACACACATCATTGTCACCACCATCATTGTCATCACTAGCACTAACAACAACAACAACAACAACAACAACACTCTCTTGTCACCACCACAATCTCTACCTCTACGTCCTCTGTTGTCGTCATCGCCATTACCACCCCACCACGACCATTACCTCTATCGCCACCACTTCCTCATCGTCACTACTACCATTATCACCATCCCCGCCAACACCATAACAATCATGGCCGCCATCCCACCACCACCACCTTTTTTCTTTGCCTTTACCATCATCACCACTACTGTTGCCACTGTCGCCACAATCCGCATCACCTCCATCATTGTCATCACCCTACCATTGTAATCACTGTCACTGCTACTACCACCATATTGTCATTGCTAACACCGTCACCACTCTTACTACTACCACACCCCGACAACCATCATCTTTATTGTCACCTTATCACCACCTTTGTTACTACTACCACCATCATCCTCGCTGCCTCTATGACCATACTATCTCCACCGCCTCCATCACCACCAACTAAAAATCCAAAATTGTAAAAATTTTAAATACTTAATTCAAATTTATAAGTGATTTTCAAAAATGAAAAGATTTAAATTATTTTATCAAAACAAAAATTTTAATAATAATAAAAATTAAATTTATAGAAATTAATCTTTTTAAAAATTTAAATTCCTTAAAAATTTTAAATACTCCGTCCAAAAGTTTGGAAGCTGAGTGAATTTTAAATTTCTCAAACATCTGCATAATTATGTATTTTATTCAGCTTACACTAGTGCATATTAGGGTTTTAACCACGGTTAAAATTGGCCTTTAACCACGGCTCTACAACCGTGGTTGTTCCCAACGTGGTTATAGGTGTGGACTTTTGACCACGGTTTTGAACCGTGGTGAGAAACAGCATATAACCACGGTTCAAAATAACCGTGATTAAAAGGGTTGCGAGCCTCATCTCCTTTAATCCTCTCAAAATCAGCCACGGTTCTAGAAGCTCCTTCAATCGATTGATTTCCTTTTCCCCATTAGATGGCAACTTCACTTCTGCTTCATTTACTTGTTTCTCCAATTGACCAATCTGAATACTACACTCCTGGGCCTTCTTCACTTTAATTTTGGCTATCTCTCCCTTTTCAACAGTCGTACTCTTCTCTTCTTCCGGTAACTTACAAACTTCTGCTGCTCTATTTTCCCATACTACAAAGCAAACCAAACATTCATGTCGATACCCTAATCTTGAAAAATAAAATTACGTATATAAATAATTAAATAAAAGAGACTTACCTTTCTTGTTCTGAGGCTGAATTTCGTTGATTATGAGTTCGAGAATGGTGACAACATGGTGTAGAGCATTACGCGATTCTCGCGCCTATTTTCGCATTTTTGCTTCCACTGCGAAAAGTAACGAAACGAGAAAAGGTTAAAATGAAAAAGAAAAAGAAAAGTGAATGGGTGAAGGAAAGAAAGAGGTACATGTTCACAACAAGCGTTGGTGGAATCATCTCGAATTCAATGCCATGCTCTTAAATGCGAAGAATGAGCAACAGTGTTTCGTTGATAAGAGAAAAGAAGAAGACGAGGAATGGGAACAGAGAGAGTTACGGGTGGGGAGGGAAATGAAGAGTCGAAAATTACTTTAGAAAAGTGAGATAAGTTTCGGGGGAGGGAAATGAAATAATTATTGGGGATATGACGACAGTTCTAAAGAAACTGTGCTAATAGGGGAGTGATATGACCACGGTTCTAAAGTAACCGTGGTTATAGAGGTGATATAACCACGGTTCTGCATCAACCATGATTGTAGGGGAGTTTAAAATTTTAAATTATAAAATACTGAAACTTATGACCACGGTTACAACTCAACCGTGATTAAAAATATTTCTTATAATTTTAAAAATGCCACCACATTTTTTTATGACTACGGTTCTCACATAACCGTGATTAAATCGTGTCCTCATATCTATTTTTTGCACTAGTGTTATCTTTTCTTTAAAAAATCAGTCATTTTTATAACTCAGCAATTTTTTAAAACGAAGAATATAACTTCGAATATGAAATATAGCCTGAATATCATATAATAAAATTAAAAAGTATTGTAAAGTGTATTTATGATATATCGTTATTTTTTGAAGTTATTTAACGATAAACAAAACTATTTATTGCACATAATTTAGAAATGTACTCACGTGCAATTACTTTTTAATCTTAACCATAATTCAAATAGAATATAATAATTTACTGTAGATCTATTTGGAAAAAATAAATAAGTTAGTTAAAAGCTTAAAGTTTAAAGTTGGAAGTTAATAAGTTAGTTAGTTAAAATAAAATATGTTTAATAAAATAAATTGTTAAATGTAAAATGATATAAAAAATATACTACATTGTCTATAACTCTAAACTTTTTGAGATTTTTTTTGTCAATATAAGATCTTTTTTCAAAATTTTGTCATTAATTATTTTTAGACTAAAATACCTCTATTAAGAGAGTAACTATTATTAGAATTTAAAAAGATAATAAATGAATTACATTGTTCAAAATATTTATCTCTCTTATTATAATTGGCTGATACAAATATTAATGTATCTCCTTATTAACTTTGTCTTTTCATTGGAATATAAGTTATTGACTAGATGGAGAGAGAACTATTGGATAGTGGAGAGAGAATGAGAGAGAAGGAAGAATGGTATTCACAATGATGTTATTTGTAACGCCCTGGGGTCAACTTGCAAATCCCAAGATAATTACCGTCACCGTATAAAATTTCTTAGTAACTTATTTTTCGCCCAGTAATTATCAAAAGATTCACAACCTGATTCCAGAGGTTACTGATACAATATCAGAGTACGCAACATTTACATAATTAACTTCTTAAGCTTTCTATTTGCCGAAGTTGGCTCTTCTTTAAGTCATCATTGCCAAAGTTGGTACTTTTAAGTCTTTCTTATTGCCAAAGCTGACATTATTTGAGTCTTTTATTTGTCAAAATTGTTACCTCTTTGAGGTTATTAGTGTCAATATGGTGTTCATATTTTTACTTCCTTTTCACGATATAAATGAATCATTCATATTTATGAAAGAATCATTCATATTTTCGTGAATAGAAAGTAAAGAGGGGCAACTATGAACAAGATTATTAAAATAATAAAATAAATAATAATCTCCTACACCATTCCGGAAATTCCGTTCGGAATCCGGAATTAGTTCCCCGACAGTCCTCCAATCATCTTCGTTTTCTTCCTCTCCTGATCCTGATATGAGGATGAAAAAACAGAGGACTCTTCTCTCATCTCAGGACCCCCAACAGCAACAATCTCAAAAAAAAACCCACAAAACCTAAAACCAAAGCACCAACAGCAACAATGGAAATAACCAAAACAACAAAAAGAAAAGAACAAGAGAAGAAAAAGCTACTGGGCCGCTGACCACCGACGCTCCCTTCGACGAGCCAGCCACCAGATTTGACTCTGATCTGCACCCTCGAACAACGCCGGCCAAGCTCACGATCACCGACGGCACCTGCACAACCGCGAATGACCAGCTCCGGTCTTCGTCGTCGACTTCCGCCTCGCGTGACGCCGGCCCAGAACCGTTCCCCACCAGCGTCGTCCCCCCTCTATCGATCGGTTTCTCTCTTCTTCCTCTCCCTCTCTCGATTTCTCTTACTTTCTCCTGCTCCAAGTTTCTACCCCCCACCCCTGATACGTTCATTCCCCTTCTTCTTTTAACTCTCTTTTGTTTTCTTTTTTTAGTTCCTAGGTTTAGTTACTTGGGCCTCAGATAGTGAGGCCCATTTTTAATGATTTTTCTTTTTCTTTTCTTTTGTTTTGCAATGGGCTCCTAAAGCCCATAGATCCTTTATTATTATTATTTTTTTAAAAAAAAGTAGATTAGTGTTATTACTATTAATATTATTATTAAAATGTTAGGAGCCAAACTTTGTTTTTATATGTTAGGAAATGCTAAATGTTGTTTATTTTAAGGTATTTTAAACTTAGAAAAAAAAACAAACAAAAATATTTATAATATAAACACTCTTTTCTTTAGAGAATAATAGGTGGATAAAATGAATAATTTTACTTTCATGTCAAATAAAAATATAAGATACTAAAATCTAAACTTCCTTCTCAAAATAAAGATTCGGTTTTTTTTTTGTGTTTTCTATTTATGTTAATTTTTAATATCAAAAATTTAAAAATATTAAACATATGTTTGTTTTAAAATAAATAGTCTTTCAAATTAGATAATAAAAAGATTAGATATCTTTTCCTAAAAAGTACAATAAATATTTTGTCTAAAAATAAAAATCTAAAATATCTTTCCTAAAAATAACAATAAATGGTTTCTTTATTTTGTGATGAATCTTAAAACAATACACAAATTTAAAATCTATACATATCTTTTTTTTAAAGTAATGATCATAAAAAAAATCAAAACATCTTTTCTAAAATAAAGGTACAATTAGTTTTTCATTTATGATTAGTTTTAAAAATAAGGTTGTATCAAGATCTAAATATATCTTTTATAAAAAAATAATTAATTTCTTATACTAAATCAAATCTTATAAGTAATGTCGTGCAAAATCAATGTTGCCCAAATTTATAGGATCTTAAAGGTTTATGCATGTGCGATCTTCTTCACCTTGTATCTCTCTTTCCTCATAAAATTTCTTTCATTATTAAAAATCAAAATCAATCAAAAACAATTCAAATATTTTTCTTTCAAAATTAATTTTTCTCAAAGAACTACGTGACCCTGATTTCTCGAAAGCTCGAGAATACGTAGGAACGGGAAATAGTTCCTGTCGGGCCCATTTTCTTTATTTAATTTTTAGAGTTTCCATTTTTGTCTTGTTATTAAAAGGAGGAGCGAGGTTAATTTGGACGAGACGTCCTGTTAATCTCATATTTTTTTTAATATCTCTTTAAAAAAAAGGGGAGCGAGGTTAATTTAGATGAGACGTCTTGTTAATCTCATATTTTTTTAGTATTTCTTTAAAAGAAGGAGCGAGGTTAATTTGGACGAGACGTCCTGTTAATCTCATTTTTTTAATAATATCTTTATTTTTTTTAAAAAAAAAAGGAGAAGCGAGGTTAATTTGGATGAGACGTCCTATTAATCTCATGTTTTTAAATAATAATTTTTTTGAAAGGAGGAGCGAGATTAATTTGGACGAGACGTCCTGTTAATCTCATTTTTTTATAATGTCTTTTTTTAAAAAAGGTGGAGCGAGGTTAATTTGGACGAGACGTCCTGTTAATCTCATGTAAAAATCGTGTGTCTATTTTTGTTTATTTTTGTATACTTTGTCATTTCATATGTTTTCTTTTCTTGAAGAAGGTAAAATAATTTCTGGGCTAATTATAATGCGCGCTATCATATTGAGGTAACCGTTTTTTATAACGGACAGTTGTGAGGTGCTAATACCTTCCTCACCCGTAATTAGACTCCCGAACATGGAATTTCATTTTTACAACCAGTGTTTTAACAAAGGTTTTTCCGGTATTTTATCCTTAAAAATATTGGTGGCGACTCCCTGTTTTCTTTTCGAAAGGATTTCGAAACCGCGCGTTAATATTTTTTTGAGGGTCGGCCGTGCTACCGCGATCCCGGTCGCGACACTTTGAACGGCCAATACATATGATGCATGAATGCATTAAATTATCAAATTCCTTTATAATTAATTTTAACAATAAAATTATCATAACAATCAATTAAGCATACTTTATTTGTAATTCAAAGAATATGGAAACATATTTTCCATATTATTTTTATCATAATTCAATCATATGGAAACACATTTTCTATAATATTCATATCATATTTCAAACATATGAAAACATATTTTCTATAATAGTTCATATTTCAAAGAATATGGAAACACATTTTCCATGTTATAGTAATTGTTTAATATCATATTCCAAACTATTTATATCAATTTCACAATTTAATTCAAATTAAATTAAAATCTAACTATATGAGTTTCTAAACAATTAAGCAAACAATTCTAACTTAATTTCTATGTATTTAATATCCTATCCCCTCTTTCTTACCTCAAGTGAAGATCGTTAAACTTTCCTTATGCTAAACTCCCTTGTATTTCTTCAAATCTTCAAGTTTGCGTAATTTCTTCTTATGCCAAAATTAAAGAATGAAGGTTTTGAGAGCTTGAAGAGAGAGATGAAAGGTTATAGGATCAGTGAGGTTTGTGGTCTGAGGAAATGTGGGAGGTTGGGGCTCTATTTATAGGCTTTCAATGACGGTTACTATAACAAATTACTGTAGCAAATTACTGTAGCAAATCACTGTAGCAGCTCGAAATGACATGAGGCGGTGGAAAAATGGAGAACTCTCCTGAATTCTCTACATTTCGCAAGTTTTTCACATGACGTTTACTGTAGCATTTTACTGTAGAAGATTTTTATTTTATTTTATTATTCTATTCTACGTTCCATTCTCTTTTAATTCTGTTTTAAGTCAGACTAAAAATATTCTTGTATTCATAATTAAATTTTCTATTTTCTAGGATTCATTTCTTATTTCTCTGAGAAACTTTAATTTTTTCACTATTTAATTACCGCTAAAAAAATTGGGCTGTTACATTATTACCCTAATTTTAGAGAAAGTTAATAATTTTAACTAAATTAATCAATTCTCTCTTATATTTGCAGACGGAGATAATATATTTAAAATAAATGAATGACTTTTTAAAAACTAAAATAAGCTTATAGTTTATAAAATCAAACATGACTTTAAGTAACTTATAAAAAAAACACTACAAACTATTGAAATAAGTTTATTTTCTGAAAAAAGGCTATTTTATCTAACAACCTTTTAAGCCAGTAAAATAAGCTACAACTAGTTTAAATCATTACTTATGACCTTGCATAACGTGTGTGAGGATAAGAAAATGTTATTATAAAAAATTAAAAATTAGATATCAACCATCAGATCACATCTTATTCAATTAAATTCAAAAATTAGACTATTTATCAATTAAAAAATAAACAATTTTCTAAAATCAAACATTTTCTTAAAAATGAAATAAATCACCTACAATTTAAATTTCATTATCTTTTTAAATTAAAATATCATATTTCATTAAAATCTAATAAAATAAAACGAAAACCCCAACATCTTTTAGAAAAGAAAAGATATTTTACACACCAAAATAAAAAAAAAATTACAAATAGAACGAAGTCAACTCTAAAATTAGTACATAACCTGTCTATATTATTTCACAACATCTCACTTAACACAAATTGCTAACAATTCTTATGTGTCATTAAGTTTTCATACATGCATAAGCTAAAGTTCAATAAGTATATTTCATAGTATTGATGATTAGTGGTTAATTTAAATATGAAACTTAAGACAAATTCCTCCGATTATAATTTTGCAGTCAACAAATGCTACTAATATACATACACACACACACACATACACACACACACACACACACACACACACACACACACACACACACATATATATATATATATATATATATATATATATATATATATATATATAAATTATTGCTCAAAATTTAATCATTAATGGTATTTTTATCTTTATGAAATTGAAGAGTTTATTTACTTCTATAGTTTTCAAATAATTACTGTGTTAATTTTATTATAATTCTTTTTAATCATTGCTCAACATTTAAATTCGTAACATATTGGAAAGACAGAGTAATTTTACATTTTCTTTCAAGTAGCGAACATATATTTCTTGATGATGTTGTGTTCATCATCATCATCATGATGGAATGAAATATAATATTTTAACTAAAAAAGATAATGAACTTCCAAATGATTTATTTTGTTTTGGTTAATTTATTAGCAAGTGCCAATAAGTAAAATTCAAGTTCATATAGATTGTTTTACAAATTAAATTTTGAGATAAGTAGGTATTAAATTAAATTCGTCGTGACCCGTTTTACAATAGCTTTATCTACTAGAGTTTGGCGTTACGTAATTGTAGTAAATTTTTGCAAAGTTACACAACCTTAAAATGAACCGCAATAGCAAATAAGTACTCGGGAGTGATTGTGGCTTTCAGCATAATGTGTGATCGAAAACTTGAAAAGATTGACAACTCAAAATTAATGTGCAGAGTACACAAACTAATTGTAAAACAATTAAAGAACAACGGTCCAAGCTCCTGCATGCGTCTAAGTCCCCACGTTCATCTCCCCCCTTTGCCACATTATATTGTTTTTTGCTGATGAGATGAAGAGACAATCATACTTCACTTACAAATTTTTACTGGATCCATGAATATTGAGATATTATTTAGGATGCAATCTTATTCCATTCAATATGAGACGTGAATCAGTTTTCTTTACACTCTTAAATTGATATGTTTATATTGTTAATTAAGCGATTTCAAGTATAAATAAAAATTAAAATGGAAAAAAGAAATGGAGTATGACAGAATATGTAAACGATATATGAATAACAAGAATCATGAAAGAATTATAGCAAAATGTAATAGAACGAAAAACATAGTAAATATATACTTGAGATATTTTATAATATTCAAGTTATAGAGATCAAGTATAGTGTATATGAGTAAATGACTTAAATAGTGATAAAAACACATTAGAATTCAAAATGTAAGGAAACATACACGTAAAATACAATAAGATTGCACAATGAAGGTTCAACAAAACCAAAATGCAAGAAATAAAGGAAATTGGGAAAAAATAAAATTAAGAGACAAACTATTGCTCCTAATCCTTTTGATTGTTAATAGTCATGACAATATAATGTGTTAAGTATTTCTCCTAGATGTCACAACCTTTTAAATTCATTTTCCCTTTTTCTTGAGCCCATTTTTGTTTTTATGCTTTTTCCTGTGACTATCGCTTGAGAGGAATTGGTTCCCTCTTTCTCATTACTTGGGAATAGGGATGGAAATGGGCTAGGTCAGGCTAGGCTTTGAAAGACCTGAGTCTGGTCTACATCAAATTTTTAAGGTCTGAGCCTGGCCTATGAGCCTGTCATAGGTTTTTTTAAGGCTTGATCTGACCTGTTTGAACACCTAACCTGTTTGAAAGGTCTGTCTAAAAAATTGTGTTTTATTCCCTCCTAATTTTTTTTATTGTAGACTTGTAATATTAATTTATATTAGATAAATGTAAATATAATATATATATATATAATTTCATGTTATAAATATTATATATATATATAACTAATTAACAATTTATCTAATTAAATAGGCAGGTCTGTTGGGCTTCAAAGGCTTTTTAGAAAACAAAGGCATGACCTATTTAGTTAAAAAAAGCATTTTTAAAAGCCTAAGTCTAACCTTCTAGCCCGACAAGCCTGGTCTATGTAGGCTTTAAACGAGCTGGGCCGTAGACTCCTAACGGACGGTCTGGCCTATTTCCATCCCTACTTGGGAAGTTACTCATGTATTCTAACCATGTAACATAATGGGTCCCATTATTGTTATGCCTTTAAAATGGGTCAGGTTATTAAACATGTGCTCACTCCATCCTTCTCGTATGGAACAATTTGGTCGTCAATTATTTGTAAGTCACAACACATCAATTATCAATTATCTAACATCTATATATTGGTACTCTTTTTTTTTGTCTTTCCTCAATTAAAACCTTCAAATAACAGTCATAACACATCAATATCGACTCTTAATTACAGGGAACAAATTAATCCCAATTTAATTTAATAACTCAACGTGTCTTATTAATCAATTAGTATCAAAGACATATTTAGGAGACCTTCATCTTTCAAATTAAAGAGCACCCAAAAAATCTTCTATTTTTATCTAAGGATATGATTTTACTCTATCAGATGCTACTTAAAAATATTATTTCTCAAAGTGATAAAAGAATTGATATTTTAAAAAATATATTATTTCTCAAATATATTGGGGAAACTAGAATTGGAAATTTTGTAACAGAATTAAAAAATAAAACCAAAGAAATTTGTTATTGATCTAAAAAACTTAAAATTGTATCTCAAACTACAAAACTTGAAATTAACTCAAATCAAAACGAGGAAAAAGTTAACGTTCTAAAACTCAATTTAGGCTCAAGAAACACCAAAACACCCGTCGTTCTATAGTCTGAGATATGACATAATTACTATTAACAAAAATTGACATATCAACTATAAATACGGAGGAAATATAGAATTCAAGATTGATAACCATGGAACTAAAATTAATATAATCCAGATAAGATGACACTATAAACCTAGGAGTTTGATAAGCAAAACAATTGCCATAAGAATTAGATTGATTGTTGATAGGATCGAAATGGTTCAAGCAAGAACCCTAGTAAAGAAAAGCTCTCACTGTTTGAAAAATATGTATTATGTGTTGATTCTAGATTTGCAAAATGTTCAACACAATTTTTTTTTGAGTTTGCCTCATTTGAAAATAAATAAAAGGAAAATAAAATCCCCAAATCACAAATAAGGAAAATTCTACCCTGTGGTTAAGTGATGTCATACACAAAGTTTATGGCCACACACTTTTAAATGAAAACTAGTTAGAAACCTGGTCGTTAAAGTCTCTTATATTTAACTAAATAAAATATTCGTGTATTGGTTAATATTTGAAATAAGCATGGTAACAAGATGGGACAGGTTTTGTTCTCTTTATCTTGATGGGTTTAGAAATATAGAACTCATCTCGTTCGTGTTGGGTTTGGGAAAATTATGCTATTTTTTATTTTTCTTTCATTTTAATAACTTAAATATGTAAAATCAAATAAATCACATTTCTAATATATTTTAATTAAAATAATATATAAATTAGACAAGAAAAATCTTTATAAATAATTAGTTTCATAATTATAAAATATATAAACTTATCATTGTCCTTTAACTACTATTATAATTAAAAATATTCAATTTGAATATCGAGACGAGTTTAGGTGGGGGTAGTTGCATACCTATGAACGCTCATTTTTGTTTGACCCAAAAAATACTTTGACAAAAATGGGAGAAAAATAAAAAAAAGATAAAGAAAAGTAAGAAAGAGAAGGAAAAATAAAAAAAAGATAAAAAATAAGAATGAAGGAAAAAGTTGAAAAAGACTTTGATGCATGAAAAAAAAGGTAGGAGACAAGAACCAAGTATCTTTATACCAAGGGACCTTGGCCCTCCTTATCTCCCTCCCTCTAAAGTATTAGTCTTCTCCTTCTTTAAATGGGTAAAGTCAACCTCATGCCCAAAGAAGGAATACCTTTTTACACATAAAGGAAAGGAAGAGTTGAAAAAGACTTTGAGACATGGAAAAGAAAAGTGTAGGTCACAATAACCAAACCCCCTTTTACCCAAGGGACCTTGGCCTTTTTCTCTCACTCTAAAGTACTAGTCATCTTTTTTTTAGAAGGAAAAACCAACCCCATGTGTAACATCCCTGGTGTTAAATGAATGGGAAAATAAATAAAAATGTGTTTTAGGTTTAGAATAATAAATAAAGGAAAGAGGTGAGAAATGGAATTTAAATTAAATTCCAAGGAAAATAGAATCAGGGGGCCCTGACGTGTAGCGTGGCTGTGGAGCGTAGCGTCGGGTGCAAATTAATGAGTTGACGCGTAGCATCAGTGTGACGTGTAGCGTCAGCATCGCGAGTCAGAATTAAAAGTTGAAACTGAGACAGACCTGAAGCATGCAGATAACTTCTTCCTTTCCTTTCTCTTTCGTTTTGGAACTTGATAAATTAATTTTAATACACTTCTTATAATTGTACACTTGGGATTTATTATATAATTACTACGTTTAATAATAGTATTTTAATTAAGTTTTATGTTGTTTAGTTAAATTGAAGTATTATGTATATATGGTTCAATTTTCGTTTTTTGTATGTATCTTGAGTATCTTGCCTTGTTTTAGCCATAATTTGGGTTTTTATGATCCAAATGGGCTAATCTTGGAGCCCATGGAAAGCTAAGACAGAGGCCTACATCATGATGATCACATTTGGTTATTTTTCATCTGAAAAAAATGAAAAAATGGAGCTTGAATCAATTAGCCCTCATGTGTCCCACCAACATTGACATTGTTCACCAAAATACACATATCTAGAGTTGTAGATGTCCAAATGACCTCATTCTTGTGCCAAATTCTCAATAAGACAGCGATCTACAACTTTCATGTTGAAGATTTTGCAAAATTCGGCCATCTAGATGGTCATATTTGACTTGCAAGGTGGAGAAGATAAAGAGGAGAATGAATTTCAACACCTACCATTATCTTCTTTTGAATTATTGTAATTTCAAGCCCACCAATGTTGAAAAAATGCATTAATGATCAGAAAATGAATGTATAGTATCATGATATATTGCTTATAAATAGATACTTGAAGTTGTAAGAAAGATACACAAGAGATACATAAGAAATACATGCTTTAGTTTTCATTACATTTCTATATCTTTGCTTTAATTTCTTAAGTTTTAGTTCTTTCTCTTGCTTTATTTCTTTGTTCTATATTCCATTCCTCAAGTTATGGTTTTCATTTCCCTTCCTCAATATCAAGTAAGTTAATTTTATTATTTGTTATTTACTTTTATAATCAAAGTTATAGTTAATTTAATATTAGCTTTCATTGTTAAAAATTATCATGGAAGCTTAATCTTTTAAAATCAACTCAAGGAATTTAATTTTTCTTTATGTTAACTTTGAGTTCTTGCTCTTAATATTTTGATTGAAGATAATTACTTTTCTTTGTTTCTCAAACACTTATGATGGTAGATTATTTAAGTGTATAACCGATTGGTATATAATTAAATAATCTATAATCTAAACTGATGTTGGTTGGTTAATCAATAATCAATTTGAGAACAAAGATTAAGTCACTAAATAAGAGATTTCTATTTAGTTTCTTAACTCAATCAAATTATGGTTTTAAAGTTATTTTAGTAATTAATAAGAATATATCGATTGATTATTCTTATTAGTTCATTAATTCAATTCTAGAAGATTTTCTAGAATATAATCATTTAGGGATTCCAAATGATTCAAGGTTGAGAAATTAATTATATTTAATCATATTTGTGATCAATGATTAGTTAACTAAAGATTTATTAATTCCTTGGGTTGGTTGTTTCTAAATTTGATTATTCTTACTCATAAATTTACTTTTTACACTATTATATAATTACTTAATTTTCCTTTCAATCTCAACACAAACCCCCCTTTGTTATAACTAAATTGAGTGTAACTAATTGAACTAAGGTCCTCGAGAGATGACTAAGGTTATCACCTTATACTATATTAATTTAACTTTTTATTTGACCCGACAACGACAGTGTGTCAGAACCCTAATGGCTCAATCTATGGGGGATTATTGGTGGAACTTCAAATGAATCATGTTTATGGCATCAAAAAGTGAGGTAAGCTCTTGGAGATCCTCAATTTCATAGTTTTTTCTCCTCACTATCACTTTCTCTCTCTACCCGAACGTAACATACGTAATTTAGGGGTTTGATTCTTGAGTTTAAGGGTAGTTAGAACTTGAATGAGGACCCTAGAGCATTGGGTATAGCAATAAGTTAATGGATTTCATGTTTCAACGCTTGTAGGTTCAAATTTAAGGATCGAAGCTCGTTCGATGTTATAGGTCTTGGAAACGGGGATCGGAAATGGAAATGGTAAGCTTCGATAACTTAAGATTGAGGTTCAGAGTTATTTTAAGGATTATGGGTTATGGTTTTGGTAGTTATAATATTTATTGAAGCTTCGTTAAATTTTATTTTAGAGTTTTAAGGATTTCGGAGGAACCCGACAGTCGACTGGAAGCTGTGGAAAGCTTGGAATCGAGGTAAGGGGGTGTGCTAGGTTAAGGTTAATATAGAAACGTATGACGCCAACGGTGTATACGAAAAAAGCATATTATAGCTACTTTTAAATCACTTTAAATTAAGTAAGATAATCTATGGTGAATTGTTAAGCATGTGAAATGGAAGTAAATGAAATCATTAAAGCGGCCAAGGTGAGATAATCGATAAAATTGGTAAATGACTAAGTGGTGTATTAGTATCATATTAGTTAAGGAAATTGGGTGCATATGCATATGTAATTACATGATGGAGTAGGCTATGCAATAGAATATGAACTAAGTGACTTAAAAGCATCCATAAAAATATATAAGTGTGAGACGAAAAAGTGTGAAATCAACAATGTTGCGAGTTAACGTTAAGTTTACAGTGATGATGAATTCTAAGTTAATAAGCAAAGGTAAGGTAAAAAGGAATGCGGTTAATAATGATAGAATGGGGTATATGGATATTATATATAAGCGTTGCTTAATGTTGATCCTTGTTAGAAAGTGTTGGTAAGTTAAAGATAATTATGGTTCATGTTGATGATTAATGGTGAATTGATAATACGTATATATATATATATATATATATATATATAATGGTTTAGTATAAGGAGGATCGTGTAAAAGTTGATGGAAATGAACAATGTGATTACTTATGTTAAATCGATTATTACAATGACACGGTATGTTGATCATGTGATATATTTAATGATTGAGATTGATAATGTTTAAATGTATTGGGATGATTTGTGACAGTATGATGATGGGTTAGCAAGTCAGCTACCCTGTGTGATAAACACTTGTCAGCTTCTGACAATTGTGTGTATGATGATGATGTTTAATTTATATTAAGTTGTATATTATGAATGAGGTACCCTGGACACTGTTGAGGGCGGGGAATGGTCACCGGTGCGTTGCACGAGCAAGGAGCGGCTCCTGACAGGCTTCTAGTAAAGGGATTGTATGTTTATGCTATATGATTAATTATGTGAGATGGCATTAATATTGATGGGCTTGTCGCCCTATGTTGTGAGCACATGTCAGTTTCTGACAGTTGCATATGATGCTTGTAATGGTATACCATGATGTATGACATATGATATGTGATTATATGGTGAAGGACGACCAACGGTATATGTTACCCTCATTTTCAGCTCCCGTGGTTTTTGTACCCGGTTGAGCTACCCAGTGGTCAAGTAGGACCTAGTGGTTGAGGGGGAGCCAAGTAGGACTCGGTGAACCGAGCAGGGTTCACAGGGTGTCAAGTAAGACCCCCAGCTGAAGGTCGATCCTTTTAGTATCCGGATACTAGGAGTCCATTATATATAAGAGTCAGTTGTGTTTTACACTCATTGATTGATATGTATGTTGTTGATGATACTTATGATATGCAATTCATATTGAAGAATTGAAATGATAATGATATAAATGGAATAATGGGTTATAAAATGAATGGTTAGGCATGTATGCTTGGAATCAATTGATTATGATGTGATAACGATGGTATTGGTTTAGTCTAATCAACTTGATTATATAGTATACCATTAGAAACAGTAAGATAAGAGAGGATGTAGAAAGTAATTACTAATATTGGCGGATTGCACCTAGAAGCATAGCTATGTCATACGTTTCCTAGCTTTGAGATTAACTTCTGTATTAATTCTTAATTCCAATCACTCACCCTTTGTATTGTGGTTTTAGTGATTAATGCAGGTATGGATGCACACCGCAGAGACAAGAGCTAAATGAGGCCAGGGCGATGTGGAATCTAGAAGAGGAGAGATATATATATGTATATAATTGCTTGTTGATTTATAAAATGTAGGATTATGTTACTTGTTGGCGTGAAAGTATATTTATGTTGTACGGTAGTACTTTGTTGCGTTTGTGTATTATGTGGCACAGAGCCACTGCATGATTGCATGCGATGGGCAGGTGTTGTATTGATGCATGATTGATGTGTGTGCTATGTGATTTATGTTTGATTGATAGATAATATTTATTTAGCAAATCATGCATATAGTTGGTTTTATGAACGTAAGGAACTGGATAGGTGAATTAGAAATCTGGCGGGTTTCGGGACCCCGGAATGCATTAATAGGTTCCTTAGGATATTTAGAAGTTGTGTGTATTGGCCTTGGGCCAATTGGAATTTAGGGTGTTTGGTGCAAGGGTTTTGCACATAAATGTTTAACATGCAAACTGCGCATAACTTATGCGTACGTTGTAATTTTGGTGAACAGACGGTGCCAACAGTTCTGGAATAAGGAAAATATGTGGCCTGTGAAGTTTCATGGCAATCGATCTAAAACGGGCCATTTGGGTAGGTTTGAAGTTGGCCGGTTGGCCTAAATTATGTAGCAGCATCAGATGTTGTTACTGTCATACTCATGCTACGCGTGAGGCTGACGCGTAGCGTGAGATATGTTGAACAGGGCTGACGCTACGCGTGGGGCTGGCGCGCAGCGCCAGGCCCCTGTTTCAGGTCTTTGAATTGTTTTCAACTTAAATGATTTTAAGGTCTATAAATTGATTATTTAATGTATATTTAGGTACTTTTATTAAAATACATATTTTAATAATGATGTAATTTAATAATTTATTTTTACACAAAAAGAAAAAAAGGTTAAATAGGACTTTGAGACATGGAAAAGAAAAAGGTATAAGACAAGGACCAAACCCTTTTTTTACCCAATAGGGTTTGGCTTTCCCCCTTATTTTTTAAAAAAGCAAAAGATGGTGACTGGGGTTTCAAGAATATAAGACTTCTCATTTGCTCTGTAAAAAAAAAAGAGAAAAGAAATGAAAGGGTCCTTGGTTTTAGTTTTAAGTTTCTTCTCATTAGGGTTTTTTTAGGTTTTTTTTTTTACTCTTATTTTTTTAAGGTTTCATATTTTTAATGGCTATCTTTTTAGGTCTTTTTTTAGGTTTTCTTCTTGGAGTTCACAAAATAAGGGTTGCAAGGTTTACAAGAGGAGCTCTTTTTTTATTTTCATCTTCTTAGTAAGGGCTAAGGGTTTGAGAGAGAAGAGAGGAATGTTTCTTCTTCTTATTCACTTGTAAAACCAAAAAGATACTGTAAAGTATACACTATCTCTTTTCCAACAAGCAGATAAGGTATAATCCCTACTTAGGGAACTTTTGAACTTTTATTTCACATACCATGTATTTTCTTGATTTTGGTTAAATAAATGATCAAGTTCTTTTGCTTAAGATCTGCATCTTGTTGTTTTTTGATGGTTGTTAGATTGAATAATGTAAAGGTCTTGCCTTTTTTGTCTTTTTTTTCCTTTAGCATGATATACTTGTAGTGTTTTGTAATGCCTTAAAAATATGATTTTGAAAATGCTTAATATACATGAATTGTTTCCTTTAATGTTATGTTTATAGTTTTTCATATATGAGCAAAAGAAACCATGATGCGTTCTAGTTCATTTTATCCTACTTTATTTAGTCATTTTGCTATTTATTTTTGCCATCATCTTCCCATTTGTAAAACTAAAATATTTTTTTCACACGATAACATGACATTAATTTACACAAGAAGTCTTTTAATCTTATTATTTTCTTTTAACGTGTTATCTTTGAGATTAGTTTGGACGAGATGTCCTGTAAATTCTTGCTTTCTTTCAAAAAATTATTGTTCATTTTCTCTTTTTTTAGAATGAAATCAATTTGAACGAGACGTCTTGATAGCCTTGATTTAAAACATCTTATTTATTTTCTTGTTTACGTCGTTCACTTGTTCTCTTTTTAAGAGGTAAAATTTTGCGACGGACAGTATGGTGTGCTAATACCTTTTCCACCTGTAATTCAACTCTCGAACTTAAGTTTTAGAGTGCCTCAACTTAACTTTCTTGGTATTTTCCTCCAAAAATAAATATTGGTGGCACCTCCATCTTTTCAAGGCCGAATGCGATTCTAGTCCTTTTTGTTCTAAAAAATCCCAAGTAAAAAATTTCCTAAAAATAATAAATATATTTATATAATCAAATGAAAGAAAATGTTAAATAAAAATTGACTACTATTACCTAATAAATTTTCATGCTTTGTAGAATTTTTTTAAAAATGGAGTTTTGAAATTTAAGTTTAAAATAAGAATATAGAATAAATAGTTTTCAAATAAATGAAAAAAGAATTAGAGAATGACATGTGTTATGGAATGGAATACATAAAGTAATAGAAGTAATAGGGAATGAAAACATGAAAGAAAATATAAGAAAGTAAACAAATGAGAATTCAAAATTTAGAAGGAAAAAGATTTAAGAGATAGAAAAATTCAAAAAAATACAATTGGTTTAATGATTCTTTTATATTGTGGATTTTCAAATATAAAAAAATTTAAAAAATAAACTAACAAAGTAGTTGTCAGTTTTAAAAATTTTAAATTGAAAATGATGAAAACGTAAAACAAGATAACGGGAAAAAAAAGAGAATTAAAATTTAGGAACGTGTTAAATTTCAAATTTCAAATTAAAGAATTTGAATTTTTAAAGGATAGAACATTTACAAGATTTAAAAAAGAATGTGATATGCAACGTATCACATTGAACTTTATAAATGAATAAATAAACCAAAAACAAAGAGGAAAGAAAAAAGAAAGAGAAATTCATTTATTAAGAAACGTACAAATAGTTAAATATGGTTGTCAAAAGTGTGAAAAACCACATAAAGAGTTTATAGAATGCATGTATTCAAGATGCCATAATAGACTTCAAAACTGAAAAAATAGTCTGTAATCATAAGAAAAATTAGTAGTGAGAAATGCACTTATCAAGTAAACATAGAAGCAGTAGAGTGCAATTACCAACAGTATAATTGGTTTTATAAGTTGATTTTAAAAATATAAAGACAAAAGATAACATGCAAACTGTAGTGGAAGACTTTTATGATATAAGTATTAGATTAGATTAGACGCCAAAACAATCTTTTAAACTTAGTCTTCCACTAATCATAAGCTTACCTAAGCCTTGAATTAGATCATAGACTTCATTCTTCTAGTCTTGAACTTGTGCTTTCTAATTATGAGTTTTATGGACTTGAATGTTGATGTTCTCATCAATTATTGTGATGGTGACCTAGCTAGTACGCTAGTTATGACTAAACTTTATAGATAGATTTTTGATAATTTCTCCCAAATATAGAAATAGAATTTGACCAATAATAATATTCAATGATTAATATTTGATTAAATGAGGCTACTAGGAACCAAACAAACATATGTAGAAACATTGGAAGTACACAAAATTTGTATATGCTATAACACTTTCAATTCATATATTGAATTAGGCATTGAAATAATTTTGGTTTCTTGTTTGAAAAAAAATGCACTGTTGAAAAATAATTACACTTTTACGGCTATTTGTAAATTATTTACACGTCTGGGGTATTCTTTTCAATGTTGTGTGACTCTTGTGCAACATACGTACTTGACTGTCAAAAGCCATCACAAATTAAAGTAGAGTCACATCCAAGTGACAACATTTTTTGTGGTTTTTACTGTAAAAGAAAATTCAATAAGTCCAACATCTGTATAAACTAACAAGAAATAAATGCCATAAAAATACTAAAATTTAATTCATAAGTTAAATACTATATGTATATTAAATTTCTATTGAACTAATATATTATATTAAAGATATATTCAGTTTATATCAATATATTTATTATATATTTAAATACATTTTGATATGGATCAAGTATATAATATATTAAATTTATTTAAATAGTCACTAGAAATGTTGTTAGAGGGCTACCCTATGATAATGTTTTAGTTTGTGGTGATTTCTAACCAACAGAAACGTATGTTGCAAAAAAATATACAACATTGAAAAAAAAATTACCCCAAAAATGTAAATAATTTACAAACAACCCCAAATAAGTAATTAATTTTAAAAGTGCATTTTTTAGAAATAAAAAACAATAACTTTGCTTTTTTTTTGGTCAAATGTACTTCATTCAAAACTACACTTACATAGAGTGATACAAATTGCTACAAATCAACTTGACAGTACAAATATGCTCACTCAACAAGAGTTCCTACAGCTAAACAACATGAGAGACTAAGGCTGCGTTTAGTTATAAAAAATTATTCTAATTTTCTGAGAAAAGTTTTCCGCTTGTTTTCCAAACTTTTCATTTCCTAGAATAGTTAGAAAAATTTTGAAAACTCGTTTAAATAATGTGACCGTTTTTCAATTTGGAAAACTAAAAAACTAAAAAAGTTGTTCAAGTGCACTCGATTTTCTAATTTTTTTCAAATATTTTTTAATTCAAATTAATTGAGATATGTCTTATATATATATATATATTATTTATGACAATGTTGTATATTATATGCATCATATAAAAATTATGACAAAAATTTAAAGTTATATTAAAATGAGAGCAAATGAGTTTGTGTTTAAATATATTTCAAAATAGTAGCAGTAAGGTGTCTTTATCTTGTAATTCATTTATCTTATCTTGTAATTCAATTACCTTATCTTGTAATTCAGTTACCGACTTTTCTAATTTTTACTTTTCTTATAAAACCTTTTAAAAGAGTTTTCTGATTTTCTTAAAAAAGTGAAAATCAATTTTCTATTTTTTTATAAAAAATTTAAATAATTTATAAATAAACAGTTTTTCTATTTTTAAAATTTTTCTAAGAATAATTTTTTATTTTTCTAAGAAAACTTATGAATTAAACACAGCATAAACCATTCAATCTTTTATTCTCAAACTAAATCCACAAACATTTTTTAAAAATTTTTAAAAGAATTTTTTTCTTCTTTTTTTCTTCAAAAATTACTTTGAAGAAAAAAGGAAGAAAAATAAGAAAAAATAGAAAAATAAAAAAGAGAAAGAAAAGTAAGAAAAAGAAGAAAAAATAAAGAAAGAAAAAGAAGAAGAAGGAAGACAAAAGTTGAAAAGGATTTTGATGCATAGAAAAGGAAAGGGGGAAGATAAGGATCTAGCATCTTTTTACCCAAGGGACATTAGCCCTCCTCTCTCACTCTAAAGTATTAGTCTTTTATTTTTTTTTAATAGGTAAAGTCAACCCCATACGCAAAGAAGGAATACCTTTTTTACACAGGAAGTAAAGGAAAAGTTGAAAAGGACTTTGAGACATGAAAAATGAAAGGGTAGGAGACAAGAACCAAACCCCCCTTTTACCTAAGGAACCTTGGCCTTCCTCTCTCACTTTAAAGTATTAGTCCTCTTTCTGTTCCAATGGCAAAGCCAACCCCCATGCCCAAAGAAGAAAAATCTTTTTACACAGTAAGGAAAGGAAATATTGAAAAGGACTTTGAGACATGGATAAGGACCAAACCCCTTTTTGCCCAAAGGGTCCTTGGTTTTGATTTTTAGTTTCTTATCAATAGGATTTTTTCCTTGGGATCTTCTCTTGACTCTTAGTTTTATAAGGTTTCATATTTTGTAGGTTCTCTTCTTTATATGGATTTCTTATTGGGGATCACAAAATACGGGTTGTAAAGTTTATACGAAGAGCTCTTTTTTTTTTCATTTTCATCTTCTTAGTAAGGGGCTAAAAGTTTGAGAGAAAGGAAAGGAATGTTAGAGTATGCATTATCTGTTTCCCCACAAAGAGATAAGGTATAACCCCTACTTAGAGGACTATTGTATTTTTATTTTCACATACCATGTATTTTCTTAATTTTGGTTAAATAAATGATCAAGTTCTTTTACTTAAAATTTGTATCTTGTTGCTTTTTTATGATTGTTATTTAAGTTCTTGCTTTTTTTTCCTTCTTTCCTTTAACATGATATACTTGTAGATGTTTTGCAACGCCTTAAAAATATGATTTTGAAAGTGATTATTGCATGAATTGTTTCCTTCAATGTTATGTTTACAGTTTTACATATACGAGCAAAACAAACCATGATGCAACAATATAAAAAAAAGGCTTTTTGACTTTTTTTGTTGTTTCCACTTCCTCCATGCATTCTAGTTAATTTTATCCTGCTTTATTTAGTCGTCTTGCTATTTACTTTTGTCCTCCTTTCCCCAATTGTAAAACTAAATAAAATTTTCACATGATGACGTGATATTAATTTAGACAAGACGCCTTGTTAATTTTGTCGTTTCTTTTAATGTGTTGTATCTGCGATTAATTTGGACGAGATGTCCTTTTAATTCTTGCTTCCTTTCAAAAAGTTATTGCTCCTTTTTTTTTAGAATGAAATCAATTTGGACGAGACGTCCTGTTAGCCTCAATTTAAAACCTTTCATTCATTTTCTTGTTTATGTTGTTCAATCGTTTTCTTTTAAAGAGGTAAAATTTAATGTTTAAGTTATCATAAAAATACACATGATCAATTTGAGGTAACTGTTTTACGATAGACAATATGGGGTGTCAATACCTTCCTCACATGTAATTCGCCTCCCAAACTCAAGTATCAGGTTTTTATAACCAGTGTCTTAACTAAGAGGTTTTCCCAATATTTTCCTCCAAAAATAAATATTGGTTGCGACTCCATCTTTTCAGAGCCTGCCATAATTTTGGTCGTGACAATACCACACTCGTCCTCGTTGTTACCAAAGTTCACAGTAGGGTCGAGATAGGTTTTTTATCCTCACTTAAAATAAAATTTACCCGTCAAACTTGTGGCAATGACGGGTTGTTCCTTACCGATATGGGTACAACTATCATGCCTAATTTGAAGTACAATTAAGATGTGATGAATAATGTATACATTAAATATTTTGTAATTAAGCTAACTAGTGTAGCACCTAATACAAAATAAAGATACATTGGTTTTTAAAAAAAATTAAAAACTTATGACAAACTTATGTAAAAACGTGTATTCATTCTATAATGCTAATTTTTAAATTTTTTTCTCGGAGGAATTTATTTAAAAATCATAAAAAAACATGTTGCGATAATTAACACAATCAATTTTTCCACCTTCAAATATATTGCATATAAACTAATTTTTTAAACAATAATTCCTATATGAATAAATTTAAGACCATTTCTAATATTATTTGTCTATTTTTAATTAAAATTTATTAATTATAGTAACTACAACAATTAGAAATGGGTTGTTGTAAAAAAGTTAAAAACAAGTTGTTTATGAAAGAAAAGTATTCAAACTTAAAAATGTCAAAATATTAAATATATTTTTGTTATAAATTTAAAAAGGTAAATGAAATTGACTAACATCATTCAAATAATAAATTTATTTCACCTGTTTATTTAAGTCATTTTTATAATGTTTCATTTAGAAATTTTATTTAATTTTGAGAAACTTATGCTGCGTTTAGTTCATAAATTTTCTAAGAAAAATAAAACATTATTCTTAGAAAAATAAAAAACCATTTATTTACAAATTATTTAAAATTTTTTATAGTAAAATAGAAAATTGATTTTCTATTTTTTAAGAAAATCAAAAAACTCTTTTAGAAGGTTTTCTAAGAAAAGTAAAAAAATAGAAAAGGCGGTAACTCAATTACAAGATAAGGTAACTGAATTATAAGATAAATATTGTTCTAACCATTTTATTATGATAATATTTTTATTATTCTTTGTAACTATTGTGAAATATATTTAAGGCTTAAGGGTAAATTTAGCCCCTAAGAATTTCTCAATTTTGTGAAAACCCCCTATAATGATTTTTCCCTGTTTAAGACCCCTTTACTATTTTATTTAGTAGTATTGAACGCCTACTTTTAAAAAATGTTGAGGTGGAGCCTGTCTTTTTGCCATTGGCTTCACACGTGGCAGATGACTCACCCTGGTAATGCTGGCTAGGATTAAATAGAGAATTAATTTAGATTAGTAAGGATTAAGTGAGGGTAATTACAATTGTTTAATAATTATAGAAAGGTTTCTTTCTTACGTCCTCTTCCCCACCTTGCGCTAGGGCTCTACTACGTAACAGTAACTTGTCTTCCTCCCCACTTATCCCAACACCATAAAAGGTACTGAAGCAAAGAAGGTGTGGTACACGATGAGTTCTTCCATGTCTACAAGGTCTAGTGCAACATTTTATAAGGGTTCTAATTAAGAAGCTGTGTAAGTGTAATGAACCTGTGTTGCTACTAGTGTCTAGGAGCCCAAAAAATCCTGGTAGAGCATTCCTCAGATGCGCTAATTGGATGGTACGCATAGTATTTTCATTTAGGGTTTACGATTTGTTGTATTTCATTGAGTTTTTCTATAGTGATAATTTCCTCCAATCTTTTTACAGAGCGAAAAGTCGTGTGGGTATTTCGAATGGGTTGACAGTGGGCAACAAAACTGTTCAAGGTGTGCCAGCTTGTCTAACAATGGCAATGGAGTCTTCTACGAAGGGATGGATAGAGTTGTAAGGCTGGAAGAGAGATTAAAAGAATACAGAACCATGAATTTCATGTTAATGTGGCTGTGTATAGTGTCATGGGCCATTGTCCTCCTCACCTTGGTGTTGGTTGCAGTGAAAGGTTGAAGAGATGGTTTAGTGCAGTTTCACTCCCTGATAATATAGCCATAGGCCCTTGAAGATTTTTTTGTTTTGTTGAATTAGGCCCCTGTATGATTAGGGGTTTGTGTCCTTGAGTTTTTGTGTCAATGTTAATGTATCCTTATATTCAGTATTGGTGTCTGTAATTTTTAACTATCAATAGATATGCCAACTTTTGAAGTCTTTGCATATGGATTGTTAACAATGATGCTAGTTTGTTGGAATTTACATGGCAGAGAATATGACATATAAGTAACATGGGAAAAAGTAACATTGGCTTGCTGCAGGTCCATAATGTACTTAAAGTGAACACAATATTTTACACCAACTGACAATCAAAACATGGGATTGTACTTAAAGTTGTTAAACATTGAACTCTAAATGAAACTAAAACTTTACATAATGTCATCCTAATTACATGGTCTAAACTACACTAGATTGTGTTGCCACCATGCCAATATCCGTAGGCTGTTGGTGTGTCTAGTCAGGGTTTATCGCATCTGGGTTGGCACCAGAACTCTGTCTCCCTCTTCCCTTTCCCCTGCCCCTTCCCTTGCCTCTTCCTCTTCCTCTTGTGGATGCTGTTGGGGTGGCTGGGTTAGGTTGATCTGGGTTTTTAGGAGGCCTGTTAGCCAAGGCCTCAATACTCAATAGGGGATGAATTGAGTATTTCAAATTTTTACACAGAATCCCCTTGAAAACGGTTAGTAATATACAAATAATGCAATATAAAAGAGATAATAATTATGAAGCACATATCATACTAGAATACTTTGAGTTGAAGAAACAATATTCAAGAATTGATTTTGATAAACAAGGCAAGTTATTAGTTTAGGCAATTCTTGAAATACTTAGCATGCAATAATTAATTCCAATACAAATTTAACTTAAACAATTTCTAACAAATTAATTAAGCATAATTAATTTACCAAGTTATTAACAATAATATTCAACTTACTTATGCCATAATTAAATCCAACAAGATTTAAGTCGATTAATTTAAGGATTTAATTTAAGCAATTTCAACATACCAATTAGATATAAATATTTTAACATGCAATTTTAAGTTTACAATAATAAAGGAGTTTAAGGGAAGAGAGAATTTGCAAACCGATATAACGAGTTCCACCACCCCGGTGTGCATCTCGCCTTCAAGCAACCCACTTGAAGGATTTCCACTATTGAGAATTTGAGATTACAAGCTTTGAGCAATTGCAGCTTCCTAGTGTCCCACACTTAAGAACTCAATCCTCACAAGCAACGGGCAACCCACTAAATCTCACAATCTCTCAATACCCAAAGGTTGAACCCCAACCTTTATGATCACTCTTAACTAGAGTGAAACCTTAGTGTTTGGTGTTTGGTTTACAAGATTTTTCTCTCTCACTAGAGTAGATATACAACTTGAAGCTCTCACAAAATAACAACTCTCACAAAGAGGATATGCAAATATAAGAACACTCAAAAATATTTTTCTCTCTAACTCTCAAATAACTCTTAAAAGAGGAATATGCAAATTTATGAATAACAGAGAGAAAATAACAAAGAGAGAAAGAAGGAACAGAGGAAATGCTTCTCTGTGGCACACTGAACTTCTTCTTTAGCTTTCCTATTTATAGGCAAATGCAAGGCATGGTTCCGTTGCCATCAACTCAATAACAAATTGCAACTTGCATTGTGGAGCATGGCTTTATGAATTGATAATTCCCTTCGATACAGTGGGCATGGTTCTTCAAGTATACAATTGTAGTGCGATCCATAATGCAAGGCTGGCACACTTTGAAGTTCTGAAGATTTCAAATTTAAACTGAATGAATAGATTCATTTCCCAAATGAATAGATTCATTTAGTGTATTTGCACATCAGAATTGAAATGAATAGATTGGAGGATCAAATGAATAGATTCATATAATGTTATTGCATAATTTTTTGGTCCTAACAGACGTATGAATAGATTCATACTCTCATGAATAGATTTATTCTCATGAATAGATTCATTCTTCTCATGAATGGATTCATATAGTGTATTTTTCACTTTGGAAACCCAATGAATCGATTCAGGCATGAAATTCACTCATTTTTCACTTGCCCAGACGTATGAATCATTTTAGGCTTATATGAATCAATTCATTCCTTCAAAAAACATATCCTGGGTGCATTTAATACGTATGAATCAATTCAGGCATGGATGAATCGATTCATCCACCTGATTCTCCATTTTTTGTGCACTTTTTCACCCTTTTTGAGATCGTTTTGTATATACCTTGGTTCCTTTGATCCTTAGGCACTTTGATGATTATATTTCACCTGTTTTAAACCTTTACAACTGTCTTAAATCATTTCGTTGGAGTTCATCAATTCTTATGCATTTAATTCTTGATTTCTTGACCTGATTTAGCTTGATCTTCATGATTCTTCATCCTTTCTTTATTGGTTCATCATTCTTCAAATTCATTGATATATTTCTTGATTCTTTGAACATTTTGTTTGTCATAGTCAAAACCTGTATCAACATATAAACACAAGGCATTCCCCTCTTCTTCTTGATAGGGACATCTGCTGCAGGTGGAAAACCAGAGGTCCCTTCAGTGGGTGAAGCAGTTGAAACATTTAGCAACAATGATGGTGGTTCTATTATTGACTCAGGAGGTCTGTTGCATCCCCTTGTATTATTGCATCTGGTGTAGCATTGTCTTCAGCTGTTGGTTGGTGTTCAGGTTCAGGTTCCTAAAGGCACAAAACAATATTATATAATGCAAAACATAGTGTGAATAATGCATATATTTTTGTTTGCTAACATAAGTTTGTCTTGGAGAGTGTTTGCATGTACACTTGTTGTAGCCAATTTCCCCACGATTTCTGCATTGGTATTTGGCTGGACATCTCCTTAGTTTGTTAGGACTGTCCTCAACAATTGGATCCCTTCTCTTTAGTTTCTTTGGCCTTCCGGGTCCATGCTTATAAATTGGAGGTAAGGTTTGTGGGTGTTCAGTTCTTGGCCACAACTCTGGGCCATTTATTGCACCAACAACATTGCCATAACATTTTTCATAGATTTCCTTGAAGTAATAACCATTAACATACTGAATTGGTTATTGTCCTCTTTCTAGTATGCAGCATATGGCATGTTTGCATGGCATCCCTACAAGTTCCCACCATCCACATGCACAACTCTTCTTGTGAAGGTCAACTAAAAACTTGTCATTGAACATTGTATGTGTCACCTCAAATACACCTCCTCCACCACTGTGGGAACTAATTTCTAGAAAACTTTTGCTCTTTTTTTAACCTCTTCATGGGCTTAGGCATCACTTCTCCATTGATGTTGACAACTTTGGTCCTCAGCCTCATAAACCTAACCATGATGTAAGTCTTTATCCACTCTAGCATACTCAAAATAGGCTTCTCTCTTGCTGGTAGGATTACACTGTTAAATGCTTCACAGAGGTTGTTCATAACCACATCACATTTGGGGTAATATAAGAATTGGTGCCTACACCAAGCATCTTTAGACAAACCCATAAGCCATGTCCAAGCCCCTTCATCCATGTCCTTTATCTGATTCATTTTTGTTTTTCATGCCTGTGAACAGATGATAAAAGTTCACTAACTGAAAATATTAAATAATGCATACATGTTTGATTGTCATCATACCTGCATATAAGTGGCCTTACTTGCACCCATCATAAGGTCCTTTAGCATTGCACCACCACCATGCTTCTTTTTCAAGTTGCTGTACAAGTGTCTTACACAGTATCTGTGTTCACTCCCCAAGCCCAACTCATCAATTGCTTGCAACAGTTTTGCAGGAAATAATTAAACTGATATATACATAAACAACTACATAAACCCTAAACCAAAATTAAGATTATACCTTTTGTTGATCAGAAATAAAAACAATTCTTCTATGTGTTCCAATGTCCTCCATCAACAAGTTGAGAAACCATGTCCAGGCATCCTTATTCTCAACTTCCACAACACCTACAGCCAGTTGAAAATACTGATCATTTGCATCCCTACCTACTGCTGTTAATAGGATTCCACCATGTGCTGTCTTCAAGTGATATCCATCAACCCCTATGAATGGCCTACATCCACTAAGGAAACCCTTCTTACAAGCATCAAGGCAAAGGTAGTAACTGCCAAAACTTGGTTGTAACCCATCATCTGGGGTAACTAACTGAACCTTGCAAGTAGTAGCACCATCACTAACTCTCCTCAACTCAGCACTGTAGTTCCAAAGGAGGTCATACTGTTTGCTTGTCTCTCCTTCCATCATCTCAATTGCTATTCGTCTAACATTGTATGCTATCCAACCAGTTATACCAACCTGGTGACTAAGCCTCATCTCAACCTTAATCTCCTCCAACTTCATGTTTCTGTTACTTTTCATCTTTGGCAATATCACTTTTGCAACCCGTTTGGCATTAACATTCTTATTCTTATACACCCTGCCACATGTATGATTATTGATGAATGTCTTCAACCTATTAATGTTTGTCCTCCCAACACGACTAGCAAAGGCCAGCCATAACCATCCTTCCTAACTGCAAGCTACTCTACGCCTATATGGCTCATTCTTTATATACTTCACTTGTTTTCCCTTATGCACATTGTATTCCAGTATAGCTTGCCTGAACTGAACCATGGAACTGAACTTCATCCCCAACCCGAGTTCAAATTTCCTCCCTAAACTGTCTTCTTCAAATGCCTGAAACTGGAAATCCCCATCATCACCATCCTCTTCTGAATCCACATAACTACTAACACCATTTATTTCATAGTCTAAGTCAATGTCACCACACTGCTCCTCATCTATAAAACTGTTCAACTCTGCACCCAAGCCTGCACCTTCTACATCATAGTCCTCATCCTTATCACCCTGGTCATCATAGTCTTCATCCTCCTCACCCTAGTTGTCATTCATACAAGATTTAACTCCCTCCATGTTGCCAAAAACATCTCTAACACTCTTTCCCCTATCAAAAACATCTTCAACCCCCTCCACTTTATTAGAAATAGCTTCAACCCCCTCCATGTTATCAGAAACAGCTTTAACACCCTCTCCCTTATCAGAAACAACTTTAACACCCTCTCCCTCATTAGAAACAGCTCTAACACCCTCTCCCCTATCAGAAACAACTTCAACACCCTCTCCCCCATCAGAAATAGCTTCAACACCCTCTCCGCTATCAGAAACAACTTTAACACCCTCTGATTCATCACCTTTTTAGTTTCCAACCCCTCTCTTCCTCCATTCCCAGTATCAGCCCCCTTAACCTCAACACCCTGAACATCAACTTTTTCTTGGCCACAACCAAATAACTTGTCTTTCCTACTTTTATAAATTTTTTGTCTAGTCTTCACCTTCTTGGGTGACCCAAATGGCCTTACCATGGGCCTAGATTTGCTTCTTCCAACTTTGTTATCTGGGCCATCTTTGCTCCCCACAACCTCTTTCTCAGCCCCCCTGGTTTCCTCTTTGTATGCTAACTCCAGTACTAAGCCACCATCTACAACTAAATGTTCGATAAAAATATCCACCTCACAACCATTTATTATAGCAAACTCACCCACTTCCAATGTATGGCAATCCCACGTAATCCCAACAAACTCCCCACAAGGTTTTTCCACCATATTTTAAAGTTTCCCCTATTATAACCTAATTCTATAACCAAAGCCTCACACTCAAAATAAGACCACATATCAATATCAATGTTATGGATAACTACAATTTCATTCTCTATGTACTCCATTGGTGGACCATCAGTAAATCTGCCCTTGTGATGAAAAACAACCGCAAAACTCATCCATTGTTTATTGGAAAATAAAAAAATAACTGTCACACATGCACATTGATACAGTATTACAAAACGTTTCACATGGGATTCATAAACAAGAATACTATAACCCTTTCATGGTCCCCACTAGCAAAAAAAACAATTCTAAGTTCTCACTAAAAAAACATAAGTAAGGAATCTTACCTGTATTGTAGCCCTCTTAACTCACGCGCAACACTTTTGCCTCCAGACAGGCACACCTCCACCAACCAGTAGATTTCACTTTTGTACGGTTCCTTATCTTCTTCTTCGTAGGTGAACTCACGCGGGATTCGAATGGGTGCGAAAGTCAGGAACGTGAGGAAGACAAAGCAAGAAAGAACTTTAAGAAAAATGACAACCCTACTATTTTTTTTAAAAAAGAAACCTTTCTATAATTATTAAACAATTGTAATTAACCTTACTTAATCCTTACTAATCTAAATTAATTCTCTATTTAATCCTAGTCAGCATTACCAGGGTGAGTCACCTGCCACGTGTGAAGCCAGTGGCAAAAAGACAGGCTCTACCTTAACATTTTTAAAAGTAGGCGTTCAATACTATTAAATAAAATATTATAGGGGTCTTAAACAGGGAAAATCAATATAGAGGGTTTTCACAAAATTGAGAATTTCTTAGGGGCTAAATTTACCCTTAAGCCTATATTTAAACATAAAAACTCATTTGCTCTTATTTTAATATTATTTTAAATTTTTGTCACAATTTTTATGTGATGCATATACTATATAATATTTTCATAAATAATATATACATATATATAAGACATATCTCAATTAATTTGAATTAAAAATATGTGAAAAAAATTTAGAAAACTGAGTGCACTTGAACAACTTTTTAAGTTTTCTAGTTTTCCAAATTGAAAATCTGCCCCATTATCTAAATGTGCTTTTTTAAATTTTTCTAACTATTCTTGAAAATGAAAATTTTAGAAAACAAGCGGAAAACTTTTCCCAGACTGAATAATTTTCTGTAACTAAACGCAGTCTTATTATTTTTAGTCCTCATGTGTTCAACTTTAATTTTGTATGAATGAAATTGGATACATAATCAATTCATAATTATTTGTTACTTTAGAAATTTAAAATAATTTTTTATTTAATTAAAAATCCCAAGTAAAAAATTCCTAAAAATACTAAATATATTTATATCATTAAATGAAAGAAAATGTTAAATAAATTTGACTACTATCACCTAATAAATTTTCATGTTTTGTATAATTTTTTAAATGGAGTTTTGAAACTTAAATTTAAAATAGAGATTTAGAATAAATAATTTTTAAATATGTAAAAAAAAGAGTTAGAGAATGGCATGTGATATGGAGTGGAATACATAGGGTAAATTAGTAATAGAAGTAATAGGCAATAAAAATATGAAAGAAAATATAAGAAAGAAAACAAATGAGAATTCAAATTTTAAAGGGAAAAAGATTTAAGAGATAGAAAAAATTCAAAAAATACAACTAGTTTGATGATTCTTTTATATTGTGGATTTCTAAATATAAAAAAATAAAAAAATAAAAAATAAACTAACAAAATAGTTTTTCAATTTAAATTTTAAATTGAAAATGATGAAAATATAAAACAAGATAAAAAAAAAAGATAATTCAGATTTTAGAACGCGTCAAAATTTGAATTTTAAAATTAAGAATTTACATTTTTAACGGAGATAACATTTAAAAGATTTAAAAAAGAAATGTGATATGCAACGTATCGTATTAAACTCTATAAATAAATAAATAAACTAATGTGAACATCATTTTCAATAATAAATTAAATAATATTTTTTCTTCTTTTCTACCCCACCCTTCCAGGAAATCAGACCAGAATCTGGGTCTGCTTCCCCACTAACCCCCACCAGAATTCATCTTAATCCATCACCAACTGAAGCAACGAAAAAAAAAAACCATCAGAGCATACTCAGCTTCAACCTTCACCTTCATCTTCCTCTAAACAACAGACCCAACAACCACCAACTCCTTCACCCCTCATCACCCCAACAGCACCAAAAAACTTCTTCACCTTCATCCCCTTCATCCCAACAGCACCACCAACCCCATCATCTCCTTCATCCTCATCACCCCCACCCAACAGAATCATCATCAAAAAAGGAAACCAAAAAAACAAAACATAATAACACAAAAAAAAAGAAGACTCAAACCAGAAAATCCAAGAACACTCTCTGGTAAAATCCCTCACTCCCTCACTCGATCTCTGGCTCCCTCACCCTTTCCCTCTGCTGGCCTTTCTCCCTCCGTCACCCCCTCTGTCTTCTTCTCTGTCTCACCGATCTCCCTCTCCTCCCTCTCTCTGATTCTCTCCCTCCTTCACTCTCCTTCTCTTGTCACCTCTATCTCTCTCCCTCTCGGGTTCTCTCTCTCTCTCCCGGATCCCACTCTCCCTCTCCGATTCACTCACTCTCAGTCCGTCTCTCCCCCTCTCCGTTGTGCCCTCTGTCTCTCTCTCTCACCGCTTGAACTCTCCCTCCACCTTCACGGTCTCATTCTCCGGCCGCCGCCTAGAACCGGCCACCGACCCCCTCCGACCCACTCTCCCTTTCTCGGTCTCTTCTCTTCTCCTCTTTCTCTCTCTCTCTCTACAACTCACGCTCACCCTCTCAGCCTCCAGAACCAGCACCCCCCCCTCTCCTTTTCATTCTATTCTTTTGTTTCTTTTGTTTCTAGGTTAATTTAATTGGGCCTCAACTAGTGAGGCCCATTCTTAAAAAAGCTTTCTTTTTTTACCCTCTTAGGAAATAGACTTTAGAAGCCCAATGTTAAATAAGTGTTTTAATATTTTTTATTTTTAGGATATTTAATAAATGTTTTAATTTTGTGTTTATAATTTATAATAAAATAATAATATATATCTTTTGGATAAAAATAAAAAATGATTTTTTTAGTTTTAGTCATAATAAATCAATTTTTATTAATTTTAATATATTTATGTTAGAAGTGAAATAAAAATCACAAAAGTCAAAAAAAAAATTTTTTTATGGTATTTTATGGTGAAAATAATGAAATATTAAAAAAAAAATTCTTTTGTAAAAATTAAAATAGATAGTTTCATGTTAATTTTTGTTATATATATATATATATTCTTTTATAAAAATTATTTCAAAATTTTATGGGTGATGTCGTGTAAAATTACTTTTGCCTACATCGTTGTTATTAGGTCTCGAGGGTTTATGCACGTGCGATCTCACTTCGCCTTGTATTTCTCCTTCTTCATGAATCTTTTTTATTATTAAAAATCAAAATCAATCAAAAACAATTTAAATATTTTTCTTTCAAAATTATTTTCCCTAAAGAACTACGTAACTCTGATTTCTCAATACATTTGAGAATACGTAGGAGCGGGAATCAATTCCTGTCGGGCCCACTTTTTCATTACTAATTTCTCTGTCTCTTCTATTATTTCAATTAATTTTATATAGTCAATATTTTAAATTTTATTGTCGCAAGGAGGTTAATTTAGACGCGACGTCTTGTTAATCTCATATTTTTATTTAAAATAATATTTTCTTTGAAATGAGGTTAATTTAGACGCGACGTCTTGTTAATCTCATGTTTTAATATTTTTATTTAAAATAATGTTTTCTTTAAAATGAGGTTAATTTAGACGTGACGTCTTGTTAATCTCATGTTTTTATATTTTATTAAAAATTAATATTTTTTTAATCAACTTTATTTTATTTTATTAATTTTATTTTAATCTTTAAATTTATGTACAAATTAAGGTTAATTTGGATGAGACGTCCTGTTAACCTTTACTTTCACTTTGTTTTACTTTTTTTCTTATAATTGTTGTTTTGTCGAGATCCTTACTGTCATAGCCTTGTCATTTCTTACTGTTACTGTTTATATCTTCTATTTTATTTACTGTTGCTGTTTAGTCTTCTATCGTCACTGTTTTCTTCTATCTTACTGTCACTGTTCAGATTTCTATCATCGTTGTTTTCTTCTTTCTTACTGTCACCGTTCAGATTTCCATCGTCACTTTTTTCTTCTTTCTTACTGTTACTGTTTAGTCTTCTATCGTCGCTATTTTCTTATTTCTTACTGTCACTGTTTGATCAAATTTTTACTCTAACTATTTAGTCTGTTTTGTCTGTTTGTGTTTCTTTTATTGTTTTGTATGTTTCTTTTCATAAAAAAAGTTAAAATAATTTCTAGATTATTTTGAAATAAGTGCTATCAATTTGAGGTAACCGTTTTATAACGGACAGTTGTGAGGTGCTAATACCTTCCTCACCTGTAATTCGACTCCCGAACTTAGAATTTCATTTTTCATAACCAGTGTTTTAAAAGAGGTTTTTCCTGATATTTTTATCCTAAAAAATATTGGTGGCGACTCCCTGTTTTTCTTTTCGAAAGGATTTTGAAACCCGTTTTCGTTTTAAGGGTTGGCCATCTCGCCGCGATCTAGGTCGCGACAGATGGCGACTCCGCTGGGGACAATTTAGATAGTCAAGCCAATCAAGTTGATAGCGCATGTTTTTAAATAGTTTGTTAATTATTTAACTTCTTCCTTTATTTTATTTTATCAACATTTGTATGTGATTTCTGTTTTGTATGTATTTTATTATTTATGTTCTGTTAATGTCTGTGTGATTATTGAACCCTAGGGTAGACGACTTTGTGTTATCGTTTTGTGTTTGTTCTCTGTGCAGGATAGGATAAGGTACAGGAATTGAATGCCCTTTCACACACTACACTCACCATTTACACACACTTATGAGTGGCGCCCTATACCCGGGCCTCAAATAAAGCTTAAGTTAGGGGAGGTTGGTAGCGGTGTCGTTTGGGGTGTACTTCCCATCTGGCGATCGTAAGAACCTCAACTAGAGTTCGACCTTTCATGATGTACGCACCTAGTAGATTCCCTACTGTTGTGGTCACATCATGAGTAGGATCTTGGCTCTAGTGACCTTTTAGAAGTCTAGTGCAAGCTATCCAATGTGAGGAGTCACTATTAGACAGGCTATAGGTCCCAGAAAAAGACTTCCAGAAATACCTGACTTAGGGCACAAAGGGGCAGACTTTCCCTCTACCTTCTCTTATTCTCACTTTCCCTTTTAATCCAAATTGGTAGACCACTTGCCCGTTAAACGGATTACTTCTTTCCAAAAATGACACTTTTAAATTGGTGATCCTTTAATAGGCAAACAATCCTTTCCTTTTATGCGTATTTACTTTAATCTTTGGGTCCTGAGTTATGAATTTTCTGAGTCGTCAAAACAAAATAATAAAAAAATCAAAAAAATAAAAAAAGCGTTGAAGACGATTGGAAGGTTCGTAACTCATGTGGCTCTCGATTTGTCACAAGTTTTGTCAATCATTACTTCCCCGAATGTAAAGATGTTTTCCAAGATGTTACCAAGGGAGTAGTGATTTATAAAACACGTCAATTCCTGATGGCTCATTCTCTTTTTTCTTTCTGTTCTCGCCGGAAGCTATTTAGGGCTTAACGAATATCCTTGAGCAAGGTATGGAAATTAACATGGGATCAAACTTTTAAGAGGAGGGTCATGGTTGCCCGAGCTAGAAATGGCTAAACTTAAGGCCCTTGTCGTGTCTCAGAATGGAGGATTCTTCTGTCTTCACAACTATCCTATATTAATTTCCATGTTTATCCTACTTAGTACTTTTGAACAAGTCGTTCTAAAGAATAGTCAAAGGATGCTCGTTAAGACCTGTGATTGCTTCACGCGTCATTGTATTTTGTTGTCCTACTGTTTTATTTCCTTTATTTCCACCCGACTTTTGTCTTTTTCAAAAGATATCATGGGGAAACACCCTTACGGAACCCGACTTCAGGAGAGACTCATGGTTGAAATAGAACAAGAAAATGAAAACCTCAGGAATGAGGTCAATCAGTTAAAGGAGCAAATTGCGAAGATGGCCAAACTTTTAGAGAAGAGAATCACAGGAAGGGACTCTTCTGCAGTTATCGAGGATGCCCAACAACAACTATTAACCCCACTGCATTCCTCGGGCCTTGGTCTGACACAGGCTCAAGTTACTCACCCCATGACCACCCCCCCTCACTGTTAACACTGGGAAACAAAGCAAGTGATTGACCCCCGGCTACCTCATGGAATGCCCTATGGTTATACATCACAACACACATTTGTTGGCCTAGATGGTAATCCTGTACCTTTCCCACCTTATGGGATACCCCCAGGATACTCTCCCACATTCCAAAACCAACAAGATGGCCATGATTTTCAAACGATGGATCCCCATGTTTCAAACCCTGCCCATCTGATGATCCCTTTTGCTAATCCTCAGCCAAACCCACAAATCCCTGAACCACAATCCACCCAAGCTCAAGCTATCCAGATGGCCCAAGCAAGACCAATAGGCCCTACTACCTTTCAGCCTGCCAATCTTCGTGCACCTTATATGGCTGCCACTAACCAAAACCCTTATCCTACCTCACTATGAACACCTACCCACTTTCATTTGCCTGTTTTCAAACCCCCTAGTCCACAGCCCATGCCATACTATCCTCCACAACGACAGACTCGGCCTCCTAATCCCATCAGAAGCACAAGAAAACACGTCAATAATCAAACACAAATTCAATTTGACCCCATTCCCATAACCTACGCAGAACTTTTACCTTACCTTATCCACAACTCCCTTGCGGTACCCTGTCCATTGAAACCGGTGGTTCCCCCTTACCCTAAATGGTATAATCTTAATGCCCAATGTGATTACCATGCTGGAGCCCCAGGGCATTCTACTGAGGATTGTTAGGCCCTAAAATGCAAAGTAAGGGATCTAATCAAAGCCAAGTGGATAAGTTTCCAAGAGGGAAGACTCAATGTTACCATAAACCCCTTGCCTAACCATGGGAGTTCTGGGGTTACTGCAATAAAAGAGGGTTAGGAGTATGGAAGGGATGTCGTCAACATTGAACATGGCCCCCGTGATGATGCATAATGCAAACTTTGTGATTGCCCGCTAGGCGGAGAGCTTTGTGACTAGGAGACTGTCAAACTCCATACGACTTTAAATTTTCAATCAAAGAGATGTTTTAATGACTTTTCAACCCAATAGCTATGCCTAAGGCTTTGGGATGTTTATGTAATAAGGGCAAAAACATGTTTTTATCATTTTAAGTTTCTCTCAATAAATACGTGTCGAATTTTAAAATGCCTTTTCTTGTTTTCCTTATCGCTACCTTGAATCCTTTTTCCTTTATTTGTTTCTTTTTTTCGTTCACCATGACAAACCAAATAAATGCAGGTCCGAAAATGACTCTCCTGAGAACAGTGAGGTCACAGTCCAGTTTTACGACTTCAATTACCTGGTCGATCACGCTGAAAGAGAGGGTAGAAATACTATGGTCCCTTGTCCGAGTGGGCCAAGATGTTTGAATAAGAAGGGTCTAAAGAGATTCAGCCATCAAGAGTTAGGCGAAATCATCAAATAAAGCAAATAAATGGGTCAAGATGGGTATCCCCTGAGTCAAGAACAATCGAAAGAATCGATTAAGTTATTAATGTCCTTTAGTTTGAAAAACACAGGGGCAATCTATCAGAGGGCGTTAGTAACCTTGTTTCATGACGTGATAGGAATCTATGTGAATGACAACACGGCCAAGTACTGAAAATGGACAGGGGCAGGCCAGTCATTTAATGAAGCTTCAACAGTCACCAACATGGATAGGGGTAAATTGCTGATGCCTATAGATACAGACACAATCGAGGGAAACTTTGTCGACAAAAAAAGAAGAAAAAAAAGAAGAAGAAAGAATAATCAAATAAAAATAATAATAAAAAAATGAATCAGGCTTGGTGTCCGATGTACGTGCCAAATGAGGCAAACTGATTATGTCCAGATTATCAAGGAAGCTGTCACCAGACTATATGGGGGCACAGATGTCATCAAGACAAGAATGCAACAAATGACAATATTTCATCCCTGGGGGCATAATTACTTCTCATGCTAATGTAACCAAGGAAATGGTCTACGATGCTGAGTTATTGCGTTAGAAGCTGATTCAAAAAAAAAAACAACAACAAAATCAGGTTTGACGTCCTATGCACATGCCAAATAGGGCAAGTTGATTACGTCTGGATCATCAAGCAAGTTGTCATCTTTCTGTATGAGGGACACAGATGTCATTAGGCCAGGAATTTGACGAAAATAACATTTCATCCTTGTCGTTATCAATACCTTAGCCTTAAAGAGGGCTACTCCTCATGCCTATGTAATCAAGTAAATAGTCTGTTAGATTGAGTCATTACATCATTGAGGGGATAAAAAAATAGAACAAAACAAAAAAAAGGGAAAACAAAAGAAAAAATCAAAAAAAAGGAAAAAGGAAAAAATCCATAAAATGAAAAATGAACAAAAAATAAGAAAATAAAGGCCAAAATGATGACTGAGAGTAATTCCCTCTCATTGGTGTGAAAAGACCCACCCCTATTTCCTTGGGTACATGGCATAGGAGTAGAGTCTCCTATTTAAAGTGACATCAGTTCTCCAAAGGATCAAACTATATTTGAAAAGGCTGGGCAGACTCAACTAGAGTGTAATCAGCTTCAACCTTTTACTGTAAAGGATGCAGCCAAAAATAAACAAGAAAAGAAAAAGACATTATAAAGAAAATGGAAAGCTCGCTAGGCTGAAAACCTAAAAGGGCGGCCTAGGCAAAAGTTAGAGCAACCCGGTGAGTCGAAAACCCGAAAAGGCGGCTCAGGCAAAAATTAGGGTCAAGATTTCAGCCAAGTAACTAAAGTTTCCTAATGCAAAACGTGTTAGTCCAAACTGGGGCACATGAATCATGGTTGAACTACTTCTTAGAGGCAAAGACAAAAGGAAGATGTCGTTAGTGAGAAAAGCTCGCTAGGCTGAAAACCTGAAAGGGCAGCCTAGGCAAAAGTTAAAGCAACTCGGTGAGTCAAAAAAAAGAGGTGGCTCAGGCAAGAAATAGCGTCTAAATTCTGACAATATGACTGAAACCTCCAACACAAAATGTATAACTCCAAGCTGGGGCACGTAGACCATGGTTAAACTACCTTCTTAGAGGCGAGGTCAAATGGTGAACTTGAGGTCGTGAAGTAGGATTGAGATATGCATTGTTCTCAGAAATTCACTGGAAGATCTGTAAAACCCTCCTTGCTTCACCCAATTATCAATCTTTCATATTTAACCATGCTTGTTTCTTTTGCTTTCTATGCTTTCCTCCCTCTATACTATCCAACTTGTAAATACAATCTCACCTATTTTTAACACATATTTATTGTGATTTTCCATGATTTGATAAGACCTATGTTTTCCCTTAATATATAAAAATGAGAAGGTAATGAAAATTTAAAGTCGTGAGGACAAGATGTTCCTGTCACTTGATCTCGCCTCATACAATCATTATGAAGACTGGGCCTGACACGTTTCCAAAGCTAGAGTTGTTTTATCTGCTCTGTTTCAGTCATGAGTCACCTCGAATCTCTAAGGGTTATGGTTTTACAGGAAGTCTTTAAGTTTCAATTTGTTTTGCACCATTAACCTTTCTTGCAGGATATTGCGACAAGTAGATGTGTCAAGCTTCAACCGCTAAAACTGGCATTTTCTAGGTGTATGTCCATCAGTCTCCAAAGCTCACTCTCACCCTCACTCATTGAAGTCAGTTATCCTCAAGTTTCTTCTCATAACCCACCCAAATCATTGGACAAAACACCCTTCTATGGCCAAACACGACACCTTTCTGAGTTTCCATTTTGCTTTGAGGTTTCCATAAAGTCCATCAATACCTTATAGTTGAAGCCGGCATCTTCCCAAGGTTTCTGTCTCGTTCATGAGGCATGTTAGGGGTCACATCTCCAAGAAATCAACTTGGTATATTCTAACAATTTAGTGTGTCCCGTTCCCCGGCAAAGACGCCAAGCTCTAGAACCTGGTTAATTTGGAAGGGACCTCCTGTTAACTCCCAGATCAATCTTTCAAACAGGGGCATCTCCCCAGATTTCTCTTCCGGCCTAGGGGTAATACCTCTGAGAACTTCCAATTTTTCCAAAAACTGGGGCATCACCCCGGATCCTTCTCTAAAATTGGGGCATCACCTCAAATCTTTTCAGTCAAAGGGCATCTCTCCATGACTCTATTCTCTTTCTGTCAAGGAGGAGTACCCCTAATTCCTTCAGGCAAATTTTCCAAACAGAGGCATCACCCCAGGTCTCCCCTCTTTCAGTCAAGGGACAGTTCTCCAAAAAATCCTTTCTATCTTTTAAACTGGGGCATCCCCCAGATTTCTCTTCTCCGATAGACCCACTATTCATCCCCAAAAGGAACACAGACTGAGAATTCCTCCCAAGAAAAAACCACCAAATGGACTCAAAAAAAAAAAACCTCCTAATACCCAACAGAATTACCTTTCTGACTGAACTACAGTGATCAAAGGTTATCCACGCCTTCCTTCCCCAATAGGAAAACACTTTCCCCAGTGGGGTTACCCTCATTAAAATGTCCCAAACTGGGACATCCATTAGATTTTTCTCCTCCGACGGGCCTGCCATACATTCCCCAATGGAACCGTAATCGCCAAAGCTGGCACCTTTCAAGGTTTCTTCCTCCATCGCCCAAGCAGACACCTTTCAAGGTTTCTTCCTCCATCGCCAAAGCTGGCACTTTCAAAGTTTCCTCCATAATTGCTAAAATTGGCAAATCCTTGAAATCTCCTCCTTAATCGCCAAAGATGGCAATCCTCAAAATCTCCTCCATAATTGCCAAGGTTGGCAATCCTTCAAAGTCTCATCCTTAACTGTTAAAGTCGGTATCTGTCAATTTCTCTTCCCCAGTGGAATCGGTCGCCAAAACTTCTCAAGTTCTTTTCCCCTGTTGGACTCTAGATTTTCCATTCTCAATCAAGGGGCAGTACTCCGAATCACCAAATCCTTCCCCAGTGGAACTACACTTCCCAGACAAATCAAACTGGGGCATCTCCCCAGATTCCTCTTGCAGTCAAGACGCAGTTTCCCCCAAAGCTCTTTAGATCATGTCAAACTCGGACATCTCCCCCGGGTCATTTTGTCAACCCAAGGGCAGTACCCCGCGCTCCCGGGAAATTTGAGCTGGGACATCGCCTCGGGTCTCTCTCTGTCAAAAGTGAGCGTACCCCCAAGCTTCTTCAACCTCCCTAACTGGGGCACCACCCCATATCTTTCTCCCAGCCTTGGGGTAGTACCCCTAAATCTTCCAATCTTTCCAAAATTGGGGTATCGCCCCAAATCCTTCCTCCGTTCGAGGGGCAATATCCTTAGCTCTTTCAGCCAGATTTTCCTCGTTTCTTTTCTCTCCCAATCAAGGAGCAGTTCCCCGAATCATCCAAGACAGCTTGAACTGGATCATCCCCAGATTTCTTTCCTCCAGTAAGCCCACCATACATCCCCAGTGGACTCCAGATTCTTCCTGCCAGTCAAGGAGTGGTTCCCTGAAATCCCTTCAATCTTCTTAATTGGGGCATCACCCCAGACCTACTCTCTCAACCAAGAAGCGGTACCCCAGGGTTCTTTTAATCATCGCCCCAGATCCACTCTCTCAGTCAGGGGGCAGATCCCCGTGATTCTTTCAAATCATGTTAAACTGGTACATCTCTCCCAGGTCTTTACCTTCTAGTCAACTGAGAGGCAACATCCTCACCCTTTACTTTATGTTCGCCTATTCAGGCACCCTTTCCTTTCCGTTCGCCTATTCAGGCACCCTTTACTTTGTGTTCGCCTATTCAGGCACCCTTTACTTTCCGTTCGCCTATTCAGGCACCCTTTCCTTTTCGTTCGCCTATTCAGGCACCCTTTACTTTCCGTTCGCCTATTCAGACACCCTTTCCTTTCCGTTCGCCTATTCAGGCACCCTTTACTTTTCGTTCGCCTATTCAGGCACCCTTTACTTTCCATTCGCCTATTCAGGCCCTTTACTTTCTAATCGCCTATTCAGGCCCTTTACTTTCCAGTCGCCTATTCAGGCACCCTTTACTTTCCAATCGCCTATTCAGGCCCTTTACTTTCCAATCGCCTATTCAGGCACCCTTTACTTTCCATTCGCCTATTCAGGCCCTTTACTTTCCAATCGCCTATTCAGGCACCCTTTACTTTCCAGTCGCCTATTCAGGCATCCTTTACTTTCCATTCTCCTATTCAGGCCCTTTACTTTCCAATCGCCTATTCAGGTACCCTTTACTCTCCATTCACCTATTCAGGCACCCTTTACTTTCCAGCCGCCAAACAAGGCACCTTTTATTTCTTGTTAACCGAGGGTCAACCCCCAATCCTTTTATTTCCAGTCAACCAAGGGGCAACACCCCTGATCCTTTATATTTCTTTCATCGCCCAGGATGGGCACTTTTAAGCTTCCATTGCCAAGGATAGGTGTTCTCAGGATTTTCTGTTTGCCAAAAGTTGGCACCCTTTCAAGCTCTTATCACCAAGGTTGAAACTTTTAAGCTCTTCGACTGCCAAAGCTGGCATTGTTTAAGTTGTCATTTTATCAAAACTGTTATTTCTCTGAAGTTATTGATGTCAAGGTCATCTCTAAAGAACGGATGTTCACGTCTTTACTTTCTTTCCACGATATGAATGAATCATTCATATTATCGCGAAAAGAAAGTAAAGAGGGACAACTGTGAACATCATTTTCAATAATAAATTAAATAATATTTTTTCTCTTTTTCTACCCCACCCTTCCAGGAAATCAGACCAGAATCTGGGTCTGGTTCCCCACTAACCCCCACCAGAGTTCATCTTCTTCCCTTTCTTAATCCATCACCAACTGAAGCAACGAAAAAAAAAACCATCAGAGCATACTTAGCTTCAACCTTCACCTTCATCTTCCTCTAAACAACAGACCCAACAACCACCAACTCCTTCACCCCTCATCACCCCAACAGCACCAAAAAACTTCTTCACCTTCATCCCCTTCATCCCAACAGCACCACCAACCCCATCATCTCCTTCATTCTCATCACCCCCACCCAACAGAATCATCATCAAAAAAGGAAACCAAAAAAACAAAACATAATAACACAAAAAAAAGAAGACTCAAACCAGAAAATCCAAGAACACTCTCTGGTAAAATCCCTCATTCCCTCACTCGATCTCTGGCTCCCTCACCCTTTCCCTCCGCTGGCCTTTCTCCCTCCGTCACCCCCTTTGTCTTCTTCTCTGTCTCACCGATCTCCCTCTCCTCCCTCTCTCCGATTCTCTCCCTCCTTCACTCTCCTTCTCTTGTCACCTCTCTCTCTCTCCCTCTCGGGTTCTCACTCTCTCTCCCGGATCCCACTCTCCCTCTCCGATTCACTCACTCTCAGTCCGTCTCTCCCCCTCTCCGTTGTGCCCTCTGTCTCTCTCTCTCACCGCTTGAACTCTCCCTCCACCTTCACGGTCTCCTTCTCCGGCCGCCGCCCAGAACCGACCACCGAACCCCTCCGACCCACTCTCCCTTTCTCGGTCTTTTCTCTTCTCCTCTTTCTCTCTCTCTCTGCAACTCACGCTCACCCTCTCAGCCTCCAGAACCAGCAGCCCCCCCTCTCCTTTTCATTCTATTATTTTGTTTCTTTTGTTTCTAGGTTAATTTAATTGGGCCTCAACTAGTGAGGCCCATTCTTAAAAAAGCTTTCTTTTTTTTTCCCTCTTAGGAAATAGACTTTAGAAGCCCAATGTTAAATAAGTGTTTTAATATTTTTTATTTTTAGGATATTTAATAAATGTTTTAATTTTGTGTTTATAATTTATAATAAAATAATAATATATATCTTTTGGATAAAAAATAAAAAATGATTTTTTAGTTTTAGTCATAATAAATCAATTTTTATTAATTTTAATATATTTATGTTAGAAGTGAAATAAAAATCACAAAACTCAAAAAAAAATTTTATGGTATTTTATGGTGAAAATAATGAAATATTAAAAAAAATTTCTTTTGTAAAAATTAAAATAGATAGTTTCATGTTAATTTTTGTTATATATATATATATATATATATATATATATTTTCTTTTATAAAAATTATTTCAAAATTTTATGGGCGATGTCGTGCAAAATTACTTTTGCCTACATCGTTGTTATTAGGTCTCGAAGGTTTATGCACGTGCGATCTCACTTCGCCTTGTATTTCTCCTTCTTCATGAATCTTTTTTATTATTAAAAATCAAAATCAATCAAAAACAATTTAAATATTTTTCTTTCAAAATTATTTTCCCTAAAGAACTACGTAACCTTGATTTCTCAATACATTTGAGAATACGTAGGAGCGGGAATCAATTCCTGTCGGGCCCACTTTTTCATTACTAATTTCTCTGTCTCTTCTATTATTTCAATTAATTTTATATAGTCAATATTTTAAATTTTATTGTCGCAAGGAGGTTAATTTAGACGCGACGTCTTGTTAATCTCATATTTTTATCTAAAATAATATTTTCTTTGAAATGAGGTTAATTTAGACGCGACGTCTTGTTAATCTCATGTTTTAATATTTTTATTTAAAATAATATTTTCTTTAAAATGAGGTTAATTTAGACGTGACGTCTTGTTAATCTCATGTTTTTATATTTTATTAAAAATTAATATTTTTTTAATCAACTTTATGTTATTTTATTAATTTTATTTTAATCTTTAAATTTATGTACAAATTAAGGTTAATTTGGATGAGACGTCCTGTTAACCTTTACTTTCACTTTGTTTTACTTTTTTTCTTATAATTGTTGTTTTGTCGAAATCCTTACTGTCATAGCCTTGTCATTTCTTACTGTTACTGTTTATATCTTCTATTTTATTTACTGTTGCTGTTTAGTCTTCTATCGTCACTGTTTTCTTCTATCTTACTGTCACTGTTCAGATTTCTATCGTCGCTGTTTTCTTCTTTCTTACTGTCACCGTTCAGATTTCCATCGTCACTTTTTTCTTCTTTCTTACTGTTACTGTTTAGTCTTCTATCGTCGCTATTTTCTTATTTCTTACTGTCGCTGTTTGATCAAATTTTTACTCTAACTATTTAGTCTGTTTTGTCTGTTTGTGTTTCTTTTATTGTTTTGTATGTTTCTTTTCATAACAGAAGTTAAAATAATTTCTAGATTATTTTGAAATAAGTGCTATCAATTTGAGGTAACCGTTTTATAACGGACAGTTGTGAGGTGCTAATACCTTCCTCACCTGTAATTCGACTCCCGAACTTAGAATTTCATTTTTCATAACCAGTGTTTTAAAAGAGGTTTTTCCTGATATTTTTATCCTAAAAAGTATTGGTGGCGACTCCCTGTTTTTCTTTTTGAAAGGATTTTGAAACCCGTTTTTGTTTTAAGGGTTGGCCATCCCGCCGCGATCTAGGTCGCGACAACCAAAAACAAAAAGGAAAGAGATAGAGAAACACATTTATCAAGAAATGCACAGATAGTAAAACGCAACTGTCAAAAGTGTGAAAAACATATAAAGAGATTATATTCAAAATAGCTTGTAATCACAAGAGAAATTAGAAGTGAGAAATGCAGTTATCAAATAAAGGTAGAAGGAACAAAGTGCGATAACCAACAATATAAAAAAATATACTATATAAGAAAAAAGTCACAATTTGTGCCCTTAAGATATGACCAATTCTATAAAGGAAAACTAAAACATGTCTCATAAGAGTCAAACTGAAAAATACAACTACTATGATGATTTTTTATACAGTTGATTCAAAAAATATATAAATAATACTAAAAATCAGTTACAAACTACTTGACTAGTTTTCAAAAAATTTATATTTAAATTTTAAATTGAAAACAATGAAAACATGTAAGAAAGTATTAAAAAAATTATAAAAAAACATGAGATTCAAATAGAAAAAAGATTTGTAAATATGAGATCAAAAATTTTAAATGAAAAATATTTAAATAATAGAAATAACTTTCAAACAAAAATATAATTGGTTTTATAATCTTTTACGGTTGATTTTTAAAATATAAAATATAAAAAATCAATTCCTTACAAATCCGTTTGAAGTTTTGTTTGTTGTATAAAAAATGTCATAAAAACATTTTTGTTAGAATTTAAAATTGAGATTCAAATTTCAAGTTGAAAATAATGAAAAATGAAGGAGAATATTAAATAAAGGTGAAAATAAGAATTCAAATTTTAAAATTAAAGAATTCAAAATTTAAAAGGAAAGAAGGTTTAGAAAATAAAAGAAGAAGAAAAAGAAAAAGGTGGTGCATTGGAAGAATTTTATTATATAGGTATTCAAATTTTAAAAGGAAAACATATTTTAAAAATAGAATGAAAAAAAGATGTCATGTGAATTATAGTGGAAGACTTTCATGATATGAGTATTAGATTAGACACCAAAATAATCTTTAGAACTTAATCTTTCACTAATCATAAGCCCACCTAAGTCTTGAATTGGATCCTAGGCTTGATTCTTCTAGTTATGGACTTGGACTTTCTAATTACAGGTCTCATGAACTTGGATGTTGATGTTCTCATCAACTAGTATGATGGTGACCTAGCTACAATTAAACTTTATAGATAGATTATTTGGATAATTTCTCCTGATATAAAAATAGAATTTAACCAATAATATTATTTAATAATTAATATTTGATTAAATGAGGCTACTAGAAACCAAACAAATACATGTAGAAACATCAAAAATATACAAAACCTGCATATGCTATAGCACTTTTAATTTATATATTGAATTAGGCATTGGGATAACTCTAGTTTCTTGTTTGAAAAAATGCACTAATAATTACACCTTTTTGGCTGTTTGTAAACTATGTAAATGTCGGGAATTTTTTTCAATGTTGTATGACTCGTACTTTGGCGGTTAAAAACCATCACAAATTAAAATAGAGTGACAACCATGGGACTTTTTTTTTTTTGGTTTTTATTGTAAAAAACCCAATAAGTCCAACAACATTATAAATTAACAGGAAATAAATGCCATAAAAATACAAAAATATATTTCATAATACTATATGTATATTAAATTTCTATTCAAGTAATATATTCAATTTATATCAATTTATTGTATATTTAAATACATTTGATACAGATCAAATATATAATATATTACTTTTATATTTAGTATATTTCTAATATATATTATAGAAATTAAATTATTATATATTATATATTTTTTATTTTATATACTATATTAAAAAGTAATTTAATATTTAATATGTATAATATATTATATAATATTTATGCATTATACATACACACATTAAATATATCTTTAATATTAAATATGTTTAATTTATATTAAATATAATATTTGTATTAAATGATTATATAATATATATGTGTGAAATATATTAAATATACATGTAGTATTAACTATATTTGATACATTATGTATTTCATTTATATCAAATTTATTTAAATATTCGCTTGAAATGCTGCTGGAAGGCTATCCTATGACATTGTTTTAGTTTGTGGTGATGTTAACTAACAGAAACATATGTTGCACAAAAATCATACAACATTGAAAGAAAACTTGCTCTGAACATGTAAATAATTTACAAACAACCCCAAATAAGTAGTTAGCTTTAAAAGTGTATTTTTAAAAATAAAAACCAATAACTTTGTTTTTTTTTTTAACTGTACTTCATTCAAAGGTCCTAAAATGACCAATATGCTAACCCAACAAGAGTTTCAAAAGCTAAACAACGAGAGACTAAACCATTCAATCTTTTATTTTCAAACTAAATCCACAAACATTTTTTAAAAAGCGAGTATTTTATAAAACTGTTTTAGAAGAATTTGCTCCGCCAACTATAACAAAGATTATATTTTTTCAGCAATTCACTTCATCATCTTCATCTTTCTTTGACAATATCAACTCTACCAATTCTCAAGATAATAGGACAATTTTGAAAAGACAATATGATGTATTATTGAAAGTTCCATATTATCTGTCTTATCATATTTCGTATGGTTTAAATATCTGTTGGACCACTTCAACTATTGTTAATTGGTTTTGGGATAAAACCTTTAATATGGTATCAGTGCTAGAGCGTTATTTCTTGTTACTATTGGTCAATAATTACCCTTTCGTTATGAGTCAAAAGTTGACTTATAATATTTCAAATGTTTAAATACTAACATGATACATTGATAGTGGGTAAGTGGTGGAGAACAAGGGTGCAATATCAGACGGAGTTGATGATGACGGTTGTTGGATAGAGAACCAAAAGAAAAAAGGGAAAAAAAAACTTAAACTAAAATAAACTCATTTAAAATAAAAGGAAACTCCACTGAAGAGGAGACCTTGTAGAGGGACAAGGCCTCCCTCTAGAAGCAGACAACATAACTCACGAAATTCACTTCAGGTGTGGCGCTCCTTTCTGGCCAATAACTTTGCTAACGCACCCTATTGCATCCTTATCTAGCCCATTAAGTTAGTCATGGTAAGTGTAAGGGATTTGACCCCCCAAAAAAGGGTAACGGATGCTTTTGTCCTGTTAATGAAACTGTTTTTCTCTGTAGGCGCGTATTTAACTAGTTTTTATTATTTGAATTTCCATTTTTGTTTACATGCTAAAATTAATATTGACTCGTATATATTATTTGACTTATAGAAATCCATAGATCCCATTTTTTTCTCTCTCAAAAAAGATCAAGAGCAAGCGATGCAGCTAGCATATATTTAAATTAAAACAAAACATCACAGAAAGAAACATATGTAGAAATTTCTGGTTCACAAATTACAAAAATATAGTGGAGATTTCGAAGAATGAGCCCTTAGAGGCCTCCCTGGACGAAACATGGCTCTTCCGTAGGGGACACACATTATTCTTTCCCTTTCAATAACACCACAAAACATTCACATATCACAACGTTATCTCTGTCCCTATATACGGTCCTGTTATTCAACAATACGACACCTAATTTCAAGTTGTGATATAAGTCTTCACCATGTTTCGCTCCAGGACCATCTCTGTACAATGCATGCACCCTGCTTTTTTTTTTGTATTATTATATGTATATTTTTGTGGGGGGACCTTTCCGCATTAACCATATCAAACTTTATCAATTAATACACATACAATAGCCAAGCCTAAGAAAAATGGAATACATTCATAGGTAGATTATATCAACTTGTGAATTCATTTAATATTACATATTTGTGAACTATGATACGATGCTTTACATGTAGCCTAAATTTAGATATATTCTGATAGCATCTTAAATTTTAGATATTTTATTTTATTTAATCCAAAAACCAATAAAATAACAATTGCCCTCACATTATATATTACTATTAATTCGTCTTATTTACTTTTTAACACATTTGAGCATGGTAGATTATTATATTGCTCTTGGTGCCTCGCTCCAATGAAATACAAGAATTATGAACATGGTTACCCTCATTCGAGTATTGATGTCACAGAGCAACTACTACCCTTTAATCATGCAAAGATTTTTTTGACAAAGGGATAAATTACAAAAGGATATAAAGGATTTCATCAGCTCAAAGGTCATGGGCCGTTGGTTTTGACCTATGTCTTCTCACCTTGTCTCAAATGGAACGTGCTAGTTGCTAACTAGCTTCATCTTTATTTTCTTGGGTGCTTTTATAATTCAACTTTAATTATAACCATTTGAATTAACACCTACCACATTCACATTCTTTAATTTCATATCGTCAAGTCCTTTCATTGTCTTCAATGCAACAATGCACGTACACACACATGTGTTATCCTGAAATTTTCTCACTATGTTTTCAACTTCTTATAAACTGGCACTATCTATAATCCAGCTCATGCGCGAGGTGGGTGCTTTTCCAAAGTTGTCCTTAGAGAACTTTTAGTTTGTGTTTATTTGTTAGGGCTGTTTACAATAATAAGGTCTGTAATCATATCTGTTGACTATTAATCTTCATGGATAGAAAGCAAAACAAATAAAACTGAGGTGGATCTTACTTTTTGCCACTGCTAAGAGTGAGGTATATTACAACTTTTACTTTGGTTTCTTTTCCACGAGGCTTTACTAGCTTTTTGACCATCAATATTCTTATTCTAGTTAGCCTTTTGTTTTTCATGCAATCTGCTTCTTGCTGTGTTTCACTTTTAGACATACCTGCTTTTCCTTTGTCACCTCAAAGATTTCTTTTCTATTCCACACATTAATTTTAATTAATATGAACATAATATATGATAAAATGACCTTTTTTATTAGTAATGTACATTTCAAAACTAATTACATATTTGGGGTTATTTTTAGACATTTAATGACTCAAATTAAAACAAGACAACCTTAGTGTCTTAAAGATCTTAGACAACTAACAATGCTATGACAATGATACGTGTAAAATTATTGTAAAGTTGTCAAAAATCCCTATCATACTAAACTTGTCTAGTTTTAGTACAACAGAAAAATATCTTAAACATATAATTATCTCAAAACAACCTCAAATATTTAATTATTTCCTAATTTACATTATTATTGATAAAAAACCTAATAAAATGATGTTGTTAATTGATTGTATTGTGATGGTTAATTTAAGAATAAACAAATGAAAAGAAGTTTAAGTGAAAACTATGAATAATTTGACAACAAAACTGACTTAAGTCGCTTATATATAATTTAATATTTATTATTTTGTCAATTTATTAAGATATTAATTTGTTTTAGAGTTTTTCTTGATATTTTTAGGTTTAATTATGTAAAGAAATAATCCACGTAATTATGTAAGATTAGGATCATCCCTATAATATTCTTTTAATAAAAGACCCGCAAAATATTTTAAGTGTTTGGAAGAATCTTGTATCATTAAACTTTAATAGTTAACTAGTGATGTGATCAATCATTGACCACTTCAGTATTGATACATTTAATTATTAATTTTTTTAAAATAAAATTTTAAATGTCACATAAGTCTCATATTCTTCTTCCGTCCTCCTTACTATCACTCATCTTCTTCCTTTGTGTCCACTCTCTCCTACTCTTCTCCTTCTCTTTCTTTTTCCCCACTCACATCCCCTTTCGCCTTGTACTATTAACACTAGAAGACTCATTATTGTGCCCTATAACCATTGAGCAACACTTCTATGAGCACCACACTTCGTCCACCATCAAAGCTCTATGTATTGCCAATCAGACAATGTTATGTCTTTCGTCTCCTTTGGTTAAGGGGTGGCATGACCACATAGTTGCAAGAACAATAGTCTTTTCCCCAAATTAATAGCGATCATTCGACTATTTGGTAAAAGTCCTTACATTTGGCATTAACTTTAATAACCATTAATGGGTATTTCATTCCTTATCTCATTCAAAAACCTTAAGCACACATGTGGAACACTCTCCCATTCGAATCGCACATTAAGTATATAAAACAAAATACTAATATTGATTAAAAAAATATAAATCATATAATAGTATTCAATACATCATTGAAAATGGAGTGACTAAACTCAAACCCTACAAAAAGGGGTTTAGCCACACATTTTCAGGATGGTTACCCTAAAATCAAAAAAGAATTACAAAATGATCATTGGAAAGAAAGAGAAAAGGACAGGAAACTAAAAGCTATATTTCTTCTTGAAACTTCACGATGCTAAAGAGCCTTCACTCAGTACTCCAAGGTTCTCAAGGACCAAAAATCACCTAAAGTACCCATTTTTATGGCCTTTAGGGTGAAATAGGTGTGTGTTGCTATAGAGATCTTGTCCTAACGAGCACATTCTCATTAGGACAAAGTGATCATTTTTCAGCATGATCATGGGACGAGCAGACTATTCATTAGTGCAATAAAGCCTTTGGAACCAACTCTAAAATATGATCCGGCCATTTAAATTGCAGTATTGGATGTTATGAACAACATATCAAAATTTCATAGTTACAAATTTAAAATTATTATTCAAGAATAGAGTTGAGTAAAAATATAGCACTTTATCTTTTTTTCTTCTTTTTTCTTCAAAGACTTCTAAAACTCATCTAAAAACATTAAAAATATAGTTTGTAAGTTATAAATAGTGAGAATTATTAAATTAAATAAAAGGATAATTTTATTATTTAAATTAGCTATTAAATACTAATTTGAATACAAATTTAATATAGAAAATAATATAAAATTGACCTTTTAACATTTGCACTGGTTGTGTATATTTGTTAAAACTTAACTTGTCCAAAGAGTGTGAGTTATCTCTAGTTTGAGTACTGTCTTCGATTCTCTCAAATATTGATTTAAGATCTGATGTACGCAATGACTATGTGATCGCCTTGTTCTCACATCCCATGAAAGAATGTTTTGCTGATTTCTCCTGTGTTTTTTTCCCCGTTTTTGTAAAGTTATTGGTTTTGTTAATAACAAGTTTCATAAGTCAGTTTTTCTTTTTGTTTCGATTTCTGCTCACTCATTTATCTGTTGTTTTTCAGGTGATATAGTTCGTATATTCATAACACAGACTGGCTGTTTCCCATTTTTTTATTACCCATGTTAACTTGATTGTTAAAATCCATTATTATTATTATTATTATTATTATTATTGTTGTTGTTGTTGTTGTTGTTGTTGTTGTTATTATTGTTATTATTATTATTGTTGTTGTTATTATTATTGTTATTATTATTTATTATTATTATTATTATTATTATTATTATTTTTATTTTTATTTTTTCGCAATTTCTTTAGTTTTGTTGTTGCCTTTCTCGTCTCATTTTAGAGTACGTAGGATGAATGTGATGCTTTTAGGTTATCTTGGTGGCAGTGGGATCCAAAGTTCGTCCCTATTACCTTTTTGTTTATCAATTACATTTTAATCTTGCTAAAAAAAACAAATTCAATAAATGTTAGTTGGTAAAACCTTGGCCAAGGTGGTGATTTTGATGGAAATTAATTGCAAATGGTTCCCCTGATGACGTTCACGAGATTAAATGGTGGGGTGTTATTGATCTGGTGGATGATAGGGATAGATGTTTGATTAAATTTCTTGAAGATCTATCCTCTTTCCCTTGTATATGTTTTTGTTTACGGTTATATAGAGAAATCATTGACAATGATCATTCTTATATTAGTGTGTTTGTTTTTGTTTATGTTAAAAGATTGAAACCATTGATAATGACTACTTTTATTTTTAAATTACATATGTTAATGTTAAAGTGAATAATAGTTAGGCACCATAAAATTTAACTGACAAAATTTAACAACATGGGCTTTTGCAAACACTTAAAAAATATTTTGGAGGCCTTTAACTAAAAGAATTTTTTTAGGGGTGAACCTAGTTTGGCATGATTATAGGTTTTTTATATATAATCAAGTCTATTTTTTATTTGCTACATCATTATTTCATTTTATTATGTTTTCAATAAATTTCAAGTTAAGTCTCCTATCTTTTTAAAATGTTTCATTTAGGTCTTTTTGTCTAACTTTCATTAGTTATCTCTATTAATAGAGTAATGATGTGATAGATGAACATCACACATGGTGATGTCCTTATTTGCTAATTGTGTAATAGCATTACATGTCAAACGTTGCTGATGTGATGATTTCATATGTCAAAAATTCAATTGGTTGAAGAATAAAATGGTATGTGGAGCTGCCAATAAACAATTGACATGTTGAGTCGCTACATCGACAACATCTAATATGTGGAGAAGTCACGTCAACAACATTAAATATATAGAATAGTCATGTTAACAAAGTTAATGATACGTCATATCTTCTTTATTGATGAAGTTACTATAAAATAGAATAAGAAACCTAATTGAAATATTTTGAAAATATAAGAAACTTATTAACTACGAAAAGTTAAAGATAAAGAACAAGAATAGTGATTTAGCATTATTTATAAGACATTTTTAAAATTTACAATATTTATTTATTATTCTTTTCTAACCAGTCATTATTATCAATTACACACTCTCCTTTCAACATTAATAAAATATGAAAAATTCAATTGTCTTTACAGTAATATATGAAAGATAATTTTAGAAATATAATTATAAAAATAGATAAATTAAAACTTGACACAACTGATAAATATTTAAGTCTTTTAAGTATGTTGTTACGGTTTTAAATTATATCATGTATATACAAAAGCTTTGTTAGAAGAATATCTATTTCAATAATTTTTATATCTCGAACGAAAAATTATTCGATTTTCAACTGGAAAATATCATTGCCCTCATCCAAAATATTGTTTACCAAATTAACGAGAATTCTTAGTTTCTGTATTAAAAAACGGAAAGGGGTTACCCGTGATTTACAATATAACGACGTTGATGGAAAACAGCCTACCACTGCATTAATGATGTTCCTCATACATTGGCTGGATGCAATTACCAGTCTACTAGGCGTTGGTTTATTATACTCAAATATTCAATCAACTAATGCTACCACTGTACACTATTTGAATACCAAACCTTCTTGTTTGTAGTTAAAAACTTCAAATTCTTTCTATTTCCTTCTCTTCGTTGATGTGACTCTTCTACCTAACAAAATAAAGAGAAAAAGATAAATATATATATATATATATATAGATAACAAAGCAGAGAAGTAAGAAATAGAAAGTAAAAAATGGTAGTATTCGATGCGATTGTATAAATATAAATGTTGTTTTGAAATCAGTTAACTTCTTAACGTAGAAAGTTGTTTAATATTATTAACGCGACTGTTATCCTAATTTTCGTATAATTTTGTATTAAAAAATTAGTTACTAATTTGATAATCCTTCCCTTTAAAACAACAAAGAATAAAATAAATTCTTATTTCCTAAAAGATTTTATTTTATAATTTTCTTAACTAATATTTTATCATTCAGATTTTATTTGATAAAACGAATTTATCTTATAATTCATATTTTATATTTTTTGGGTTGTTTATAGCCTACGACTTACAATTTTCTAAAAAACTTATTCAAATAGAATTATTTAGTATCTGTTTGGTTCCTTTTCAAACGGAACAGAACAACATTATCTAAAAAGAAAAAAATAATTCAACAATTATATGAAGTTTTTATTGTCTTGAACAGTATGAAATATTAACTTTAGATTTTTTTTATTTTTATAACTCTATTTTTCTAACTACATATCAAATGGACGGTTAGTAAAACTAGTTTATATTGTATTAATTAATTTAAAGGATATAATTATGTGAAAGTTAAATGTTATCATTTAAAAACAATAGTTTTCAAAAGCTACTTGTAATATATAGCTTGAATTTTTGTGTTCACTAAAAAAAATATAGAAGTATGTAATTGAAACTTACAACTTTTGAGAACTAAGTTTATGGTTTTTTAAAAGATTATAAACTCCTTCATTAATTACTTAATTTGTATATTACCTAACAACTTTTTCTTTTACATAATTAAAATATTAAATATTTTTTTTAAGTCATTTAATATAATTTAAATTAGTTTTATCAAATATTTTTTTTCAATAAATTATCTACAAAATTATAAATTAATAAAAAATAAACTATAAAATCTAATTTATAAAATATCATATATGAACTCATATTACCAAACAAAATCTAGGAACGTCCTTTACCCAAACACTTACCCATTTCCCTCCCACAGTAGATGAATAGCCAGAAGTACCTATCCTTTTCTCCTCTTGTTATATACTGTGTTATAAAAAAAAACGGATTATAAATCATTATTAGAGAAAAACAGCTAGTCCCAACTTCAGGTTCCAGCTTTCCCGGCACTGATTCCTCGTTGTCGTCCCATGTTATGGTCAAAAAATCAACAATACCAGTGCAATCAACCACAATTACTTACGCACGTGCAAGACACATTCACTCGTGCAAAAACACTTGATAACAGGTTGGACTCAACTTGTGTTTGTTTAAGGCTCTAAAGCATCCACACCAAGACATGAAATAACTTTACTATCTGTCTTGATTTCGGCAATTAGAATGAGAAACGATAAAAAAAAAATTTAACCATCTAGTGGCTTTTCTTTTCAAAAAAGAAGAAAAAAAATATTAGTGGTATTACACTGTTCCCCCCAGGTAATTATGACAATTTAGCCAACCAGAAACTTTCATGCAAGAATCTCCTCAATGATCACCTTTTCTTTTTGAAGCATTTGTTTGCCTTTTAAGAAAGCTGAGATAAGAACGGTTTTATGCAATGATGGTATTAAGCAGATTGAGAAACACATTGGCACCAAAACGAGATAATGTGGTCAAAGATAGTGATCTCATTGCATTATTGGGAAACATTGAGTTGATTTTGTACTTAGCAGGACCTAAGAAAAGTTGCAACTCCAAAAAGAAAATTCAATAATGTAAGGGCCACTTCCCATATTGCCAAACATCATTTCATAGAATGTAATCATTAGTCACCCCATTTAATCAAATTCTTTTCCCCCCGAATATGAATATTTCCATTCCAACACATTGCCAAAAGGCTATGCTTGTAAAGGCCATCCTACACTTGTTACATAACATGACATGTTGGTGGCCCCAACCTACCTACACTTCATTAATCCCACAAATTCCTCCACTTCAAAATCCCACCTTTTTCTCACCCATCAACACTATTCCTTACCCACCCTTTCTCTTTTACATGCAGAACACAACATAACATGAGAGATGAAGCACATCTATATCTCTTTTAGGTATCATTCCAAGCAGCAAAAACTGGTAAGTGAGACAAAGTAATGGCAGGAGCTGGCCTCATCTGAACAGTCTGTGATGGAAACCAAGAACTAACACCAGTACCAATAGTGTTGTTGACAATCTTCGCTTCCATTGGAGGCTTTGGAAACAGTAAAGAGGGACCAGTTTTATCAGGACTAGCTTCTCTTGAGCTACTTAAACTTGTCACCAGCGAGGAGGGGTTTGAAAAAAGAGTACCAATCTTATTAGACTCTTCCACAATGTGCTGGCATGAACCCACCGAGTCAATCCCTATAAGATCTTGTAGGGCGACAGAGAAAGCAGAGTTTCTATTATAGTTCATAATTTTTTGGTCACACCCATTTGAGTGTTGCTGTGGATGATGACTAGTATTATTATTAGTGTTGTTGTTGTTATACAAAGCCATCTTCCAATCTGAACAGGTTTCATGGTTGTTCCTGGCTTGAACTGTTTCACCATTGCTTTCACTTGTTACTCCATTGTTGTTATAGTCAATGGCTTCATTTCTTGGATCACTATCTTTGTTTCGCCTTGCTAGCTCCCCAGCAAGTAAAGTGGTGCTGGCCATGATTCTTTCGACATCGTATCTTGATATGTCGAAGTTTGTTACAGCATTTACCCCGCGGAATTTTATTGCAGCCACATCATATGCTTCAGCTGCTTCCTCTTGAGTACCTACATTTAAGAAAACAAGTAAAATAAGTAACTTTAATTAGAGAAAGAAAAAAAAAGGCATTTTGAAAATTTGAACTTTCCTTAAACCATTCTTGCTGAGATACCCTTTACCTATCTCTATCATGTTTTTATCTGGTGAGAGTAACAGCCTTAAAAAAAAGTGTAGCGTATGGTATAGTCAGCCTTATAAAAGCGTTAATAGTCACTCGTGTTTGGGAAAAGAAAGAATGAAGTAGAAATCACATAAATACCCTATATGCAGTAACTTTTTCTAAACTAGCTAGCAGTTTAAATATAAAAAAAAATTAGCATTTCTTGGCCTATTACTCGAATGTTAAGATCCCATTTAGTAGAATTTAGCAACCATGTTACAGGAATTAATGGTAGTGTAAAAGGACTTACTAAATGTCCCAAGGTAAAGGTCCTTGTTCCCAGCAACCCTGCCTATCCTTGCTTGCCATCTACCATGTTGATGGTGTCTGAATAGTTAAAAATAATTAAGTAAATAAATAACTTGCCTCAAATGTCCTAATCAACAAAAACAACAAAGTGTGTCTAATTTAAGTGAAAAAGGAACATAGGAACAGCACCAACCTTGTGACCCCTCTGTACATTGAAGCACCCCTAGAAAAACCACTGCTTTTTCTGAACAAAGCAAACAACTCTTTATCATCATAATCATCATATTCATATTATAATAATTGGTTGCTTTAGCTTGCATTATTGTCAATTAATTACTACACGTACCTTCTCAAGTGTGCAACATATTCTTGCCTGCTCATGTTCTTCATTTCTTCAAGTTGGACTTGGTAATTTTCTAGCTGCCAAAAGTGAAAAAAAGGATGTTCCAAGGCAAACAGGATTAAATCGAATCAAGTAAAAAATTGATGAAGAGTTCAACCATACCGGAAAGTTTATATGAGTTGAAGGTCCCCAATACTTAAGGGCGGCGAGATCATAAGCTCTTGCAGCTTTCTCCTCCATATCATAACCTCCTTAAATTAAAAACAAAAAAACAAAATTTGACCAGTAACAATTAGAAACAGCAACAAGAGTGTTGGAAAAAATTCTAAGTCTTTGGCTGAAGGTGCTGGGGACATACCCAAATATACTGCAACATGCATAGTTGGATTGAATCATCATCCACAAACAAACACATGACACAAATTAGTGGGCACAGTTCTTCAGTGGACAAGAATAACTCCAAATAATGTCAACCACAATAATCTTTTACTACACTAACCTTGTCTTCCTTTCCTAGTTTGCCCTTCCTTCTTGCAACTATTATCCCACAAATGAGCTTCATATCTACCAGTCCATCTATGCCTAAAGCAAATCAAATATACTCACCATGATTCAATTCACTAAGCACAGAGAACTACTTGGAAATCAAACAAAAGGAACAAGCTTGAAAACAAACAAGGGTATAATTGAACAAACCTTGTAACTCCTCTATACTGTGAGGTTCGCTGGCCAAATGTGTCTATAGATTTCCTATGCACTGGCTGCTTCTGACCCAATTTAGCAGCTCCTCTTTTTTTAGCGTCCACAGCAACAGCTGAGTCAGTTCCAGAAGGAGCGGTGACACAGCTAGATTGAGAACCAGGACTCATGGATAAGCTTAGAGACTGCAACTCTCCACACCCTACAGTTCCAAGAGACACACCACTGCCACAGTTCATTGGCTGCTCCAAAACCTGTTGAGGGGCCACCCAGTTTCTCAACCCTTCTTGTAGCTCCATTTGGGAGCTACAAAGTGTGACATGAGTTTCCTTTGTTTGTTCCTCCAAAGGTGCTTGGTACATCCCATGGCAAGCAAGTGCTGAATAAAATGGATGTGATTGGACATTGATGTGCCCTTGTTGCCTGAATGGTTCTGAAAGAAGGTCAAGTGAATGGTCTCTATTGGGTTGAGCCTCTGCATTTGTAGTGTTATAATAGACACTGTCTAGGCTCAGAGCCATTGCCCCTCTCTCGTGTGTTCCATACTCATGAGTCCCCATAGTTGCACCACCAAGAAAATCCTCCAGTTTGGGCGATGAAGTTGGTACCATCACTTCAATAATTAAAACCAACGCCACACCATATAGTAATTATTAAAGGGCCATACATAACATTAATAATAAAAGAAAGAAACTTTTAAAGACACAACATTAATATTCAAAAAGAAAAGAAAAGCCAACCTTGTGTTTGTGATCTAGTGAAAGCTTCCATGATACAAAGTGATCCATCTGACTTGAGAGGCATAACAGTCAAAGGAGAATGGAAGTTACCATTCTCCCCGACACAATAACCGATTCCGGAGTTGCCAATGTGAGGAGAGGACAAGTAAAAGGTTGTCGGAACAGTAGTGTTGGAAACAGTTGGAGATGCAGAAGAAGCCTGAGTATGGTAGTGATGATGTTGTGCACTAGTAGAAGGAACCTCCATTTTCATGTGGGGTGAGAGTGAGAACCCCAACCAGTTATGATGATTGTTTCCATCATCGTTGCTGTTACTACTACCATCATTCATACCCTTCATCTTCTTCCTTTCTATTGTTTTCTCTCTAAAAAAATGTTCAGAATCGTTGCAAACAACCAGTATCTCACTAGTTAATCATTGCTTGGTAAAAATAAACTAATCATCGTTTTGAGGAAAAAAGTAATCTTGCTCTGCATATTAAGAAGAGTTGGTTTTTGTTTTGTTGGGTAGCTAAGGCAATGCAAAATTTTATGGTTTCTCCTCTACAAACCAAACAAACACACGGTATGTGTCTCTCTCCGAACACAACAAAACTGGTCTCTTTAAACTAAACAAAAGGAATGAATTTTCGGCAAGGGGAGCACCCACTTCATTCCATAGGGATCTGTGTATAATGTATGTATGGATGAATATAAAGGAGAAAGACCACGTCTTTTGTTGCCTCTCCTCTTTCTCTCTCTCTCTGTTTTTTTTTTAAAAACAAATTAATATAAATATAAATTGCTTTGTTAGTAGTGGTTTCTTTCTTCTACAAGAACACGACTAGGCTAGGGGGAATCTCGAGAATGGTGAGAAGAAAGAAAGGGGAATGTGAATGGTGGGATATAAGTATTTTGGTCAGGTTATTCAGAGTGTCTTGGAAACTTGAAACAGCGTGATGAGGTAGCTAGGTAGCTGAATCTAGTGAACATGACATGAGAATTGGGCACTAGAGTGGGCTCACAAGTGGGAATTCGGAAAGGACTCAGATAACCAAAAACTAAGCCACCCTTTTTACTTATTTATTTCGTAGAAAGAAAATTAACATTGAAGGGGCACCTATAGCAGCTAGGTTAGATTTTATGATATCTTCCCATGCAGTCACTTCATAGAGTACAGCCATTCTGCACAACTCTAATTTTTCAAATCCTATTTTAATCTCCGACTTAAATACTACTGCACCAATCTGCTTCTCTGTTTTTTTATTAAATGGATGGACATCATATTTCTAAAATGGAATTGATTCAAATAAATTGGGATTAAATTGAATAAGATAATTGTTAAACTCATATCAATGAAAAGTCAACTTAAATTCATTATTTACTTAATGTATGATTTAATCAATTAAACAACTAATTATATTAATTTTAATAAGAATCAGGAGAATGGGTGTGCAAGGAAATAAGTGAATGGGTAACAACTGTGGAGGAGGACAAATAGAGGGCTGCGGGGTCACCATCTCTGACCCATCCTGACTATTAGAGCCAACTTTAAATTTAATGTATAATTTGTAGGTAATTATCTCAATTAAATTGCGGTTAAATCAATAAAAAATAATTTAATAAAAAATAATTATTTTAATCAGTATAAACGATAACCGATTATTAAATGGATCCCTGCTTTGTTGCTTTGACAGCAAATACTGTAAATGTCAATATTCCAACCACTACTAAGGAAAATGAAGATATTTCCCATATACAGGCTGTTTGCGGCAAGGGAAACATGTATCTTCTTACGGTGAACGGAAAAAAAAAACACTAATGCCTTGTAATAACAGAGCTGTAAATATGGATTGCTTAAACCTTGTGGAAAGTAAATTTATATATATATATATATATATATATATATATATATATATATATGTGTGTGTGTATATATATATATATATGGATTACATGTCGGTTTGATTTCTAGTTGGGGAAATAGAGAATTTAAGGGTTGATATTGATCCTTCACGTCGTTCGAGACAGTCAAAACTCCGTTTGACCGTAGAATGTATTTTTGGGGTTAGTTTGACCAACCAGGGTCTGTATCCAAACAGACCCGTAGATTCATCGCCTTTTAAATATTGATCTCAAATCCGATTAAATTAGATAACAGATTTTTGGTCAGTGAGATTTTCCGCTTTCTTTGTTTTATTTTATTTTATTTTATATTTTACATTGAATTGAATTAATTACTAAGGTCGTATTTAGTTCGTAAGTTTTTTAAGAAAAATAAAAAATTATTCTTAAAAATTTTGAAAAAATGGAAAATGTATTTGTTTACAAAATATTTAAAGAAAACTTCTAGAAAACTAAAAATTGGGTTTTTTTATTTTTATTAAGAAAAACAGAAAAAATCTTTAAAGAAGTTTTTTAAAAAAATAAAAAAGTGAAAAAAAATTTCAAGAAATTTTTTATCTATTCCAAGAAATAAAAATTTTGGAAAACAAATAGAAAACTTTTCTCATTATCTATAACTAAACGCAACCTAAACACCCAATTATTTGACTCACTTAGGGTCCATTTGGTATATAGTTTGGAAAACGAGGTTCAGAAAGTAAAGAAATCTAAAGGTTAATATTAATCTTTTACGTCGTTCGAGACAATCAAAACTTCATTTGAACGTAGCCTTCATCTACAAATTCTAATTTTTATACAAACAGATAGTTAGAGTGATAGCATGTTTTTAACTTGCTACTCACATAATTTAGTTTGTTGAACTCATCAACCTACTAGAGCAAGACTGGGTGTAAATCCAATGACTTATGTATTAATTCTTTATATTTTCTATTTATATAATTTATTTTTGTATCAAATTTTCAAAACATATATGCATCACAATAATTCTTAATCAATTATTTTAGTTTAGCTTTTACTTGGTAAAAATTGATAACTTTTTTTTTACTTTTATAATTTTTGTTTGGGTGAAACCATTATTCATAACTAAAAATATCTATATTTTTAAAATCTCTAAAAAGTTAGACGAGTTAACGGGTTAATTCACTATACCAAAAAAATGATAAGTTAGATTTTTTAACCATTATCAAATGACATGTTAACTTGTAGGTTGATGATGAGTTAAGTTGGTCACCCCTATTTCATTAACTCTATTATTAAATTAAATGACTGAAGTAGATCATGATATATCATATTTAAAAGATCATGTTTAATTTAGTCTTAAAAAATATCTTTACATTCTTACAAAGTTTGAATTTTGAAAACTTCTCCCTAGGAGCCTCTCTTTTGATTTCATTTGAAATGGCAAAAATAACCTTTTTAAAACAATAACATATTCATAGGCTAATGCTCATATCATAATATTTCTTTTTTGAAATTTTAGCAACAACCAGGTCAAATGATCCAAATGTTTAAAATTTAAAAAACGCAAAGATTATTATACTAACATTTAGTAAAGAAGTTGTGCACACGCAATAAAATCGGATTACCTCATGCACACAATACATACAAATACATCATAGTTAAAGCTAAGCCCATGCGGCTTTATCTATAGATTTAGTATATGTTTGGTTTAGTTTATTTTGAGTTTCTCTTATCTTTTTAAGAAGTTTGGCCAAACAACTTTTTAGAAAAATATTTATTAAAAAAAGAATTTATTTTTAATGGAAAAAAGATTTGATGAACTTTTAATTAAAAACTAATGGGACTAGTTTCTGGCTTCTTCACTTTTTTCTAGTTGTTTCATTTAACATTTTTATTATTGTCACATTCACACTTACATCATTGTCGTTGTCATCATCGTTGGCGTCGCCACCAACACTATTGTTCCACCATTATCATGGCCATTACCACCTATTCCTTATCATTGTCATCGTTGCTCTCACTATACTTGCCTTCACCATCATAATCATTGTCGCCATAGCCACAATGTTGTTATCCCACCATTCGACCAATGTTATCATTGTTGACACCATTACATTGCCATTGTTGCTGTTGCCATTGTTGTCACCATCATCGTTGTTGTCACTATTGTCATTGTCGTTACTGTCATTATTTTCGTTGCCCCCACCAACACCATTATTGTTATTGCAACCACCACTATTATCGTCGTCACCACCACCTTCATTGTTGCTCCCACCACCATCATTGTTCCCACCCTAACCATTATCGCCCTATCACTATCTTCATCACTACCACCGACGTTGCTGCCATGACCACCACCTTCATCGCCACCACAACAAGTATTGTCACCACTACTATCATGACCACTACTGCTACCATCATCACTATTATTGTTATCCCCACTACCACTGCCACTTATATCGTCATTGTCACTACCATCATTGTCATTGTCTCTACTACTGTTATCGTTGTTACCATCACTACCACTATTGTTGTTGCTCATTGTCGCTACTAGTGTTGCTTTTGTCGCTGTCACCGCCATGATTATTGTCACCATCACCACTACCACCATCATTGTCGATAATGGATGATGCATCGCGTTATTTGCGGCGACCATGGTTTGGTGGTTAAGTTGTTATAGTTAAAACAGTGTTGTCTAATAATGATACATCAAATGGATCCTTAAATTAGAAAATCATTTGTAAAAGTAAATCCTTGAGGCCCATTTTTAATAAAATTAAAGTTTTTGAAAATATTTTACTGGACAAATTTTACTTAAAAGTACCATTTTTGTTAAAAAAAATAATATCAAATGACTTATCTTTCATTTTAAAAACTCTTATTTTTAGTTTTAACTTAAAATTTACTCTTAAATAAAAAATAAACTACGTCTGTAGTTCCAATATTTGTAATTTCGATCCTTGATAAGAATTTGGTTAAACAGTTTGGTCTCAGCAAGTACTTACGTATTAATTAGTTGTGTTCGCTAAACACAACATTCTAATCATATGCTAAAATGCAAATATAACAGGGAAAACCTTTTCTTTTCTTTTTTTCCCTTTGTCTCTTAGTTTGTAGTCAACACCTACTTTCAGACAAAAAGAGGAATGTGGGTCTCTCATAAGCTTCAAATATTCCATGAATCATGAGTAAAAGGGTCCCCAAAACAAACTTTATGTGGAAAATGAATTCAATTCTTAATCCTACTATAATATTCTCTAAACAATTTTCCATTCGGGGAAGTTCGTATACATATGTGGGTTGTACTTATCCTTAATTTTTTTACACATTCTTAGAGGATAATGATAAATCAAACCTACCTTGCATATGCATGTAACCAAAAAGAAACTCACTTTTTTCTGGTTTGCTAAAAATTAAAGTTATAATGTATTATGTTATAATAATTTATACAAATCCTTGCAATTATTACGAAATATTATGTTAAAATTATAGGAATGATTGTATATTTAATGTTTACGACCATAATAAAAGTGTAAAGCAATATTCGTAGTTTTTTTAAAGTAATACCAAAGATTCAATATTTAATATAGTTTATAATGAAGTGCACATATAGAATCAATAAAGTCTGGAATGGTTGATACACAACCGGTCCTTTAATTATATTGTCAATGCCAAATGTTCGAAGTCTATAATCATATACATGAAGGCTGAATATATACTTTGGTCCTCTGTCTTTTTAAAAAATGTTAATTTGGTCCTTTAAGTTTTTTTTTACTTTGGTCCCCTATATACTTTAAAATGTTTCAACTTCGTTATTTCGTCAAAAATCATCAACGTTCGTTTGTTAGTTTATCTAACATGGTGCAAGACGTGGACATCATGGTCCACGTGTCAAAACGGGATTCACTCATGATAATAACTGTCCATACGTTGTCGTTTTGGGAATGAGAGGGAAATGAAAAACATTCATCTTCGTCTTTCTCATTCGTGTGTCTATAACAAAGCAAGCTGACTTTGTCTCCAAGTAACGAGAACAAGGAAGGTTGCGAAGTGTCTGTGCTGCATTCGTGATCATTGGGGTCCTGCATTATAGGTATGTTTATCCGTTGAAAGCACATTATTTTGATATTGGGGTTGGGGTTGGGTTTTTCAAGAAAACAGGGGTAGGTTGCTACTATTTTTGTTGTAGATATTTTCTTGCATTTGTTTAAAATGTAGAGTTTGATATCTTTGTTTAACTCCACCACCAACCCAATCATCCTAAACAATAACCTCCATCCAAAACCATTACAGCAAGGAGAGGCAAGAAATTAACACCAAAGAGGAAGAAGAAAAACTGATTTTAGACTTTTATGTTTGGACCAGTTTATTTCCATTTATACTTATGTTTTGGATTATAGCTTGTTTTGGAGTATGGCCAAATACACTATATTATGTTAAATCTAGGATGATGAACCTACAATTAGATGTGTGTTTCCATTCTTAACAATTAATGAATATATTATGTTAGTGCTTGATATTAGCAATCTTGTACAATACTGAATTTTATACTTATATATTCGACAACACTTAATTTATACATTCGATAACACGAAATTTACACATTGGCGTACCCTTTGTTTACTGAGTTCATATCTGCTGAATAAGAAGGAATTTTATACTTTTAATAGTTGTATGGTATGGTTATAGTGATCATTATTGACCCACACCTAGAGCTAGTAGCACAAAATCAATGAAGACTTAATGCAACTTAAGACATAGAGCTAAAATAGTGTCATTTCATTAATAGGATACAAATCTTACAGTACAACTTTCATGTTTACAGTAGCAAATTCAATCCTAGACCCTTGACACCTTACATAAACCACCTTAACACCTTATATAAATCACATTAAAACCCCTACAATAATTACTGCATATAGGACACCACAAACACAACTAAGTCACTTGACATATCTTTCGGACTTCATCAATTTTTTTTATAAAGCCATTATTCGACTTCTTTGCCTCAAAATCATCATATCTTTCTCAGTGTTAACATCATCAAACACACAATGGAAGAAATTACAGCTCCCATCCTTCTTTTCACCCTTTCCACGCTGCAAAATGACAAATAAACCCCACATTAAAACCCATAAAACTCTATCTTTTAAAAATTAACCAACACTTACAGCATATTTAACACAAAACCCATAATCTTCGTCCATAATTTACAGTTGTCTTTGATGTTCGCATGACAGCTTTTAATCGTCCAGGGCATTCACACAAAGGAGCATCACCTTCACGCACTCTATTTCCATAGCTAGATGAATATCCATATGAGTTTGCCATGCTAGAGGACATGGGGCAAGGAGAATGCAAGCTTCCTAGGTTTCCCCAACATGGAAGAACCCATCGAAGAGACAGACAGTTATAATGAAGAAGATGCTGAACAGTGACAAACGGACGTTGATGATTTTTTATGGAAGGACGAAGTTGAAAATTTTTAAAGTATATAAGGGACCAAAGTGAAAAAAAAACTTCAAGAATCAAATTAACATTTTTTAAAAAGATAGAGGAGTATATATTTAGCCTATATATGAAAAATACTTTGTTAAACAATTTAAATGATTTGAAAGGAATAATTTTTAACTTTTAATATTGTATGGTTTAGATATTCTAAATTTTCAAACTTTAAAATGTCACATTAGTTTATAAACTTTCCGAAAAGTCAGAAATGTTTAAATACTAAAACTGATTAAAATAAATGCCATTTAAAAAGTCAGAAATTATGGAAGAGTTTCTAAAATCCAAGCCACTATAACATGCATGACCTATCCAAATTTAAATACTAAATTGAAAGTTTATTCATGTTGAATTATAAATACAACGTAGCCAAAGAAAAAAAAGTTGGAATATGAAAATGTAAACTAAGAATGTTAACTGTAAATTAAGAATTAAAATCTATTAAAAATTATAAATATATTCCCTAGCTATCATAATATTAATATACCTGACATAAGCTTTGACTAAAATATAGTTAAATGATTCCTTAGATATGCCTAAAAATATTAATTTTTTTAACATATAAAATGGATTTCATTTTACTTAAAATTTAAGAATCTTCACGGTTACTCTAGGATTTTGTTGTTTTAAATATGACAAAGTAGCATCAGTTTCTTCTTACCAAACTCTATGTTGCCTCCGTTTATTTAAACGTAGGGTCAAACAAACTTTGATCTAATATTATGTGTGGTTGTTGCATTTGAAAAAGCCAATACAAAACACGATTTTCAAAATAAAATTTCATAGGACTTGATCCGGTCTCAATACCGGTATCCGTTCTACAAGACATATTTCAACGTCTTTATCAATTCGCTAACGTGTGACCGGTGTCATCGGTATACATCCGGACTCTAATTCCGTATCAGGTGCTCTCCCTATACCGGTTGTCCAGGATAACACCATGACACCAGATAACCCACACGTCACTATGCAGAAGACAAAAGGCATTGCTAAAGGGACCGATCAACAATTCCCTGCACTACGAGCCAAAATCTGCTCACGGGAATGATCAACTTGTCCCCTAATTCTAGTCTATACTCTCTGCGCTCAATATAAAATAGCCTCTTGACCCAATCATGCTGGCAAGTGCACAATAAAATAATAATATATAGTGCTATTGGAGGTTAGTGGTTCCCCACTAATATGTCCTCGTATTTCGAGCCAATCAGGTATATGAACTCTCTTCATCAATGAAGAGGGGGATCTTCGACTGAATTTACTTACGATTACTCTCTGAAAAACATTCCTCACTTGAAATATTATTACTGACTTGAGCGTCGGAGAATCTTTGCAGGTGACACCACCTTTCGCCCACATCAACGCGTTAGGCCGGTGTGAAGGATCTCTAGAACGCCCAATCCACCCTCCTTATACAAGGACAACAGATATTTATACCGGATACTCATACATCCGGTCTTCTGCATAGAATCTTTATATTATTTATGATTGACTTGACACCGGATCTCTAGACCCCGGTTCAGGACAGATCATTGGCACGCCCAGTGGGACTCGATAAAGTTATTCCCATATTCTGCAAAAGAACAGGTAATCATCAATGGAAGGCGAAGCACATGATTTCGCGGAGAATCAACTTGAAGGCAGAACCAACCCCAACGGCTTCAGAAAGCTTAACTTTGATTCTCATGGGGGCAGCTCAAAGAAGATAGTAACAGTGTCCAATCTTGATCCTCGTGATGAGTTGATCAGTCAACTCCAGAAAGAACTCGTAGAATTGTGAAGAGAGAGAAGGCAAAGTGAGGACAAGGAGTCATCTCGCACAAGAGACACTCCCTATACAACCGATGGAGAAAAATCCACAACTCTCCAATACTCAAACATCCCCACATTCGAGGGGAGAGAGCAAACTCACGATTCTGATGATGGAGCCGCTCGGGGAAGAAGGGAGCTAACTACAACACTCCCGGTAACTTACAAACTCAAAGTTCCTTTTTCAAGGAGGCTTATGAGCATCCACATCCCCAAACATCTTCAAACCACTCAGCTACTCTCCATTGGAAAGTATAATGGCGAAACTGATCCTACTAAGCATCTTGATGCTTACGTATTTGAAGCCATGTACTTAGGGGCTGATGAAGATGTAATGTGTCGAATGTTCCCACGGACATTATCAGAAGAGGCCCTCGGTTGGTTTAAAGGTCTACCTTCTGGATCCATAGATTCTTGGGCTGAAATGGCAGCTACTTTTGAAACTCACTTTGTCATCTCTAGAGATGTGCCTAGGACATCTCATACTCTAGCTCAAATTAAGCAAGGCGAAAACGAAGGCTTAAAAGATTTCTTGAAAAGGTTCTACAAGGAAACATCCCTGGTTCCTAACCTCACAGAGTCCATTAAGTTGCATATCGTTATTTAGGCGTTGCAGCCAGGATCAGCTTTTGCTCTCTCATTAGCAAAGAGCCTACCAGTAACGTTTGAGGAGTTCAGGAAAAAGGCCTCAAAGTACGTGAGTATAGAGATACACCTAGAAGCTATAGCTGCAAAGAAAAAGCCACCAACACCACCTTCATAACCTCAGAAGGGTAAGGAGAAAATGAGGTCAGAACGTATGGAGAGGCCATTCACCAACCCCAAAGTTAATAACCCCTCTCCTCGACCTCGAGAAAGGCGTGTTAATTCCTTCAGCCATTATGCACCACTATCAGCCAAGCCATCTCAGATTTTGAGAGAGGTCGGATGGCCAGCTTTCAGTATCTATGGCGTTAGAAGGCCAGCCCCTATGAAGAGACCAGGGAATCCCCGTAAGTATTGTGATTTTCATGAACAGAATGGTCATTCCACTAATGAATGCCAAGCTCTAAAGAACACAGTTGAAACGCTAATTAGAGAAGGCAAATTAAAGCAATACCTATTCAAAGAAAAATCCTTTGACAGGGCTGATCGGAATGAGAAAAGAGAAAGAGATCCAGACGACGGGCATGACAATAACCGTAATCCAGTTAGAAAATTCTCTGCTGTGGAGAAACAAAAAGGTGTAATGGCTGATGATACAGCACACAGAGATAACATGCCTCAGCAACAGCGTCAAGGCCGGTGTGAAGTCATTGACATGATCGCTGGAGGGTTCGTTGGGGGAGGAGCTTCAATTACAGCCCGGAAGAATCATCATAGAATGATTCTGTCTGTACAAGAAAAGGTTAAAGACAATCGTCCTTACAGAGGAGGGGTTGAAGCTCCAATAATTTCATTCTCTGATGAAGATTTTGGTCCTACCATTCCTGGTGGAGATGATGCTGTAGTCATCGTCGCAGTCATAGCCAACAAGGACATCCGAAGAATCCTTGTTGACCAGGGAAGTTCCTGTGATGTTATTTTTTATAACTGCTTTAAAAGGATGGGTTTTAATGACTCAGACTTACAGCCTTACACACAGGAACTAACAGCTTTCAATGGCGCAAGGCAACCAATAAAGGGATATCTTGACACCCTTATCTCCTTTGAAGGCGAGCCAGGAGCCAGAACGGTTAAATCCCGAGTGCTGGTAATCGATGTCGAATCACCGTTTAACGGCATCATAGGACGTCCCATCCTGAATGCTATGGAGGCAGTCGTATCAACTCCACACCTCCTTATCAAGTTTATTGATAAAGACAATGCTGTCTCATCTATCCGAGGTGACCAGGAAATAGCCAGGTATTGCTACAACCTGAGCCTGAATATGACAAAGTTGGAAGCATCCAACAAAAAGAGAAAACTCAATGATTCTGGAGCAGCTGCTGGTTCTGTGAGCCTTGTCGACTTGGACCCTAGGGCGGATTTACACATTGATCTGTCCAACCCATCAAAGCCTACACCGGATGGAAGTTCCAGGGACATCATTTTGGGAGATTCTCCAGAAAAGGTCACCCATATTAATGACAAGCTAGATACAGAAATGGAACAACGACTATTGATGCTTCTACAGGAGTTCAAAGACCTCTTTGCTTGGACCGCAGCTGATATGCCTGGTATAGACCCAGTTTTCTATTGTCATAAATTGTCCGTCTACCCAGAGACGTGACCGGTTGCCCAAAAGAAGAGAAGATTAGGATCAGAGAAGCAGAAAGCAGCTTGCCAACAAACCGAGGAATTGATAAAGGCCGGATTTATCAGGGAAATCCGTTATTCCTCTTGGCTCTCTAATGTAGTAATGGTCCAGAAAGCTAATGGCAAATGGAGAATGTGTATTGACTATGTGGACCTTAACTGTTGCTGTCCGAAGGATCCTTATCCTCTTCTTAATATAGATCGGATGGTAGACGATTCCTCTGGTTATCAGTACCTGAGCTTCATAGACGCGTACTCAGGTTACAACCAAATTCTGATGTGCGAAGAGGATCAGGAGAAGACAGCTTTTGTAAATGATCGTGGTGTCTTTTGCTACACAGTTATGCCCTTTGGCCTAAAAAATGCTGGGGCTACATACCAGCGCATGATCAACAAGGTGTTTGAGGGCATGCACACCAAGCTTGTCGAAGTGTACATCGACGACATCATAGCCAAAACACCGGTTAGAGGTGATCATATTGACGACCTACGCCAAGTGTTTACCCGCTTGAGAGAATTTAACATGAGGTTAAACCCATTGAAATGCACCTTCGGTGTCCCAGCTGGGAAGTTTTTGGGTTTCATGTTGACTCAACGCGGTATTGAGGCCAATCCAGGGAAATGCCAAACGATTCTTAACATGCAAAGCCCTAAAAATCTGAGGGAAGTTCAATCCCTGAATGGAAAAGTAGCAGTCTTGGCACGGTTTATGCCAAAGATGGCTCACAGGTCACTTCCTTTGTATAAAGTGCTGAAAAAGTCCAAGAAATTCGAATGGGGACAGGAACAAGAACAAGCATTTCAAGAGCTTAAAGAGGTGTTGTCCAAACCTCCTATTCTAGCAAAGCCTGACCCCGAGGACACGCTCATCCTATACTTGGCTATTTCAGATGAAGCTTTGGGCGTAGCCTTAGTAAAGGAAACTCCCGATGGACAAAGACCGGTCTATTTCACCAGCAAAACCTTACAAGGTGCTGAGATCCGGTATCAAAAAATTGAAAAGGCCGCCCTCGCTGTTGTTTGGGCCTCTCGACGGCTACGACCGTACTTTCACGCACATCCAATCTTGGTAAGAACGGACCTTCCACTCCGCTCTGTGTTAATCAAACCTGACCTCGCTGGTAGTATGATCAAGTGGTCCATTGAACTCTCAGAGTTTGATGTATCCTATGAACCTCGAGGCGCTATTAAAGCTCAGGTCCTGACAGATTTTATTGTGGAAATGACAGGGATAGATCCAGCTATACCTCGCGTTCATTGGACCATCTACGTTGACGGTTCATCAAATCAGAAGGGCTCTGGTGCAGGGGTAGTTCTTGAAAGTGACGATGGAGTACACTTGGAGATCTCCCTTCGTTTTAATTTCAAAACTTCCAACAACCAAGCTGAATATGAAGCTTGCTTGGCCGGACTACGAGCTGCGATTGACATCGGAGCCTCTGAGGCAACGCTCTGCAGTGACTCACAGCTTGTGATTTCACAGATCTTGGGAGATTATCAAGCCCGTGAGCCTCAACTCCAATTATACTTAAACTGCGTCAATGAGTTGAGAGAAAAATTCTCAAAGATGGAATTTAAGCACGTTCCACGCGAAGAGAATACAAGAGCGGATATACTCTCCAGGCTGGCAAGCACCAAACGACCTGGTAGCACCACAACGTTGGTCCAAAGCACTCTGACATCACCCAACATTCCTCTTTTCCCTTCACTAAACGCCATAATGACCAATTCCCTTTACGGTGACACATGGATGGCCCCCTACATCCGTTATTTGGCCGATGGGCAGTTGCCCACTGATGAGAAGGAAAAGAAAAGAATAAGAAGAGAATTGCCATACTTTACTATGATTGATGGCAACCTTTATAGAAGGGCACTTTCAGTACCTTACTTAATCTGTCTAAAAGAAGATGAGGTACAAGGAGTGATGGAAGAAGTGCACGAAGGACAATGTGGGCACCACGACGGAGGAAGAAGTCTGATGAGAAAAATCCTCAGGGCGGGATACTGGTGGCCCACGATAAAGCAGGATTCCATTGACTTCGTCAAGAAATACGACGCCTGCTAAAAATTCTCTAATCTTCACCACACACCGGCAGAAGAACTCTTCACATCCGCTTTTCCATGGCCGTTCTACCAATGGGGTTAGGATATTTTGGGCCCTTTCCCAACTGCCCCTGGAGGCATCAAATACCTCATTGTAGGGGTTGATTATTTCACTAAGTGGATTGAAGCGGAGCCAGTGGTGCATATAACTTCAGCCCGAACTCGTCGTTTTATGTATGAAAATATTATAACATGATTCGGAGTCCCAGCACGGGTTATCACAGACAATGACACTCAATTCACGGACAGGAAATTCACAGATTTACTCGAAGGGTTAGGAATAGCCCAGATATTTTCCTCCGTTGAACATCCCCAAACCAATGGCCAAGCTGAAGTGGCCAACAGGGAGGTGCTGAAAGGACTAAAGAAACATCTAGGCAAGGCCAAGGGCGGATGGACAGATCAGTTGTGCCACGTCCTCTGGGCATATCGAACAGCGCCTCATTCTTCCACCAATGAATCCCCGTATCGCCTGACCTACGGGGTGGAGGCAATGATACCTGTAGAACTGCAAATTGCTTCTACTAGGGTCAAGTATTTCTCTAAAGAAAGCAACAACGCTAACTTGGCATTAGAAATGGATGTCATACAAGAGCTCAGAGAGGTTGCATTCATTAGAGATCAAGCCATCAAAGCCAAAGCTGCCCTTCGATATAACAAACGAGTCCAATCAAGGACTTTCAACATCGGGGATTTGGTTTTGAGGAAAGCAAGTGTGGGAAACAAATTTACTCATCAAGGCAAATTAGCCCCAAACTGGGAGGGCCCTTACAGGGTATCTGAGGTCGCTGGTAAAGGCTCTTACCACCTTGAAAACCTTGATGGCACACCAATCCGAAACAAATGGAATACCCAGAACTTGCGCATTTATTACAGCTAGCTGCTGGAGCAACCTGCACTCTTTTCTCCTCACTTGAGAGTGTTTGACGGAGAAACCAATATTATTATCCCAGCTACGCTTTTATTGTAATTCTTATTTTTACTCAATAAGAATCTCATATATCAACTTAACTCCTTAGAGTTTTTCTTATGCTGTCATTTTCAGTCTATCCGGCATGCACAAACATATTCAGGACGGATGATCTCAACTACCCATTCTGTAGTTGACGATGTAACTCCTCGAATATGCTTGAACAATTGAAGACCTGGGTATAGTAGGATTGATCCTCTTGCAAGGATCATACCGAATCCCAGGAAAAGGGCGCAGTAGGATCAGACCTTTTTCACAAGGCTGTACTGAACCCCTTTTGAAGGCCCAGATTGTAGGATTAAACCGAACTCTAGGTACGGTTAGTAAGTTTGGCTGAACACCATCGAAGGCTTGGATTGTAGGATCAAACCGAACTCCAAGTACGGTTAGTAGGTATGGCCGAACACCGGAGAAGGCTTGGGCGCAGTAAGCTGGTTCTTGTCCAAACCACGCTGAACCCTGAGTAACGGGAGCAGTAGGTTCAGGATTAGCCCTGATCTGAACCCCGTGTTAAAGGCTCAGATTGTAGGATTAAACCGAACCCCGAGTACGACTAGTAGGTCCGGCCGAACGTCGGTGAAGAATCGTCAATGGGTAAAACCAAAGACCGACTAAAGAACGGTTAGTAGGACCAAACCGAACGCCAAATACGACATGGGCTGTAGGATCAAAACCGAACCCCGATCAGAATTTTGGATTGTAGGATCGAACCGAACTCCAAGCACAACAAGTAAGTTATTCTGAACTCTGGATTAACATTCTCTTTCGAAGTCCCTTATTTGGGAACTTCATGATTTCAAAGTTCGGGTCATCAATTCTCCAGTCGGCATTATTTATTCGAAGCCCGACTCATGAATTCCGACTCAAGAATAATTTGTTCGGGTACGCCCTTATCTGAAGCATATTCACCCGGAGTATTCGAAAATTCTCCATTTGATACCATGCCGGGCAGCAGTCGGAGAAATTTCACTCGGTGAAATCTTACCCTAGAGTATCACCCTCGGGTATACCTCTCAGACATTTTCATCCGAAACATTTCCTTTGGAAATTCTCCACTCGGTGCGTGCAACGCAAAAGTCGGACATAAGTCACTCGCTGACTTCTCGTTCGGAAATCCCTCATTCGGTGATCCCCTGTTCGGAAAACTTCCACCCGGTTCAACATCAAGCGGGAATCGAAGATATTTCATTCGGAATTTTTCTCATCCATTCCTCGGGTCGGAAAATAATTCACTCTGTGATTTCCCATTCAGAGATTATCCACTCAGTGATACATCACGTGGAAATCGGACGTCTTCCACGACAGAATTGAACTCCGAGTGTAATGAGTACCATAGAATGCGACTGAAAAATCACTCAGAACCTTCCACTCAGAAATCTTCACTCAGCAAAAATTCCACTCGAAAATCTTCACTCAGCAGAATTTTCACTCAGAAATTCTCACTCAGAAGAACTTCCACTCGGAAGTTTCACTCGGAATTTGTTCAATCAAATATTCGCTCAGAACTGATCACCCAACGACACTGGAGGACAGTATCGACAACCTAACGAATATTTCGAGGGATTAACCCTTAGTAAAACATTCTCACAATCACTTCCCCTCAAGATTAACATTGCAAGCCGTTCTCGTGACAATAGCATGTTCCCTCACAACTGCGATCCCCATTATGGTAGTTACCGAAAATGTGTAATTATTAACTCACAATACCAAACGTGTGATTCCAGAAAACGACTTCATCACACCAAATTATCCATACTTGACAAAAGATACTCTATCTTTTCTATCAAACCAAGCCTTTAGCTATCAAAGTGCCCATACATGAGAACGATAGTTATATGTCTCTATCCATTCTTCATCCTGCATGTTCAAATCTGAAGTAAAGGTTATATGTTAATATCCGTTCTTCACTCTACATACTTAAATCCGGAATAATTCATTACACATGCAATCCTTCTATCGAAGCTGTTTTCAACTGACAAACATATAAAGGCAAATTGTTCTTTTATTGATCAAATGTTAAATTACACGAAGGAATTCATTCAGTAATCCGGAGTTGATCCCGGTACACAACTTTACATATAAGCAAAAACAAGACTACGGAGGGGGAATTTGCTCTTTAGTCCCTTTCTACTCTTCCCCTGCTCCAAGCTCTTGTGTCCCTTCCTTTGGGATTTCCTCAGGAGTCTTCCCCTCAGGAGCTTCAGTACCTTCTGCAGATGAGGCAACCTCAGACGTAGGAAAGATAAAATCTGGTCCCATACTTTGACCCTCAGGAAGCGGAGGCAAACCGTACAAGGACTTCGGAGGATCTTCATGTCGACCATCAACCACTGTGACTAACCTTCCTCCATGGAATTCATAGAACGGATCCATGCCATAGAGGCTAAGTTTCGCAGTGGGGTTGCGGTAGAAAACTTGGCGTATAGCCAGGCCGAAGGATTCTTCAACCGCCTGAGTGCATATGTCAATAGCTTCCTGCTTCTCAGCGTTTGCTACAGCCAATTCTTCCCGCAACCTCGATAGTTCCCCACTCGATCCTTCAGATTCCGTGCTCCCAGCCTTCAGTCCCTCGATCTCAAGGAGGAACTTCTTCTCCTTTTGGGACCACTCCTCGGCTTGTTTAAAGTAATCCTCCGCAGCAGCTTTGCTTTTATCTTCGAGCTCAACTTGCTTAGCCTGGCTGCTACGGAGTTCTTCCTTTGATTTACCAAGCATTTCCTCCCTCTCCTCCAGTTTATCCTCCAAGTCTTTGAGCATGCCTTTAAGCTTAAGGTTCTCCTTATTCATAATATCCCCGAACTCTTTAGACTTGGCAAGGCGGTCTTCCATTAATTTTAGAGTGGCTTTGTCCTTCCCCGACGAGAGGTTGAGTTGTTCTATTTTATCACTCAGCTCATCAACCTTGTCAACATCGTCGGCTAACAAACTGAATGAGTGAAGCATCCCAGTCAGTTCTGCTAACTGCCATTTTTCGGCCTCACACGCCTCCTTGATTTCTTTAGTTTTAAGCGTGGGCCGGAGTTCATACAGCAGCTGAGGAAGAATCGCTGGAGTTGTTCCCCGATATGAGAGGAAGGGGTAAGGAATGAAGTTGTTGGGTAGGAGATCGGACTAGATCCAGAAACCCCGGCAGGAATGCCCTTATGGAGTCCGGAAGAAACATCAGCTGCATCCGAGGTCTCTACAGCTTTACCTTCTGAAGCCCTTCCCCTTTTTGGACTCCTCAAAGGTTTATGTTTCTTCGACGGTCCTCCGGAAGAATCATTCTTGATCTTTCTCCTCCTCTCGGTTATTTGGGGCTGACTCGTAGTTGCGCCAACACTAGTCGAGCCGCCTTCGACCAGCGGAATCTCCCTTTCTACATCCGAGGTCAGAATAATCAATTCAGGACGATCCTTTACAGAAGTCTTAGCCTGAATTTCATTCTCACGAGCTATGGATTTACCTGCCGCTTTAAACCCCTTCAACTTATTCATCTCCGGAGATGCCTGCTCTATTTCACCTGCATACACAAACACAAGATATTAGCAACTACGAAATACTCGACACATTTGACAAAGGAGAAAAAGAGAAATAAAACGAGAATTACATAGATATTCGTCCTGGACTCCGCTTGAACTACTTAAAAGACGCCTACACAAAAATACTTTAGAACGTGTAGTGTGTGCTTCAAGTGCGAATAACACTTTCGACGATTCAGGGGATAGCTCGGACTGATCAGCATAATATGCTTGGGAGTTTAAAAGAAAATGCTTATGAGTCCAGCTCAGAGGAAATTTATTAAGACCCTCTTCATCCCTCCAAAAGACGGGTTTCTTCTTCTTAACAGATATCCGGGTAAAGTAGGATTTGAACGATTTTCCATCAACTTTAGCTGAATCGGTGTAGGATTCAAAGTTCACAAAGGAACATAGGGTCCGGAGTGTTACTAGACCAACACCGCCTTGCTTGTTAGCCCTCCGAACAACCTGAGTGTAATAGAACAGCATCGCTACAGTAGGTGTAAAGTTGAAATAATCGCCCAGAACCTCTAGAGCACGGATGAGGCCCCAACCGTTGGGATGAAGTTGAGAGGGTGCGCAATTTAAGAACTTTAACACACCCATCTGAAGCTCGGATAGGGGAAAACGAACTCCGAGGTAATGAAATACGAAATCATGCATGTATATGGAACGGTCATTTGGCACGACGTGGCATATCCGTTCTGTAGGGAGTGGTGCAAACACCCTGAACCACTTTTTCATTTCTTCCTCTGCATGAAGTGTGAATCTTGGTTGAATTCGAGATCCATCCTTATTTGCATGACGGGAAGCCAAGTTCTTAAACTCATTAGCTACCCAACAAAAAGGCCACTTAGCCTGAAGTTCTTCCCAGTTCAGCCTAGAGACAACAACGCTGTAGAGACCTTCTGCTGTCTTCAGAACGGTGTGATCTCCGGAGGTTCCTTCTCCAGTCGCTATTTGAGTCGCCTAGACCAAAATCTCTGATCTACGATAAAAAGTCACATAGTCAGAAGGGTGACAATCATTACTCATTTCACTTTTCAGAGCGACTACAATCAGAGGACGACTCTGAGAAGGGAAAAGTCACTTTCCATAGTGAGTAAGATCCCCTTTCTGAGCGACATGACTCAGCCCTCGGAAGAATCACAAGGATTCTTCCCCCATGACAATTAGGGTTGCGAGAAGTTAATCTCCCCCTAAATAAAGTACATTCTTTTTAAACAGAAACAGCAGGGCAAAAGAAGATGAAAATAACAGGGGAAAGAAAAATAGTTACCTCAGATGATAAGGAGGATGAAGACTGAGAAAAGCTTAGTAAAACAAGCGACAAGCGTCCTTGCAAAATCTTTGCAGAGTTTTGCTAAGAAATCAGAAACGAGTGGAACCCAGAATCCACTAAGTGTTTCTTTAATAGGAAACGAAAGGGTTCGGTTACCAACTCTTGAGGTTGTGTCGTCCACGACTAAACGCGTTGGTTCACAAGTGAAACGACACGGTCGTTCCAAATTCATACGCGCCAAAACAATATCAATTCGACGAAGGGCCAATCCGCTGGGCCCAGAAGTTTCAAAAATTATAGGCCCATTAAGCCCTAAACGACGGTTACTGAGATTTCCATCTTAGACGTAATAATTGCTCGACCACGTGATTAAAAGCATTTAATGTCTAATCATGTGACGCAATTCACGCTTTACAGCCGTTACATGAATTTCAAGAGTCTTCAATTCCAACAAACTCTTAAAATTCTCATACAGCAAATCTTTGTCTGAATCCATTGTGACGACGTCAAGACATCGGATCTTTCGATTAAAGAACGGTTCTTTGCAATATGATAGTACATATGAAGAAACTATTATGCGCATAAGCATACCGATATTTAGACCTCTCGCAGGTTGAGTAGCTTATGTGAACAACTACTCAGTCCCTCACACAAGCTAGGGGACATATGATCCGGTCTCAATACCGGTATCTGTTCTACAAGACATATTTCAACGTCTTTATCAATTCGCTAACGTGTGACCGGTGTCATCGGTATACATCTGGACTCTAATTCTGTATCAGGCGCTCTCCCTATACCGGTTGTCCAGGATAACACCATGACACCGGATAACCCACACGTCACTATGCAGAAGACAAAAGGCATTGCTACAGGGACCGATCAACAATTCCCTGTGCTACAAGCCAAAATTTGCTCACGGGAATGATCAACTTGTCCCCTAATTCTAGTTTATACTCTCTACGCTCAATATATAATAGCCTCTTGACCCAATCATGCTGGCAAGTGCACAATAAAATAATAATATATAGTGCTATTGGAGGTTAGTGGTTCCCCACTAATATGTCCTCGTATTTCGAGCCAATCAGGTATATGAACTCTCTTCATCAATGAAGAGGGGGATCTTCGACTGAATTTACTTACGATTACTCTCTGAAAAACATTCCTCACTTGGAATATTATTACTGACTTGAGCGTCGGAGAATCTTTGCAGGTGACACCACCTTTCGCCCACATCAACACGTTAGGCCGGTGTGAAGGATCTCCAGAACGCCCAATCCGCCCTCCTTATACAAGGACAACGGATATTTATACCGGATACTCATACATCCGGTCTTCTGCATAGAATCTTTATATTATTTATGATTGACTTGACACCGGATCTCTAGACCCCGGTTCAGGACAGATTAGGACTTTGTGTGGAACATTTTGATTGTTGTGTAAAAACACTCCATTGGTAGTTTAAATTTAAAATTTACGCATAAATATGAATAAGAGAATAAAATGGAAAGAATGTACTATAATTAAGTACAAGAGAAAGGAAAGAGAGAGAAGAAGAGGTGGGGGGGGGGGGGCGGAAGTGTTGTTGCATCACACCCCCTTCTAATGTATTGAGTTTTTTTTTAGTATGTCTTGAGATACAACATTCACTTTAATGTATAACTTTTTAGGTTGCGCTAGAAATTGTATCATAGTGTTTTTATTTCGTTTGTAAATAAAAATCATGTGAAATTCCATTTCATTACGTTTGATTTAAATTTAGTTAGCAATTATCATTACATCTCCAATCAATGTTATCTTATTCACAAAAAAATAATAATTAATAACTTGAATAGTACAACAACGTAACATGAACATGAAAATTAATGACAGTCAATGATGAATTTTAACTCCAGAAAAAAAAGGATTTCTTAGTAATGTTTCTTTACTCACCACCGGTACTCTAGCAATGTTGATTATACACGATAGCGTAGTAGCATTCATTAATCTAGCCATATAATTATCGCTTATGTTCACGTACCCATAATATTTGTAATTTTATTGTTCTCTATTCTCTGGCTGGTCAAAGTATCTCTTTTCAACTTTTTATTTCGCTGCGCACATATATGGAGCAAATAATGGTGTGTATAGGGAAACATGTATAACAAAAATATCTGTAATTTATATGGTTGGGAGTGGAAGTGAAAAATGTGTTGACGCAATTTTTGCATGGTCATGGGGACAAATTTTCAAATGGGAATGATTTGGGTTAATGAAAGGTAAGTATAGTCCCAAATTGCGAGGGAAAGGAAATGGTGAGACTTGAGAGCACAGAGGTGGGAATGATTCGTTGGGCGCTATTATAACGAAATCATCACCGAATCCACCACAACATATTCTTTCTCTTTCTTTCAAATTTTACAACTTTTTTAGCAAAGCACTTTACCGTGCATGGCCTTGCAATTCATTTCTCTTCTTTCACTTTCACCAACCTTTTCAATTAGCAGCAAATGTGGTAGACTTGGTAGGTTGTGTCACTGTGGAGCACTTCTGTATTTTCAATTTTTCATTCACACTCTTTAAGACTTTGACCCTTTCTTTGTCTTGGTTCAAATTTGCCAAGAAGAAAAACATGTGAATGAAAGTGTTATTTTTCTTGTTTAATTTTGGGGAGAAATTAAATGCTGGGGGAGATAAATTATCTGTATAATTTGATTAATTTAATTAGAATAAACTTTCACTTTAATTCCTGAAATTAGTCATATCAGACACTCCAATTTTAACTTTTAAAATGCAAAATCATGAGAGAGAGAGAGAGAGAGAGAGAGAGAGAGAGAGAGAGAGGGTGGATGGTGATAATAGGGATCATCAATGGAAGCTTTAGAGGACTCAACTGTGGCAAGATGCAGACATGTCCATTAATATGGGTGATAACTTGGTGTTTTTGAAGACGGGAGATAATGAAAGGGTGGGGATGAACGATGACTAAACCAGCTATTTGAGTGGATCAATCCATGGAAAATGAAAAATGTTTTTACCTATGTAGTATAGATACCCTCATAAACTCTAGACATGATACAAATATAAACATTTTCATATAACTAATGTTTAATACATAGTACATTGTAAACATATATATTTTAAAGTATTTTTATTTTATTCAAAGTTTATTTCTTTTATAAAAATTTAAAAATGCATGTAGCTTTATTAATATGGAGGTGTGTTCATCCATTTTGAAGTATCGGCTCAAGTGTCCAAATCATATAAAAGTCTCAAACTATCAATACTTAAGTGTCCAGATCGATATAACAAATAAATTTTTATATAACCACTTTTTAAAAGTGTTCAAGATGTGTCAAATAAATACCGATGTCAAACGTATATTTGACACGGGACACGTCAAAAGAGAAAGGTGCTTCACATATTGCTACACACAAAAGGGTACGGGTAAAATGAAGAGGAATACATATTTTTCTCGGGAGAATGATGATGACGGTGGTTGTGATAGTGATTATGGCGACAACGACGATAGCAGTGATGGTAATGACAATAAGGGTGATGGTAAAGGTGGTGTTCATGACAGAGGTTCACAATTGTAGACATGATAATAGTGGTAGTGACGACAACAATAATGATAATAGTGTAGTGACAACTATGAGTTGAGGTGGTGCGTGGTGATCACAATGGTGATATAGAACAAAATAAGCCTTACACTCAATTTTATGCAAGAGAGAAATGGAAGGAGTTGATCACATTGTAAGAGAGAATTTAGATTTCTATTTTTTGGTAAAAATATATATTCTTCATTTAAATTATATTAGAATCTCTTTAAGAATTTTATGAATTTAAAAATTATTAGTATTTCAATATCTAATCAAAAATTCTTTGTAATTCATTCCTTAAATTTTGTTCAGATTAAATTTTTTATAATGTAATTTTGGTGTAGTATTAATGAGTAAACTGAGATAAAATTCATAATATTTGATAATATTAAGGAGAGTAATATTAACAATTAAATAAATCTTTTATAAATTTAGGGATTACAATAAACTTACAAATTCAATGACGAAAATGATTCTTTTATTAATAACTTAACAATGGTCGCAAAGATACTTTCCAGATTGAAATGATTCTTAGGTTAAGAATTAGTTTCTCCTCATATAATCATTTATAAATGAAAAATGTGTAAACGAGGTTGATTAATTTGAATATGAATAATGAGGTACATTCCAAGAAGTGCATAATAATCTTATATACTGACGCTATAAATTGTATGATGTATATCTGTTGAACTACTGACGCTATAAAAGATTCAAAAGTTAACAAGACAAAAATTGAAAACACTGTTCAGATGCACAGAACAGTGGAAGCAGAAGCAGCAGCAGCAGCCATGCATACGGAAAATCTGCGGCCACTAATAAACAATTCTATGGACAGATATTCTCACATGGATCTAGAATTTGATAAATAAACACTTAATTATTGTTTCAATTGAATGTTCAAAATCGAAGTTAGATATAAAATTTACACTTAACTTTACTTCACTACCTACTGCATGCAGATGCTACGTTCAGCAAACACACTGACACAAACCCTCTCATCTCATCCAACTTCAGGCCATATAATTCCATTAGGATTGAACTGTTTTTGGACCATCACAATTACATGTAAGCCTCTCTTTTACTTCCTAGAAAGTTTGTAAAAAATAAAGAATTTTCATTTATTTAATTTGTTGCTAATAAATAGGATTACCAAAGTAAAAGTGGCGTTAATTACTACTATCTCTTCCTGGTTTCTTTCTTTGTTAAGTGAAATCTTTGTACCTAATGTCTCTTAGACATAGATTCATCTTAATGTTATTTAAAGTAATTTCTTTGTATTTGTCATTTGATGTGATTTAGAAAAAGTTAAAAGTATCAAGAGTTAAATATGAATGTTGGTTCTCCACTCTAATTCCGAAGAAAGAAAAAATAGGGAAAACTAACTTCGAAACAATGCAAACATTCGTTAATGCAGGTAAGTTGAATTTTGATGCATAGGTATTACCCGTAGGGAGTGATGTTGGGAATTGGTTGAGGCCCAAAAAGAAAGTGGAAACAGAAACATTAATTGAAGGAAGGAGAGTAATGAGGATCACGTGAGATGAGAAAATCCAAAGCAAGAGGGCAGAAGGAAATAAGAGATCCAACAGAAAAGAAAGTTAATTGGATAATGAGATTAACAATCATAGACACCCTTCTGTTGTGTTCTCACTCCGCCACCATGTTTGCCTATGGCAAATTTTAACTGAAAAATTTAATTTGATATAATGCAAATTGGTCTATAAACTATTTAGGCACTCTCTCTCCTCATTAAAAACCTTTCTTACATGCAAAAACTGGGCCTTTATCTCTAAATTCAATCAAACCTCTTCCTTCTGTTGGTCACCTCTCACACAGGCTGTGATGAAATGTCAAAATCTAAGCTTCTATGTCCTGTCACCATCACCTTAGATTCTCTCTATATCTCTCTCAAAGACAAAGAGTGTTTCTTTTCTTTTTCTGTTCTTTTTTTTTTCAATGAGGAGAGAGAGAGAGAGAGAGAGAGAGAGAGAGAGAGAGAGAGAGAGAGAGAAGGCAATTGCTTTGAGACACAGTTAATTAACGCTTAACAGCTTTTGATAAATACAATGATGTGAGGAAATTCCAGAAAGGGTATTGAAACTCAAGGTAAATCTATTAATCAAAAAGTTCATTCCTGCAACTTTCTGATTATAATAATTCAGGTCGGTGTAAAATAATTTTTTAATTTGTTGATTAAACTGAATTTAATTAATTTTAAATAATATGTAAAATTAATATTAATTAGTGATGTGATTTTATTTTTATAATTAATTACTAAATAAGTACATACAGACATAGACCTACGTTAAAAGATAAAGGGGCATTTGCCTCACTTAATTTTAAAATATGTTAATATTAGACAACATTAAATTGTTAATTAAATTATATTTTATTTAATTTTATCCCACAAATTAAAATTTATATATATATATATCATTAAAGATATTATTGTACCTTTTACATCCCAAATTTTGTGAGTCCCCCACTAATTTCATAATATGAAGTTGAACCCAAAATGTAAAACATGAAACCTCAATGTTAATTTGGATTTGTAAATTTCCCTAAACAGGAAAGCAAACAAGGAGTTCCAAATCTATACATTGAAGCCGCGGATAGAGATATATTTATGCTACATTTGGAATTCCGTGTTGCACACTTTGTAACAGAGTTTCACGGCTACCTGCTAGCTAGCTAGTGTGAAATGAGTTATCCGGGCATTGATTTGGTGCTAGTTTAATATGGGAAGTGGTTGAACCCTGTTGAATGAAAATAATTTTTTATTTGATCTGTTTGTTTAAAATAAACTCAATTAAATAAAATTTTACGTTTGAATCTTATGCATGAACTTCATCATATCCAACAAGGTTTAATATATATAATACATGTGATTACAAGTTTTTTTTTTTTTGAAAAACAAACCCATATAAGAAGGTTTAATTGATGCTCCCATGGAAATGTATCGGGTTTTATCCACTGTTGCATTTTCACCAGCATGTAAGTGGAACAAGACTATGAAAAGATGTTTCTTTTTATGGTATTATTATATATATATATATATATATATATATATATATATATATATTTTAAGACCAAGCAAAGCACTTTCTGATCTTCATGCCCTAGGAATGTGGTGAAAAAGAAAGTAAATGAACACCCTGTTTGGCATAAAATAAGAAGTCTTATTAATGATTTTCTTGATTATATGGATTTTCATGAATGTATATTTTTAGCATAATTTCATTAAAAAATGAAGGAAAAGTGTAACAATTTCAATATTTGAAGTAATATATTATTATATTAATATTTAGTGGATAAGACATTAATTTATTATATTTATATTCTATTATTAATTATAATATATAATAATCTGAATAGAATTATCTATCTAAATGGATACCGTAATCGGGCTGGTTGATAGGATAAATTAGTGATAGTTTAACTTATCATAGTGCCCATTGAGAGGTTCCTACTCCCATTTGGTTTGTCTATATATACGTTATCTCATTAGACGAATAGCACATTGAAAACTAGGACAAATCAAACTCAGAGTAGTAAATGTTCAATTGATTCATACAAGTTCATGGATCGTTTCACATTGAGTACACATTTATCTTGTCACTTATTGTATGTTGTGTGGAATATATTTAGTTGTTATGATATGAGTTAATTGTGATATGTTTAATTACATATTTAAATTATTCAATGGTATCAGAGCTGTGTGACGCGTATCATGATTTTCCATAAACGTAAAATTTTAGTGTTATTATGTTATGCGCGAAATTAAAATTTTTTTTAGGACTCTTGTCATAATAATAATAATAATAATAATAATAATAATAATAATAAAAATAATAATAATCATCATCATCATCATCATCATCATCATCATCATCATCATCATGAGCATCATCTCATGCAATTTGCCAATATTCATTGAACATTGTATGAGAATTAAACATTGCCCTTTAATTCTTAGACCCTAATTATATAATGATTTTTTTCATTTTCAAAATCAAGAAACCTTGTTTTATTTTGATTCAAATTGATACAATTACGTTAAGTTTGTTTTTTTAAAAATAAAAGTTTAGGGTTTTTGTTATTCATTAAATTAATTTTCTAATGAATCATAAAACGAGTATTTTCATGTATGTGAGAAGAATTTAACAAAACAAAATCACGTGCTCATGAATCCTAGATTCGTTTTCCCCTAAATTATTCAAAACAAACACCTTTCATAAAATTGGCAGAGGGTTATTATTCCCATGATCACAATGAAAAAAATAAGTACTCACTCATTTTCCATTGTGACCTATCATGCCAAAAAAGTGGGTCCCAAGCTCTTTTCACACACGCGTCAATGACAGAAAAAGGGTTCCCAAATTCCTTTTATACATTAAAGGAACATGGAAATTGAGATCCTCTCTCTGCTAGACCTCCTATTCGGTGTAAAAGCCCTCTAGTTTGATGACAAATCGTGGCCGGACATGGAGATCTGATCGGGTCAGGCACCACGACCCGTTTTCACACCCAGGATGTTATTGGTTTTGTTTCTTGTGCAAGCTCACTCGCATGTTGGGCGCATGGGTCCTTCTTTTGGGCAATTTTGGGCCCTTTTTTTAGATTAATGAGCATAAAATTTTTGAATTTTTGCAACTAGTTTCATATTTTCAGATCACGTTTGCTATTTTTAATAACCAAATTATGTTTAAATTAATTATTTATTTATGAATTTGATGAGATTTTTTGCTCAAATTTTTTATGGGAGTTTTAGATATTATTTACAAGATTTATATTCTGTTCAATCTCCATAAATTAAATGTCATGTATAATATTAAATTTGGTTCTTTTATATATCAATTGTTTGATATAACTGTGACATAATTCTTGTTTTTCAAGCACTACATTTGTTAATTCTTAGTTTTGCAATTTATTTTAATAATGTATGCATGATTATTTTGTATAAGTATCATCTCGCCTATCATGGGAATATTTATACAATATTGCATGGATTATATCTTTGTATGGATTATTTAATTGTATATTATATTAATAATAATTATACCTTATCAGTATGTTGTTAATGTGTCCATGAAATCCCATGCACTTGTGTTTTTTGTTATTATGTTAATTTTGTACAAATACCCCATCAATGTTAGGATTTTGCGACATATAATTTTATGCATTATTTCTGCTTATGTATATTTTTTATTTATTGTAATATGGGACCCTTAGGTGAAACTACAATGAGTAAGAAATTTTGAGATGGGTATACTGAATTTTGTATACTTGTTATTTCCCAATTGGTGTCAATGGCTTCTTCGGTGAAAACATTAAACGGGACGAATTATGAGGACTGGAAGGAATCTCTAGATTTGTATTTGGCTATGTCTAATATTGACTTAGCTTTGTAGGAACAAGAGCTAGGTGCTCTTACTGCTAAGTCAACCGTTGATCAAAGAGCTTACATGAGAAGTGGCATCACTCAAATCAAGTGTGCTTGATGGTGATAAAGTTCACCATGGAGCAATCGATCAGGCAGAGTATTGCAGCAAGTGATAATTTCTTGAAATCCGTTGGCAAAAAAATTAAAACTTTTGACAAAGCTCAGAAGCGTCACTATTCCCTTTTTGATAAAGCCAGAAACAATAGTGTGAGTGGATTTTGTGATCATATATTGAAAATGGTGCATTATGCAACAAACTCAAAGGGATAAAGCTTGAGATTAATGACAGATACTTGATTTGGAAAATTCTGGACTCACTCCCTCCTCAATTTCATGTCTTAAGGAATTCTTACAATACTCAAAATCATGAGTAGACTGTTGAAAACGCCATCGATATTGTCACTCAAGAGGAGGAGGTCATGAAAAAGGGAAAGTCTGAAATTGTTTAGTTCATTGAGAAACCTCATGAGACTAATGTAACATCCTGAACTTAATTATTGAACTAATTTTATGAGTCCACAATTAAATTAGGAATGTTTAAATTAAATTAAGGCGGTTAAGTTAATATCTGGAATTTACTGGCGTACATTCCGGGTAACTGGAAGTTACCTGATTGATTTCAAAAATTAACTGAACGAGAAAAAGGACGAGATTGCCCCAACAATTCTAATTTTAACTTCACTCTCCCTTACCTCCTCCCATTCTCGTGCTCCATGTTGGAAGAAAAGAAAAGAAACAGAGCCATTATCCTTTAAGTCACACCCACGGCTCCACCTCTTTATCTTCGTCCCTTTCTTCACCAATCTGAGTTATGGCATGTTCAAATCTAGCTCATTTTCATCTCTTCTTCTCTCAGATAATCATAGGAACAAGGGGGAGTTTCCAATTTCTTCAAATTTTTAGGTAATTCTCTATGAACCCATTGTTAATATCTGGAATTTACTGGCGTACGTTCTAGGTAACTGGAAGTTACCTGATTGGTTTCAAAAATTAACTGAACCAAAAAAGGACGAGATTCCCCCTACAATTCTAATTGTAACTTCACTCTCCCTTACCTCCTCTCATTCTCGTGTTCCATGTTGGAAGAAAAGAAAAGAAACAGAGCCATTATCCTTTTCGTCACACCCATGGCTCCACCTTTTCATCTTCGTCCCTTTCTTCACCAATTTGAGTTATGGCATGTTCAAATCTAGCTCCTCTTCTCTCAGACAACCATAGGAACAAGGGGGAGACTCCAATTTCTTCAAATTTTTAGGTAATGCTATATGAACCCATTGTTGTCTTGGCATGATTCTTGAACCCCATTCTTAAATTTCCTCAATCCCAAGACTTCTAGGTTGTTTGGAACCTATTGCGTGTGTAGATAATCTTGTGGAGCTTGGGGTTTCTTTAATCATTGGGTTTCAAGTAGGTGCATGATTATCGTTGTTTTGTTTAGTTCCCTCATGTGAGTTTAGACTTTGATTTTGCTATTTCCATGGCTTAGGGAACTTTTCAAAGTTGTTTCAATTTGTGGGCGGCGTCACAATTTGGGGTTTGGTGTTGGAAGTGAGTTTTGGGAACCGTCAATGTTAATTGGTAAGCCAAACTACTTTGAATTGATATTTTAGCCACAAAATATGGTTGTGGTAGCATACAGGTTCTTAAATAATAATCATGGTTAATTTTAGGAATTGTTGGATTGGTAAATTTCATATCAGAACATGTTCAGAAAATGGTGTGATAGTGTTCGGGCAGTAGGAATTGCGGATTTCAGATAGAGGGAGCATTATATCTTAAATGAATAAATTATGGACGGATAGGGGTATATATGTTTGTTTACATTGATGAATGTGATATTGATTGATTGAAGCTTGATGAATCTCATGATTATGTTAATTGTGGTTGTTGGCAATCTACCTCTTTAATTGTTGTTGTTAGTTCGATTGATAATTTTTAAATATATGTTAGTTCCTTTAATATCTATCCGTTGATGATGAATTGATGATTATAACTTTAAATTGCATGATGCATCAATTGGATATGTAATAGTTGGATATGACTTTAGTTGTTGATCATTAAAACTAGGCATGAGGTTGTCATTATTATGTATGGTGCGTTGATGATTAAATATTGGTTGTTGCATGTTATGTTTTGTGATAAATGAAATGAGACCCTTGTTAATGGTAACGAAGAGGTGGCCCTTGGTGATGGTAATCAGGTGGTCTATGGATAACTGATGATATGTTGCATAGCATTACATATTCAGACACACACATGACTGCAGGAGGCCTATGTTGCCGGCCTAGATGAGAGGATGGTCTTTGGATAGGGAAAAACCCTATGTGGTTTCCTTTGGGATCCACAGTTGCCTTGGATTCGGATCAAGGCCGACTCGTAACAACTAGTTGTGTTGCCGCTGTCACTGAGAGTGACTAGTGTTGCATTATGGGCGAACGGTTTGATACCAGTAAAAATGAATTGATTATATGTTGTGAAAATTTATATACTGCAATGTGATTCCTATAATTAGAGTTGAATCCTTATGCATATGTATTTGCATACAGATGTTATACTTTAAAGGTTGTTGGACAGCTCATGGTGTATAAAGATATGGTTGATTGCATTTGAGGTAATGTAATTGTATTAAATGACAATGTATTAAATGACAGTGTGTGAGATAATGATTACGATAAAGTGTTAATTGTGTGTGGAACTGGATGCTTGGTTGATGTATTATGTTTAATCCAGTCAAGTACTTATCATTTAGTGTGTATAAATATTTATATATATATATATATATATATATATATATATATATATACTCACCCCTAACTTGTAGTTGTTTTTTGGTGGATGTGTACTAAGACGATGCTTGGTAATTATTTGGTTGGAGATGATAGGGTCATGGAGACCTATGTTTACATATGTATATACTTGTATAACTTTTGTTGGTATCGTCTTGGCCGACTCAATTTGGATACTTGTATATTTTGTGTAATGGTATCGTGCATATATGTATAGCTTGGATTTTGATGATAAATTAAATTATGATGATAATGATGATATATAAAGATGTTTAGTGTTATGAGCCATGGATAGATCCATAAAGATTATGTTAATTTGCTTCATGCCCAGGAACTATACATTTATATGCATATTATATTGAATTGAATCAATGAGTAGGTTTATGTGTGTGCCATAATGGCCATTTGATGTGAATATGGTGAAAGATGATCGAGTAGCATTGCATTTGATTAATGTCATGTTATGTCATCGTCAAGCATGCATGATTAGGAATCAGAGAGGCCAAAATGAGATTCAGGAGGTTGTGGAACCTTCGGATAGGTCTAATAGGTTGTATATTATGATTTGGACTTGTGAGAATCGGAATGAACCAATTCCGTTAAGATTAGGAATGTTAAATTGCTTGTTGAATGGTCAAATCACATTTTTGTGTATAACTCTTTCAGTTTTAGGAATTTTAAGGTGTAATCAGTTTCCAAGCGTCATAAATGTTGTGTTTATTTTGTGTTAAAATTTGGTTATGATTAGATATCATTTAAGAGAGTTAGTGTATGTGAAAGTTGGATTTGGAACCATTTTTTGCATGAATCTGATATCTGTCATACTAATAATCGATTAGCAGCAATGTTGTAATTGACCACTAGGGATTTTAGTTACAAGTTTGTGTAGGGTACCCTCAAGCAATAGATTACGTAATTGGCTACTAAGGGGAGTGTTCTAAAAACCTACACAGGTCCTTGTAGGTAATCGATTACACTGAGGGTGTAATCGATTACCAACCTATAAGGATACCCCTAACTCCATTTTTTTAACTATGTAATGATGGGGTTTGGACACCTTTATGCCTAGAATATGTAATTATGAATATGTGGAGTAGTGGGGACGCGTCCTAAGACGGGCGTGGAATTTTTGGAAAAAATTTTCTCCCTATTTTCAATTATTGTACATTAGGGTGTCACAACTAAGACCAAAATTGTTCACCAAAAACAGAATAAGAAATTTAAACGTAAGAAAGCAAGGAAGACTACTTTCAAAGGCAAATGTAAATATTGTAAAAAGTTTGGGCACATGGTGAAGGATTGCTCTATCCTAACGAGAAAGAATAAGAAAGAAGGGGTTCATAAGTCAGAGGAAACCAAGTGTTTGAGTCAAGGATCGTAGTAGGAGATGGAGCTAAAATCCCTGTTTAAGACATTGGAGTTGTTTCCTTATGTGGACCTTTTGGTCATGTTTTGATTTTGAAACACGTTATTTATGTTCCCACTATATGTAGAAACTTAATATTTGTTCCTGTTTTAGACAAATGCGGTTATTCCTTTATGCTCAGTAATGAAAAACTGGATATTTATTTTGAATCTTCTGTGGTTGGACAAGGGGTTTTGCATGATAATCTTTACATGTTAATTCTTAATGATATGTCTTTAAATTTTGTGGTTGGACATAAATATAGTAGAAGAAATAAGAACTCTTCTATGTTGTGGCATAGATGTTTGGGGCACATTTCTAAGCCTTGAATTGAGAAACTCATCAAGCATGACATTTTGCATGTGCTGGACTTCTCCATTTTTGACTCTCTTGTAGCTTGCATTAAAAGAAAGCTTACAGCTAAACCTAGAAACAAATTTGGAAGTCACCGTGAAGACTTGTTAAAATGGATTCACACTGACATATGTAGGCCTATTACACCCACTGCTATGGATGGATATAAGTATTTTATTACATTCATTGACATTTTTTCTCAATTTAGCCGATAGAGCTTCTTCAAGAGAAATCATTTTCCTTGGATGTTTTCAAGTCATTCGAGACTACCATTGAATTAAAAACTAGCTTGAAGATAAAGTGTATGTGACCTGACAGAGAAGGAGTATACTACGGCGGGTAGAATGAGAGCGGAATAAATCCAGGACCTTTTTCCAGATCTCTTAAAGAATACGGCATCGAAGTTTAGTACACATTGTTAGGTACATTAAAGTAGAATAAAGTGGTAGAAATAAGCAATCACATGCTTATGGACATGGTGAGATCAATGATGGGCATTTCTTCCTTACTAGATTTTCTTTAAGGAGATGCCTTGAGAACTGCCATGTGTGTTCTTAACCAAGTTCCTAGCAAATTTGTACCAAAAACTCTTTATGAGTTGATAACTGGGAAGAAGCCGAGATTCAAGCATTTGTATGTCTGGGGTTGCAAAGCAGAAGTAAGGCCTTATAACCCTTCATTGAAGAAGCTTGATCTAAAACCTATTAGTGTCTTCTTCATTGGTTATTGTGTGTGTTCAAGTGGCAGCAAATTCTATTATCCTTCTCACTCCATACGAGTAATAGAGTCTCATTGTGTAGTATTCTTTGAGGATGACTTGGGTAGTATGAGCGTTACATCATAACCAGTTATCTTTGAAGAAGACAAAATTGAAGTTCTTGCACCATAATTTTTATTTTGGAAATCGATATAACTCTTTTTGTACCTAATAATGAATATGCTTCTATCATGACATTGATATAAGTCATGCCCCTTTAAATGATGAAAATACACTAGCACCAGTTGTTATTGAGGCTATGGTAAAGAGATTTCAAAGAGTACACAAGTATTCATTCCAGATGACTATGTTGTGTATCTTCAAGAGCATGAGTTTGACGTCTATGGTGATGATGACCCTATTAGTTTTAAATTTGTTATCTCTAGCTCTCATGCTTCTGAGTATATGAGTGCCTTGCATTATGAGTTAGATTGCATAGCTCACAATAAAGTTTTGGGGCTTGTTTCCTTACCACCTAGTTGTAAACCAGTTGGTTACAAGTTGGTTTTCAAAACCAAGTGTAAACCATCTGGCGAGGTTGACAGATACAAAGCTAGGTTGGTGGTAAAGGGATACAGTCAGAGAAGAGGTAATGATTTTAAGGAAACTTTTTCTCTGGTCTCCACTAAAGATTCACTCCGAGTTGTTATGGCGATGCTGTCTCATTTTGATTTGGAATTACACTGGATGAAAGTCAAGACAACTTTTTCTAAATTGTGATCTTGCTGAAGATGTTTACATGGTTCAACCTGATGGCTTTGCTGAAAAAGTGGTTTAACCTGATGGCTTTTTCTAAATAGGGTTCTTGAGAATGGCAATTGAAGGTTGACCAAGTGGTCACTACTTTTGGTTTTCAAGAAAATGCTTCAGATAAAAATGGTTTACCTAATGATGTATGTGTACCACTCTAAGGTTGTAGTTGATATAGTGATGGAATTTAAATGTAATAGATCACAAAATGTGAGTTGTATATGTACTATAGAGTTAAACTATTATAATGAATAATAACTGTTAATGAGTGATGAATGAAGGGTTCTTGTAAATTAAACTTTAAACGATTGTGCCCACTTGAATGGTTGAGGAGGTCCCTTTTTTTGCCTATATCAGGGACAAGATGATTATAGTTCATGTGGAACAATTATGATAAAAATTAGATAGGTAGTCTGGAGAGAAGGAAGCGAGTTACCAATAAATTAATAGGGCTAATTATAATTAATTAAATGGAATTTAGCTAAGATGGTAGCTAGATTTTGCTTTTCCTAGTATAAATATGTGTTTTTGTATTAATCTTAAATTCCGATCACTCACCCCTTTGTTGTGGTTTTTAAGGGACTGATGGTAGGATCGATGGATACCATAGGGGCGAGCACTAAATGAGGCCAATGTGGAGCCAATGCTAAGGTAGGAGTTTCGAACGATTGATATATACGGGTGTAATTATATGTATGAAATTGTATATATTGGATAATGGTTGTTAAGGGTGATTATAATGTGTTGTTATGAGTATATCATGATGATCTAGTATTGATCATAGTGGTATATATGTCTTTGTATATATATAGATGTGTAGTATTATAGTTGTTGATTATGATTATACTTGGTGCTGCATAGGAACGATTGCAAATGGTTGATTGTGTTTTAGTTTGGAGCTAATATGATCCCTAAACACAACAATAATTTCACCAGGATCTGTCCTAAGGACCGATATCCCGTAATATCTAGTATCCTAACATTGGATCTCCTCAGTCATGCGCAAGGTCTCTGAACTAACCTCGGTATGAGTCATTCCCTCAATACCGGGTGATAGGTTCTAGAACTGACCTCGGTATGAGTCATTCCCTCAATACCGGGTAATCAGAGTTGACCTAAGTATGAATGTGTTAAACAAGTAACCTGCAAAGTGATTGACTGGTAGGTAGAGTCATTTGGACATGTCCCTTTCATGTGTCAACCTTTCTACAAAGGATCAGAAAAGTGCTGACATGGTGTACGAAAAGATTGAAAAGCAAGAAGACTCTTCAACTACCTCCAGGTATAATTACCCAGGCATCAACGTAACAAATGTAGAACATTGTCTCTAAAACTTACGCTTAAGCTCTGATATTCCCTTGAATATTCACTGACTTGAGTGTTGGAGTGTCCCTGTACGTGACACCCTCTTTTGTCCCATAAAGCGTAAGGCTGATGTTGTTTGTAAGAGAAATCACTCCAAGACCTTTATATCCTATTAGAATAGAGGATATGATATTGGATCCCCACTGAATCGGTGTAAAACTTGAGCATTAACATAGTTTAAGGACTGTCGTGAGGACGGTCACTATACCTCGACCTAGACCTGTTCATTGGCACACTCGGTGAAACCTGTAAGTTTTAAGTCCCATATTTATATTCTTGAGTTCGGTATCTATGGAGGATCATGAGCCTAAAGGGCATGTTAAAGATCTAACGTACTTGGAGCTAAGACGTTTGGCCTTTGATAGTGTAAGTGTGTCTACAAGGTAGATAGTTCTAGTGGTCACTCTTGACCCAAGGGACGAGATTATAAAGTAACTCAGGGATGAGTTTGCTAAGCTGAGGCATGAGCATTTTACTCATGTGGAGAAGGTAAGCCCCAACAAGGGTCAACAACCTGAGGCTTCCAAACATGAAGTGTCTTATACACTTTTTTACTCGAAGATTCCCACGTATAAAGAGAAGCAGGAGACTTAGTCACATGTAGAACAACCAAACCCTAGGCATAAGGGTGTTATCTCCAACACTTCCTTGTCAGGTTACAAGCTAAGTATCCCTTTTTCAAAGAGGTTTATGGGTGTGCTCATCCCCAGCACCTATATACCACCCAACCTCTTTCTATAAGCAAATATATGGATGAGTTGGATCCCTGTAAACACCTCGATGCGTATGTTTACAGGGCTATGTTTTTAGGCGCTGAGACTAATGTTATGTGTCGCATGTTCCCGTGCACACTAATTGAGAAAGCCCTATCATGGTTCAAGGGTTTATTTTCTGGATCCATAGTTTCTTGGGAGGAAATGACTGAGGCATTTGAAGAGCATTTTGTCATCTCCAAAGATATGCCTAGGATGTCTCATACCCTGGCTCAGATCAAGCAGGGTGAGACCGAATCTCTGAAGGACTTCTTAAAGAGGTTCTATAAGGAAGCAGCTATGGTACCAGATCTCAGAGAAGCCATCCAAGTGTACATTATCAGCGAGGCTTTGCAACCAAAGTCTTCATTTACTATGTTATTAGCAAAAGGCCCATCCACCACCCTGGAGGAGTTCAGACGTAAGGCATCTAAATATGTGGGCATAGAGATGCATCTCGATCCCACAGCGGCTAGGAGTAAGCTACCTACTCTTACACCATGTGTAGAAAAGGAGAAAGAAAAGCCAAAGTATGAGACAACACCTTAGAAAGATCAGGGTACGAGTCAACAACCTCGCCAATAGGAGAAATGTGTTGCTACATTTTCCCACTATGCTCCCCTTAATACCTACCCGTCCCAGATCTTGAGGGAGGTTGGTTGGCCCTCTTTCAGTGTGTATAGAGTGTGGGAACCCACTCCTATTAGAAGGCTAGGAAACCCTAGGAAGCACTCTGACTTCCACAAGCAGACAGAGCATTCTACCGATGAGTGCAGGTAGCTGAAAGTTGCCATCGAATTCCTATTTTAAGAGGGTAAGATGAAGCAATATCTTTTAAGAAATAAATTTTCGAATGAGCCTAATCGAATGGAGAATTGGCACAGGGACCATTCTCCTGACCTTCATGATACTGGGTCCCAAGCGGTTCACCGCGGCAGAAAAGTAAAAGGGTCCCATAGTGGAAGAAGTTCAACAAGAGATTTGGTGTTACGTTGGGCCAACATAGGCAACATATTTTCCCACCAAGGTAAACTCGCACCGTTATGGAAGGTCCCTACCGTATCTTTGAGGTATTAGGTAAGGGCACTTACCGCCTCGAATGTCTAGACAGGACACCATTAAGGAACAAGTATAATGTTTTTAATTTCCGTATTTATTATAGCTAGCTAGACTTTACAACATGTACTCTTTTTCCTAACTTAAGGTTTTTCCCACTGGGTTTTCCTTAAGGAGGTTTTAACGTGGCATGTCCCAGTATAACTGATGTATTTTCAGTGATTAATAAAAATTTTCATTTATTAATTCTTGGTTTCACTTGTTAAGTATTTATCCTATCCATGAAGATTCTTTTTCCCTCATTGTGTGGCGAGGATCAATCCTTTTGAGGCCATATTGGACCCCGATGAGCGGCACCCCAGTCCCTTAAATAAGGATTGACTACTTGGCCCTAATGAGTGGCAAGGATCGGATCACTTTAAGGTCGTACCAGACCCAACGAGCGGTGCAAGTAGAATTATTTAAAGCCCAAACGAAATGCAAGGATTAGACCTTGTATGAGACCATACGAGACCCCAACATGTGGCACCCCAACCAATGGTTGGTTGCTTGACCCCGATGAGTGACGAAGATCAGCTGTTGTTAAAAGCAAATTGAGCTCCAACTAGTGGTGTAAGTAAATTCCATCAGGAACTAAGTTACTTGGGTTTTTACCTAAATGTTATGGTGATGTTCAGTTTGTACAAGGTTTTCACAACGGACAAAGCCCTCTCTACGGACAACATCTTAAATTACTTGACAAATTGAATACAATGTTTTTCAACGATATACATACAAGTTTTTTAAACTGTCATTACTATAGTTATCAAAGCATAACAAAAGGAAGCATAACCATGAAGATAACCAGCATTGTCATTCATTTAGGTGAAAATTACAAAATAGGAGCCTCTCCCAGAACAAGGCTTATGACTTCTAGCAAACTAACTTAATCATGGACCTAAAGAACAGTTTAGTAAATTTGGCGGTTGTCACGAGGGAGGAGCAGTGGCTTAGGATGGAGCAACGGTTTCTTCAGCCGCTGCCTTGACATTTTCGTTCACAGGTGAGGTTACTTAAGGAGCAATAGATTACATGGCAGGCATAGTGGCCAGCTCCTATGGGATGTCATCTAGTTCCCGGTGTTCATTATTGACTATGGTTACTAATTTTCCTCCATGAAATTCTTAGTAAGGGTTCTGTCGTTCAAGTTAAGAGTCACACTGGGGTTGTGATACGTGATTTGTCGAGTGGTAGCACTAAAGGCCTCCTCTATAATGGTCTCACAAAGCTGCATCGTGTCTACCACTTTCTTCAAGTTTAGTGCAATCGCATCTTGTAACCTTTTATTCTCCTTGCACACAACCATAGTGCCTTGGAGCTTGTCATTCAATTTTTTTATTTTTGGCCTAAAATTGCTTTTTGTCCTTATGACAACCAGACTTCTCCTGACAAACTTCATTGTTCAGGCTGATAATTTTGTCTTGTACCTTACCGCAGGCGTCTACAACATCAGTCTTTTCCTGGCTTAAGTTCTGGTTTTCTTCATTTAGGCAACAGTTTTTTTTGCTTGGGTGCTCCACCTCCTGTTGTTAGGCCCGAATTGCTCCAACTCCTTTTTGAGGGCAGCCATATCAGCTTGTCCATCATCCAAGGATTTATCCCTGACTTTAACAACCTCCTTCAGCAATTCGTTGTCTTTGGTGACAGCTCAGAGCTCGATATCCAAAGCTTGAGTCTGGTTATAGAAAATGGAACTTTGTTTGGCGTGGTCTGCAAGCTCGTTTAAGAACTCTATCATCCCATCGAGCTCTACAACCTACCATTTTGCAGCCTTCACTGCCTCCTTCACCTCAGCCAGGTTTAAATCCTTACGTAAGCAGTAGCAGGTCACCTCAGCTTCCCTTGTCCTTTTCATTTCCCCAGTAAAGCAATAAGGAGCTCAAACGAGACCCTGGGGCCGTAGTGTGGTACTGTATGAGTTGTCTCACCAGGTTGGGTAATCTCTATTTCTCCTGGAATCACTGAGGAATAGACTTCTATAGGTATTACTTCCGGGATGACTTCCTCTTGTGTCACTTCTTTAGTTTTCACTTTTTCGGGGGGGGGGAGGGTGGGACAAGTTTCCACCTCGGTTCTTGTCTTGCCACTTGTGGCTCGGTGTAAGTAGGTGTCTCTCTCGGAAGTGGAGCTAAGGCCGCGCTTGCAAGAGAACTTTCTGTTTCCGGAGCAGAAATCATGCACGGCCCAGAAAACTTCAATGGACACGGGGGATAGGTTGTTCTCCTCGCATACAAAAACTGCCCCTAATCATAATAAAATGTTCATGGGTCCATGACACCGGGAATTTTTTGATCCTGGCATTATTTTGCTAAAATACCAGCTTGTTGGCCTTTATCTGCACCATAAAGAAACATTTTTTGAATGAGTCACCTTTGGACTTGATCGACTCTGTTACTGCTTCAAAATTTATTACTTTTTAGTCATATCAGAATGTGACAAAGCTTAAATTTCCATCGAGGTTGGCCCGGCGTACAACGCGGTAGTAGAAAAAAGAACATTGCCACGATATGAGTAAAATGGAAATGTTCCCCGAGCACTTCCATGATGCGGAATAATCCCCACCGTTTGGATGCAACTGTGTGGGCGCACACTCGAGGAATCGAGGTCTCTCATTTTAAAGTTGGTCATGGGGAATCTCACCCCAAGTTACATAAATAAGATGTTATACATAAATATGGATCTTGCGTCTAGGGGTATGTGGAAGACACGATCTCCAACCCTGGGGTGTAGGGCTACACACCGTTCTTTATACCTCTCTTAAATAAATAGAACATCAGAGATCTATTACTCCCTCATTGGCTCTAGCTTAACAGGGGGAGTCTCTATGATTTCCCGTTGTACCCAAACATAAAGATCGTTACCCAATAGCTCTACCCAATTTATATCATGGGTAATCACAGTTGAGCACCCTGGTTAAGTCTGAACAACTTATTTCTCTCCTCCTTCACAAGCCATTTTCCTCACCACGTGTCTAAGTCTACCTACAGATTTGTAAAAGTGAATGTCGTCAGAGGTGTAAAGACTGGAGCTATCTCTACCAGAGGCCCCGGGCGAACAGTCTCTTCCAAACAGAAACTCTCGCCCTTGCTTCGCCTGTCCTCGTCCAAAACCTTCAGGTTCGGGTCTTTGATATCTAAAAGAGATTCTACTCCACAACATGTTGAATATTCTCCTCTGGTCCTTATTTCTCCATTCTCTAAAGAAACAACAATAACCAGAACAAGAAAAGTGTATGTAAAGAAAAAGTAAAAGAGAAAGGGTTGGGGCACTACCTGAGTTTTCTAGAAAATCGTAGGGTTCTGGAAGCAACTCATGAACTACTCTTCGAGTTTTGGGTGCCTTAACAAGAAGGTTCCTCTTCTTTGGAATTTTCTAAGGCTCAAACTGTTCTTTTAGAAATTTGGCAGAGTAATGGTAAGCAAATGCAGCAAAGTGTTGCTTGTGTTCTCAAAGCTACCTCTTATAGACGTGGCTAAGGGGTAACTGGTATGATGACAATTTGCATATTTGAATTTTTTGTCAGAGTCTTTTCAATTTGCAAGGCCCACTGTAAACGTAAAAATGAGTAAAGAAATGCAATGGTCATGCATGATTAGAAGTACCGATTTCATGATTGGTGCAACCCATGATGCACCTAACATTGCATTTCTTAGAAATAATAAATGCGTGACGGTTGCGATTATAAGAATAGCAAGTAAGAAATTCTGCTCTAAGTTAATTAAAAATTTGATCTTACGCATGCCTCTAACAGGTACCTCGGCTGAATAACTATAGCTCATTGAAGAAACCGGCATGGTCACCTCAACCAGCTAGGGGGCAAATGATCTAGTCCTGATACTAGCCCTTGGACACAGCAGTAATTTGACCAAAATCCGCCTAGAGACCGATATCCCATATATTTGGTGTCCTAATACCGGAACTCTAGAGTCACACGCAAGGTCTCTGAACTAGCCTTGGTATGATCCATTCCCTCAATTTTAGGTGATAAGTTCCAGAACTGACCTCAATATGAGTCATTCCCTCAATATCGGGTAATTAGAGTTGACCTAAGTATCAACGTGTTAAACAAGTAACTTGCAAAGTGACTGAGTGGTAGGTAGAGCCGTTTGGACATGCCCCTTTGATGTGGTAGTCATTCTGTAAAGGATCAGAAAAGTGTTGACATTGTGAGTGGAAAGATTGGAAAGCAAGAAGACTCTTCCATTACCTCCAGGTATAAATACCCATGTATCAATGTAGTAAATGTAGAACATTTTCTCTAAAACTTAAGCTTAAGCTCTTATATTCCCTTGAATATTCATTGACTTGAGCGTCGAAGTGTCCTCTCAGGTGACACCCCATTTCGCCCCACAACACGTAAGGCTGGGGCTGTTTGTACGAGGAATCACTCAAAGACCTTTATTCCCCACTGAAATAAAAGATATGATATCGGATCCCCACTGAACCAGTATAAAACTTGAGCATTACAACAGTTTAAGGATTGTTGTGGGTCGGTCCCTATACCTCGGTCTAGACCAGTTTAGGAGCCATTGATTATATATGTGTCTAACGTTTCCATGGTTGATCATATAATGATGTAATGATGTTATAATGAATGCGTGTGATATATTGTTTGTTATGATGATTATGTTAGGCATTGAGCCATTGCTTGCATTATAGATTAATGATTAATAGGCTATGCTATTGTTTTTGGCACGAAACCATTAGTTTGTGATATCTATGTGCGCAAACATATTGTCGTTAAATGTCATATTGGTGTTATGGTAGCCATAGAGAATTGAATAAGATTAGCATGGAATAAGTAAGTTTAGCTAACTGGAAGGGTGAAAATGAGTTTTAGGGGAATTCAGAATCCTCGGAGAGTACCAGTAGGACCCTTGAGGTATTTATGACTTGTGGGCGTTGAGATCTTGGTAGTTGCATTGCATTTGAAGTATTTTAAGGTATGTTATTGCTTTAAGTTGAGTTGAATGCATTTTAGTACATAAGTTGTACATATGAAGGAATTTTTAAGAACTAACTACGTTAGCAGGTCTGTAATAGGGAAAATATAGTGCCCATGAAGTTTGGAGTATCTGAAGTCCAAACGGGTAAGTTAGGCACGAGAAAGTTGGTTTTAAGGCATAGTTGCTTTAATTTTTGCTCAAGTAAGACTATTCTCGCTCAAGCCAGATCCAGGGTGAACTTTAGGGCGACTTCTGGGTATTTCTCGCTCAAGCGAGACCAATCTTGCTAAACAAAACCAAGATGGGAGATTTTGGTGAATTTTTTGCTCAAGCGAAAATTAGGCTCTCGCTCAAGAGAGCTAATTCTCGCTCAAGATAGATTGGAATGTGCTTTTGCTTTCTTGATGAAAGTTGTAGAGAATTGAGTCACAGACGTTTTGCCGCTGGAATCCCCTTAATCGGAGGTCCATAGCTCAAGTTATCCCCAAAATACTACAAGGTGTTCAGGCTGAAATTTTATGCGGACTAGTTCCATTTTTCCATGAATTGGGTAATCTTAGGAGCATAGTTGACCATCGTCCCCTTCATAACATTTGTAGATAATTAATTTGTGGAGGTGTACCAATTGGTTTTATCTCGACTGGAGTTCTGTAGCTCCCATTGGGCGTAAATCACTGAGTGGTACGCAAGAAGCTAACGTGCTGAAAAATCTTCCTTAAACGTTTTTAAACATGGTCTGAATTTTTGCTATTTACCACAATATTTAAAGTGAATTCAATTTAAATTTAGTGGAAATACATAATTTAAATCTAATAATTAGGTGGAACGTTATAGTTGATGTCATTTTGTTGACATATCTTTTTTAGCATGTTTGGAACTTGTAAAAATAAAATTTATATTTCTTTATCTTCTTCATAATTGAAATATAAATTATTGTGGTGTATAATGTATATCCCTATCAGATATGATAATAAACTATTGCGAGATTATTATTATTTTCTAGATAATAATTAATAACTTGTTCTCAGAATATAGTTTTTTATGTTCAATAATTTAATAATTATCAAAGTGGGAGATTGTTGGAATTTTTAATTTCAATATTATATTAATATTTATTGGATAAAAATTATCAATTTATTATATTTATATTTTGTTATTAATTACAATATATAAGAATTTGAATAGAACCATGTATTCAAATAGAAATCATAATTGAATTTGTTAATATGATAGATCAATGATGGGTTCAACTATACTAGTGCCCTTTGAGAGATTCCTACTCCCATATGATTATCCTATATATACGTTATCCCATCAGACGAATATCACGAGGTGAAAATTAAGATAAATCAAACTGGAAATAATAAACGATCAACTGATTTGCAAAAGTTTATAAATCATTTCACATCGGTTACACAATTATCTTATCACTTATTATATATTATATAAAATATATTTAATTATTATGATATGGTTTATATGAGATATATTTAATTACATATTTAAATTCTTTAAATATACCATAATTCAATGACTAAGGGGTTGTTTGGATACAAACCCCGGTAACCGGGGTTTGACCAACCCCAAAAATACATCTAACGGTTAAACCGAGTTTTAACTATCTCGAATTACGTGAAGGATCAATATCAACTTTTAAATTTCTCCATTTCACTAATTCTATTTCCTCAACTGAAAACTAAACGGAGCCTAAATTTATACACATTTAAAGTACAATAATGAAGATTATGATAGGCACGTGATTCGGCAAAGAGGTTTGCGTTGCATGAAAGGCGTCGAATAGAAAATTGATGGTGATGGAAACAGGATGAAGGTCAACCGTGAAGGAAGATTGGCACAAGAAAAGAGAATCAATAAATATCTGAATGTGAAGATAGATAGATAGGGCTGAGTGCAGAGTCTATGTTTGCTTATTGATTTGATTGGACAGACACCGCAAGCAAGCAGAACCCAAAACTTCTTTCACGACGGCTAGCTGCAGGCACCACTAATCAATGCATCATCATCCTTTACCTCATTCTTTAAATTGACCACCATTATTTCAATTTTAAAATCTAAATTAACATGTGAAAGTGAAACTCTGTAGCTAAATTTTACTTATATTTTAAATTCGGTCACTTAATTTGTTTAATTTCCTGTGTTTTTTACTTTAATTTCTATTAACAACCATTGTCTTGTCATCCAAGACAACCAGCATGACTCATTTATCCGTTGCTTAGTTTTTCAAAAACCAAAAATTAATCCTATAAATAAATAGAGTTTTGATTGTCTTGAACAATATGAAAAATTAATATCAACTTTTAGATTTTTTTATTTATCTTTTCTCTGTTTGTTTAAATATTAAAAATGGTAAATAAAGTTTCATAAAAAAAATGTTATAATTAAACATAATGTTAACTCTTTCAAACAACATAAATAATCAATATTAACATTTAAATTTGTCTATTTTTAATGTTTCTCTAACTACCAAACGGACACTTCTTCTCTATTTTCATACTTCCATGGTGTTTCTCTTGCTCCCTCTCTTATCATTCTCCCGTTACTTTTCTCATTTTCCCATGATTTCGAGTTGGTAACATCAAGTACTAGTCTCACACTAGAAAAAAAAATGTATTGGTTGTTAGTTGTCAATCTACCATATTTTTATTGTAAAAGTTATTTCTTTTATTTAGCATTTATTTTCACCTTCTACAGAATTCATTGTTAATGATATAAATATTGATTCAACAGAAAAACTAAAAACTAATAACATGTTATCTGTAGTGGTTTAAAAAAATGATTATTATGACTGGAAAGTGGGGCTTTAACCGATTTGGAATTGACATAGAACTGGTTACTTATTAAACCGATCAAAAGCAAGAAAACTGGTAATATAATTTTGCTCATATGTTAGAAACTCTTCTAGTGTGATTTTTTTTTTGTAAAATCATACTAATAGACACCAAATAAAATTGATATTATTTTTATATTACTTGGTTTGGACTATTATGTTTTTGGACCTTTTAAACATGTTATGGTAGGATATGTATTATTTTGAACCTTTCTTACTATATAATATTTTAATTATAATGCATTTATTGAATTTATTTTATAAATAGTATATTATTTGAATTTAATCAATTATTATTTAATATATAAAATAATAATAATAATAATTTATTATTACCGATTCGACCAATAACCCTTGAACCGATACTTTCACCGGTTTAATGATTGGTCTGATTCTAAAAACACCTTTTTATTATAAGGGAGAACCTAAATTTTTAACCATCCACTAACTCAAAATCTTGAGAGTTGACTTTTGTTTAAGTGACTTTCAATCTTAAATATTGATATTAATTCTTTACGCAGTTCGAGATAATTAAAACTCCGTTAACCCGTAAGATCAAAAATCTCCCACAAGCCAACGAAAGCCAACGGAAGATTTCTCTGATCCAATGACGCACCAAACGTGCTGTAAATGATTAAAAAACTGCGTGCCTTGCGCAATTTTTTTAGCCATCTGAAAGACAAAAAGCTAGTTGAGTTCAAGAACACATTCTCCTGCAACACAATTCTTCATTGGCAAAGGAAGCATGAGGTGTTTGAAGGAGGGCAAAAGTGATACAACTAGGCTTAGACAGATGGATGCCTTAGGTTTTCCATTTTTTTTTCTTTCTTCCTTTGGTTATTAGATAGTTCCCATGAGAAAAGTGAATGCTCCATTTTAGTTGAGATCTGGTGTAGCTAAATTCTTCATTTGATAAATAGTCAAATGATTAATATTTACGATAAAGATTTACGATCTAGTCAACTAAAAATTGAGTTTAGTGATGTTTATATTACATTAACTTGATAAAATGCATACAAATCTAAAGTATGAAATCCTATTTTTAGGAAGGACTAAGACATAATCTACCCAAACTCATTTTATCATTGCTATCTTTGTGTTTATTTGCTTTTCTATTAACTATTTGATACCAACATCATTTCACCAACAAACATTATAAACTGAACCTCTTTAAGCATAATATGTGTATACATTCTTAATAATTTATATGAGCTTAAGTTGTTATTTGTTGATTATTAAATAAGTTTCAATGAATTTGACACCCTTTACTCATTTTAAAACAACAACGATGATTTAATACATTTGTCAAAATCTCAACATCAAGAATAAATATCTATGAAACTAAGACTTTGAAGTTTTATATTTTTATGCTGTTGAAACTTTACCACTACTCAAAACTACAGTGATGGATTTATTTTTTTTTATTTGGTCAAGACACCAGTGAATTTGAAATTTTCGTTTTACTTTGTTGAATTTGTATGGCTGTTTATGAAGAGCATACGTTCAAGGCCCAATTACCCTACCTGAGACAGCATAAAATAATTTGATTGTCTCTTTTTTTTTCCTTTTCTTTTATAGTAATTTGATAGGGTCGATCCAGGTTGAGTATTAAAATTTCTGTCAAAAATAAAAGAAGTTAACCCAAGTCAATTGTTCGGCCTAAACCCAACCTTACTCCCAACCCTTGTTAACCTACCCCACTAAACAAAATTCTAAATTATAAAAGGCCGAATCAATTTGGGAGATTGTCTTTTTTTTGAACGATTTGAGAGATTTAATATAATGGGTTTTAAAGGAGCCTTAAGAAAATAAGATTTAATGTATTCTTATTCAAGTATATAGTAAACAGAATAATTTAATATTCTTTACCTGAACAAAAAAAAAATCAGCCTCTTGATGATTTGGACCATTATTTTAATTTTGAAAAGAATATAACCCCTCCCTGTTTTTTTAATTATTTAAACCTCTTGATCCATATGTACAGTATTATAAAAAATGTTTGTCTAACCTTTATAAGATCGAAAGTAGAATTATTTCTTTAAAAATTATACAAAGATTACTTAAAATCAATATAAGTATTAAAATTTTTAAATAAAATCTCTTAACCTATATAAAATTACACAGGTTAAATAAACCCTTATAAAAAATAGTAGATTGTAGAGAATGGCGAAAAGCTGAAAACATGATGCAAAACAACATATAGCATTGCAAGCAAACCGCAACATGGATTATCACAGAATCACAAATTCTTCAAAACCCGTAATGGTGTAGCGTCACTGTTTAGTAACACTGCATTTATCCAAATCCAAGCTTCTAGAAACTTGAAATTAAGTTAAAGGTGGTTCCCACAAGCTGATCATCTGCATTCTACGCAATTGATTTGCAACAACATAAACTCGAAACAAAACAAAAATACGGCAAACAGGAATTGAAACCAACTTAATCAGCCTATTCATATGCATGTTAAGAAGGTAATAAATTTGGCAACATAACTTTTTTCCTTTGATAATTAGACAGAAAATTTAATATTTTTATCTGGACAATGCATTTCTATAATGTCAAAAGGAAAACTTCACGGCAGTTTTTGATTCCCTTTTAAGCTTATAATCATATACAGTAGATATATCAAATCCAATCTTGAATCATGTCATAACGCACTCTATCTATCCACAGGATCATCAAAATGTTCTTTACGACAACTACAAGTCATGACTAACAAGAGTCATAACATATCACAAATTAACACCATGTTTGATCCATTCAATATTAACAACAAATAATAAACTTAAGGCTGCACAAAGAAGGAAAGAAACGCATCTCAATTTTCAATAAAAATAGGTACAACAAACCCACAAAACAATGGTGCGTGAGAGTTGAAGGGGAACAAAAAACAGCAAACAAATCAAATGGCATGTAGTGTAAAAAAATTTAAAAGAAGGACAATGAGAAGAATTAGCATGAAATTATTTTACAGATGCATGAAACCTCTACTAACATAACTCCGTAACTAAACATGACAAGTTTCTAAACTACATATTTATCAGACATAAAAGGGTATCTTCACAAATTAAACCTAATAAGAACAAGGGACAAGCTTTTACAACATCTAGCAAAGAATATGCCAACCTTTCACAGCCCTGAAGCAGTCAGTAAGTATTTACCTACATGAATTAAGGACAAACGACCCTTTTAGTCTGTTAACTAGAAATTTCACCATTGCTTCCTTTCAAAGTCGAAGAGTCAACATCCTGTGTTATACCATGAGGTGGTGTCACGTTGCCTGGAAAAAATCCATTGGCAATAAAAGGCTGATCAAATTTCAAATTTGTCGCAGACCCAAGAATACCATTGTACCCCCAAGTTCCAGTACCACCACTACCTACCACTCCAACCCTACCCCCTACATATGCAACATTTGGCATAGCGTTAGCATAAGGCACCTGACATGCCAGAGGACCAACTATCATCGGCCCATACCAGAAGTTCCTAGGAGCATCAGACGGAACTGCATATCCATTCCCCCCATACCCACTCATAGGGTACCAGCAACCATACGTGTTCGATCCATACGCATCCACTCCATCACCACTATACCAAGGGAAGTGAGCAACACCCGGTAGCACATTCCTAGGACTGTAAACAGGAAAACCCTTGGGAGCCCCTCTCTCACTCTTGTATCTTAATTTATTAAAACCATCATAACCATGGTTCCCCTCCTTTGGAACAGCCCTCTTAACCTCCACCTGTCTACCATTCAAGTCATGAAAATTTTTTACCATAACATTCTGAACAGATTCCTCCGAATCAAAAGTAATAAACCCAAACCCTCTGGGCCGGTGAGTTACACTGTCCTGCATGACCACTACATCGGTTATCCGACCAAACCTCTCGAAGTAACTCTTAAACTCATCCTCGGATATACCAGCAGGTAAACCCCCTACAAAAATCTTCTTAGTCCTAACGTTTTCAGTGCTATAGTCGTTACTACTATAACTACCTCCATATCTACTATGCAATTGGTTTTGGTGTTGATGTTGTTCACTTCTTGGTATTGCTTTTTTCACTTCTACCTATATACAAACAAGCAAACAGAAACTGGGTATAAATTACAACACGCTTTTTCACACTTGACCGAAAATTGTAAATTTGAAATTCCAAAGTCCAAACAAGAAAGAAAGAAAGGAACTAACCGTTCTTCCGAGGATGACATGGGTGTCTTGAAGGGCTTTATCAGCTGCGGTGAGATCGGAGAAAGTGACGAAGCCGAAACCTCTAGGGGTTCGGGTGGTGCGGTCTATGGAGATAGTGGAATCCAAAACGACACCGTAGTTGGCGAAGTGGAGTTTGAGAGTGTCTTCGGTGGTGTCCCGAGAAATGCCACCTACAAACAGTTTCGCTCTATCGGAATCCATCTTCAGGTTCATTCTACTGTTCACAATCCCTAAATCCCTAATTTCAATCACAAAAACCCCTCTTTCTTCTGTTTCCTTTCCTCGCGCTTCCTTCTCTTCATTAATGGACTTCTCTTTTGGGCCCAAACGAGCCCATTTCATACTTTAACGGATCCATCCTCCATTTTGTTTTTAACACCTCCCTTCTAATGTTTCTGGAGTGGTTTCTAGAAGATGGTAAAGTAAGCCATGAATTCTCTTATACGAAACAAATCTACTTTTTTAATATTTACTTACAAGTCAAATCTAGAAAACAATCGCACTTGAAATTCCTGGAAGCAAAAGACATAAGGAAGACAACATAACATTAACGGTCACACCAAACTTCTTCATTCTAATGCTACCTTCATGCACCATGAATAATTCACTTCCAATTCCTTCTCATTCTTTATAACAAGTCATGAAAATGATGAAGTGGTCGTACTTCTAATGGGGTATGCGTAAAGGATAATTTGGTAATATTTCGTTAAAATTATAGACCTTTTAGGTTTATTTTAATGGGCTCATTTTTTAGTGTGTGGGCATTTTAATTAATTAGCTTATCTTTAAATTCCTGCTATGCTGGAAGTGGATTTATTTTGTTATTATCCATCGTTTATTGCACATGAAACCATTGTTTACATCTTGGTTGCTCCTGACAATCGAGTAGTTATACAATTATATTTGTATCAGGTGAAGCAAAATACTTTGTTCTGTTAGAAGATTGTGTATAGTATTAAAAACTTATCATAATGTGTTCTGTTAGATGATTACAAGTTTAACTCGATTAAAGAATTAGCTCATAAGTTAAAGATTGTGATGTTATCTCAACATTTTAACATATCTCAATATTAGACATATAGAGAGTGAAGACTAGAGTACATGACATTTGTAGGTGGCTTAACATTTAAGACGGGTCAAGCTTTGACACTATATTAGAAAATGATGAGTCTAACTCAATCTAAAAGCTAGCTAATAAGTCAAAGGTTACTTCGAGGCTTATAAAGAGTATGGTGGTCATATTCCTAGTTGATGTGTGATTTACCTCGACATCTTGACATGTTTAGGGAAATATCATGCTTCCAGTTGCAAAATCTAATGAATTGTTAATATTAATAATAAATCATGTTCGAATATTTCATGCTTAAAAATGTTCCTTATAGTAATCTACTGATTGAGTAAACACATTACTTTTTTGTATGAAATAAATGGTGATCTAGGTCTGATACTGGCCTATACGGTATGAACACTCAAACAGTGCTCTACGACGCATGACGCTTCCCGTGAGTGCTCTTAGACACCAATAGAACCCTATGTGATATCGATACCTTGACTTGAGTCCTTAAAGGCGGGAGACTAGGAAAACGTGGAAGAATCGCTAGGGCATATTGGCATTTGATCAATAAAGGATATCAGAAATGTTTATTACTGTGGCAACTTTATCTGTTTTTTACGAATTTTATACTAACACATACCACATAGGACGTTCTCACCACCCAGGTCTATAAATACCACACATTTATTATTCACCAAGGTATGTTCACCAACCATCATTTAAGCTCTGATATTAATCGATTTGGTATTGAATTGAGTGCTAGAGTGTCTTTACAGATAACACCCTTTTTCGCCTCATAATACGAGAGACCGATGTGTTAGCTAAATAGACTGACTGCAAGACTATTTGTTTCCCATTAGACTAAGAGACATAATACTAAATTCTCACTAGACTAGTGTAACAAATGAGAGAGAATCACCTGATGTTGAAACTGGATGTTCGATCATTATACCGAACAAATCAAATAAGCATCAGAGCCAAGAACAAAGAAAACTAGCTTAAGCAACCTCTACATTCTCAATATAGGTACAATCCAATAAAAAAAAATAAGAGAAACAAGAGAAAGAGGATTATCAAAAGTAATAAAGGACTCATTGAGCAAACATTCAAAAGCATCTGTTATCGAAAAGGTGTGTAAGGGTGGATTAGGGATGTAAATAGGCCGAGGTGGGTATCCGTACCCCTAGGTAGTTGTAGGGAATACCTGCGAGTATCTATTAATAATTTTAAAAATATATTAATAAAAAATAACATATAATGTATTAAATATCATAGTGTTCTAGTATGAATAAATATATATTAGTATAGTCTAACATAATACAATTACAATTTAGTATATTAAAAATAAGAATCAATAATAAAATAATTTTATCTCATTATAAAATAACAAAAAATCTCAATGTTCAAACATATTTTAAAAAAACAAATGTTTATATTTATCCAGCTACCTGTAGTCGCTTAAAGTAATAGTTGTATCGTCAATTTAGTAAATTTGTGGGTATCTGTTGTAAATGTACCCATGGACACATTTGTTTTCAAGCCTAGTAGGGGTAGGGTGATGAGATGGATGAAGTCAAATTAATGATTTTGTTAATAAGTCTTTCACATATCAAGTGACGTCGATGTGATAATTTGTGTGACATAACACAAGTCATTAATGTGATAGATAGAACAAATTTAACGGTTATGTGAAAAAATTATCTGTAAGAGACTTATTAACTAAATAAAAGTCATAAATAAAGGACCAACCATTGATTTTTAACAAATGAGAAACCTATTAACTTGATCGTGAAAAAATGAAGAACTAAGTATTGTGTTTACTCATATTTGGATTAGGTGCATTTGTTTATTTTTATCACTTTCTACACCAATAAATCCTTTGTAAACCAACTAAATAGCGCTTAGATGAGCCTAACACCTAACTTAGTCAAAACTTAACGGTCAACATTTGGCGTAGTCTATCCACACTAGATACTCCAAGACTCCTATAACCCACTTGGTTCACTCCATGTACATTTGACTAGGTCAAGTGTTGAGTGACTTGGTCAATGTTCACACAATCTACCTATACAATTAATTAATTACTAATTTATTTTTAGTATTGATTAATTTATTTATAAGTTAATATTTAAAAAATAAGAAGATATTTACTTATCTTTTATTATACTTATTTTTATCTATAATCCGAATACTAGTATAAATAGGTAAAATTTTAAATTATGTCTCATTTACATATATGGATTTAGATACAGAAAATTGTTGATTTAGAGACAAAAATTAATTAGAGCAGAAAGTGAGAGTTGAAAGTAGTGGTGGATTAGGATGACAAGACGGCCAAGAATCCCAACACGGGAGCAAGTGGTTGTACGTACATATTAATGACCACATAAAAGCACTTCAAGTATTCAATGCAGCTTCTTTTAAGAGCCACCTAATTTTTTTTGCCCCATCTAAATCGCAACCACCCTCAAAACATTCTCCAACACCGCCTACTTATCATTAATTGATTAATTAGTATACTACAAATCCTATCATTATAAAACATTATTAATTTTTAGGCAAGCACTATGTGACGGTACCGAACCATTTTTAAGCTTACGCGGTCCTCTACTCTACCTTAATCAATGCGACGTTGTTTTGGTTTAGAGTCTGAAAATCGATTGAAAGTGGGGTCTCACACTCTCACTAGTCAAATGCAAAGACCCGTTAGGGAAATGCTATAATAATGATACTACGACAATTTGAAATTTCATGCTCTATTCCTTCTGTCTATTCGGAAAGAAGGAAAACTATAGCAAAAAATTAGCTGCAACTATTTCCAACTTTGGTTGGTAGGTTTGCGGATAAATATATGTTCCACATATAGGTAACGGATGTCGAGGAATTATGCAAATTGCATTCCTCTATATGTTCATTTAATTAACGGAAAGATCCACTTTAGTTCACTACCGAATAGAAACATGCGTGCTTGCCCCATTCGAATTTTTCCAAATTAAGGGACACATACAAGAAAGCAATGTTACCTTCCAACATTCCTGACCCATTGTTCTCTCTGTCATGTTTTTCCTTTCTTTCCTTTTAATAAGTTCAGATCTCACTTATATAAAAATTTTATTGGTAATTGATTTATAAGTTCTCATCAAATCTTAAGATATGTTTTAATAACGAGTAACTGGATCTAACTAACTTAAACTTTTTCTTAAAAGAAATACATAACTAGATTTACCTGTCCTAATTACCATCCAGAGACAGACTTTTGATTTGTGTATTGACCCAGCATGCTACAACGTTGATAAAAATATATTGGTCAAATTGACTTAAAAAATGAATATCGTAATTGAAAATTGTTATTAAAAGAGAATTTGTACAAGATGACAAAGGCACTATATACTTTAGATGGGGTGGTCATGTGCTTGTATATATGTAGGTTGGAGGTCATGTGCTCCTTATTAGTATTACCAAGAGAGTGGTCACCGGCCATGTGCTTTTGATTTACATTATCGTAATCTCCCAAATCTTGACACACATGTATTATTATTAAATAGTATGTAAGGAGAAAAAAATGATGATGATCACACGGTGAAGAACGAGGCCCATTCCATAACCCGTTTTCCTTTGACCACCTAAAACCAAACAAAACCAATTGACATCTATGGATGTACTCAGCTTCTCTAATTTTGGTTCAACTAAAGCTTGTCTTCTTCTTTCATAATGATGATGTTGAATACGAAGCTTGTCGGGGCAGCAAAAATAAAAATCGTACCAATGGTACGTACCGTTGCCCTTTATTTACTATGAATGTGAATGATAATTGATAAACCAAAAAAGTGGATGGAGAAGGTATTCATAAATAAAAACCCGGAATTAACTTTTATGCGAAGGAAGAAAAGAAAATAGAATAACTATGCGTAGAAACTAGCTAAGCAAGTGGATACCTTTGTCCTCAAGTTATGCCATAGGCCGAATAACGAAATGGTCCAAATAATGAGAGATGTTAAATATTAATTGTAGTGCATAGAACGAGGTAGAGATGAGAGCGAGAAATGATAACGGGGATGAGAATGGGACAGAGAGGAGAGTAGAATTTTTGGAAGTGGCGAGTGTGTCACGTGTTCATGCAACCCACCACACTACTTTTAACTTTAAGAAGAGTGAGAACTCCTCCAAAACCGCTAGCGGACTTTGCAAGCCAAACTAATTCTATTTCTTTTTTCAGATCTACCACCTATTGTTACCATTAAAGACATGCATATCAGAATTCAAAAATTATTATTACTATTATTTTTTATGGACTTCACCACTCATATACGTGGATTATTCTTGTTGCATGATTTATTGTTTTTTAGTTGAACATTGAAGAAAAGTAATGCCATTATTTATTACTATTATTTATATTACCTTTACAACTTTACATAAAGTGATTTTTTTAAAATATTATCATTACTTATTATTTACACTGATTTCTAGACAAATTTCTTATATATTTCAATAAAATAATTTTATTTTTAATCTTTTATTATATAAAATTACATAAATTAGATAAACCCTTATTATTATTATCATCGTTATTAAATTAAGAATACTTTTAATTAGTGCCTTTAAGATATTATTTAAGAAAGAAAAATAAAAACTTTATATTGAAAAGTGTGTAAAAACTATTTAAATTTTAATAAATAGATATTTAAAATGTTTTAAATTAAAAAATTCACTTTTATTTTAGGACCATATTTCCCTCACTTAATACCAGCTCTTCTTTGAGTATATTCTCATCAACCCCTTTTTAATGTATCGAATTCTAATCAAGAATGCAAGATAAAAAGACTTGACTATAAATTTTATTTGATGGAAAGCATATGATACTTTTTATGGCTACATTTGAAAATGAAGAAAAAACAAAAATTTGACCAAAAAATTAGGTTGTAAATTTGTCTAGTTAATAAAAGATTAAAGTTGTGTCCACGAAGTTACTTATTCAAATCTTTCAAATACATAAATTTTGTAGGTGAGTATTTTGTAAGATATAAGTCTATAAATATTTATGTAAATATCCATTGAAAGTTAAAAAAATATCCCAAATATTTTGCAACTTGTAATGTGTAACAAGCTAGGCTTTTGCATAATGACCCTCCCGTCCTTTTCCACCCAGCTAACTTTCAAGGTTTCTGGTAGGTTTCCATAAACGCCATCTCAGACATCCAAACCTGCATATAGCTACACTACATATAACAATATACTAAGTTCCATTCACATGAAATATTACTAAACTAGCTACACTTGTTATTTTTTAATTTAGTTAGAGTTTTTAGTTTTATCTTTATAATCTTAGCGACATATATCAATTTTGTGGTCAATTTTTATTATACAAGTGATCGAAACAAAATTTTAATTTTGTTTTAAAAGGCCAAAGTTAAATAAAGAATTGCCTTCAAATTTTAATTTGTGATATACAATGTCTTCAATGATATATATAAATATATATATATATATATATATATATATATATATATATATATATATGGGAGGTATAATCATGTCGCGATCGGGATCGCGGCGGGAGACCGACTGAAAAAGATAAACCGTTTTGAAATCCTTTCAAAAAACAGGGAGTCGCCACCAATATTTTTTAAGGTAAAATACCAAAAAAACCTTTTGAAAGCACTGGTCATAAAATGAAATTCTAAGCTTGGAAGTCTAATTACAGGTGAGGAAGGTATTAGCACCTCACACTACCCGTTATAAAACGGTTACCTCAAATTGATTGCGTACATATTAAATAGCCTAAGAATTAATTTGACTTCTCGAGAAAAGGAGCGAACACAACGAACAGAGAAATTTCGAAATAAGGTTAACAGGACGTCCCGTCCAAATTAATCTTAAATCGAACAACTTGACACAGTAAGAAACTTGACTAAACAGTGATAGTAAAGCTTGACAGTGACAGTAAAGATTAACAGGACGTCCCATCCAAATTAACCTTAATTTGTAATACAAATTAGAGATTAAAATAAGATTAAATAAGATGAGATAAAATAAGTTGATTAAATAGCACAAAAGATTAACAGGACGTGTCGTCTAAATTAGCCCTTTTTATGAGAAAAACATTATTATAAATAAAAGATATTATAAAACGAGAAGGTTAACAAGAAGTATAGTCTAAATTAATCTCCTCTTATAAGAAATATTATTTAAATTATTGAAAATATGAGATTAACAAGATGTCTCGTCTAAATTCACCTCCTTTTATAAGAAATATTATTTAAATAAAGATATTGAAAATATGAAGAGGTTAATAAGACGTATCGTCTAAATTAACCTCATTTTGTAAGAGAGATTATTTGATATTAAAACATAAGGAGGTTAACAAGACGTCTCGTCTAAATTAACCTCCTTACAGTGAAACAATATTTTAAAATTAGATAGTAGCAATATAAAATTAATCGAGATAATATAAAGGCACAAGAAAATTGATAAAAGGAAAGTGGGCCCAACAAGAATTGATTTCCGTTCCTACGTATTCTTGAGCTTTCGAGAAGTCAGGGTTACGTAGTTCTTAGAAAATTAATTTTGGAAAATATTTAAAACTATGTTTAACAATTATTTTTAATTGATTTGATTTTTAAGAAAATTTATGAGGAAGGAGAAATACAAGGCGAAGTAATTCACACATGATAAACCTTCGAAATCTTATTAAGTGCATGTAGGTAAAGTACTTTACACGACATCACTTATAAGATTTTTGATTTGGCTTAAAAGATTTCTTATTTTGATAGAAGAAATGTTAAGATTTTAATAGATTTCATTTTTAAAATTCATCATAAATAAAAGACTATAGAAAGAAAACTATTTACTTTTATTTTAGAAAATATATTTTGATTCTAAGACTTTTATTAGCACAAAAATTTTATATATATTTAAAAGAAAAAATAAAGATGTTTAACTTTTAATATTTTCATTCATCATTTTTTAACTTAATGTAAATAAAAACCATTCATTTATTTTATTCTAAAAAAGGATATTTATATTTTGTTATTTTTTCATTTTTATCTAGCATAAACAAGAACTCTTTATTCTCTAAGATAATAATAATAATAAAATATTAAATTATTTAATTTCCTTGCTTAGGAATTTTGGACACCCAAAGTTTAATAGCAATTCTAATAACATTCAAATGTAATAAATACCTCTTTTGTTTGGTTTTTTAAATAAACAAAATAAAACTGATGGGCCTCATTGTGAGGCTCAAAAGGCCAAAGCAAACAAAATAAAAAACTAACCTAAAGCTTAAAGGAACAAAAGAGAAAAGAAAGAGCACCAGCAAGTAGGATGAGCGGAGGAGAAAGAGAATAGATCGGAGGAGGGAGAAAGACCAGACAGCGGCAGAGGTGCTCGGCAGTGTAACATCCCGCGTTTTTATATTTAGAAAGAATGAATAAATGTGCAAATGAATTTAAATTATGAAAATTTGAGAATCTGTGGCATTTGTGTAAGTTCAAAATGAAATAAAAGGAGAAATTGAGGTATTGAGGTTTTTACCTGACGCGTAGCGTCAGAGTGGCGTGTAGCGTCAGAGTGGCGCATAGCGTCAGAATGGCGCGTAGCGTCAGGGCGGAATTTTGAACCTGACACGTAGCGTCAGCTTCACAATTAAAATTTAAAGTTCCAGAAACAGTTACACGAGACAGAAAGGAAAAGATAGGTTAAGTTGGTTCTTCTGCCTTGTTATTCTCCAGAGCTTAAAACCATGATTCAAACCTAGATTAGCATTGGAATTTGAAATTAAGAGTGGATTGGAAGTAGAAAACATTAGGTAAGCCTTTGAAATCCTTTAATTTTTAATTTGGTGGAAGTTTTCTTCTATTTTTAGTTTTTTTGGAAATTTGAATAAGCTTTGAAATTTGTGATTCTAAACCAGTTAAAAGGGCTTTTAAGGCTTTTGGATGAAGGATGAAGTGATGGAATTGAATTTTATTTCATATAGGCTATGAATGAAATAGAAGAAGTTTGGTGGAATTAAGGATTTCTTAAAATAACGAATAGCTTTAGTAAGGGTAAGCTTATGGAGCTTTAAGAATTGGTTTTCAAGTGTTTCTTAAGTTAAGTTAAAATTTTGGTGGTCAAATCCCTAAACCCCTTTTATAAATTTAGTATATTTAGTGTTCTTGGCGTATCAATGCTTGCAGATAATAGAAGAGCTTTGGAATCGAGGTAAAGGGAGTGTGTAATGTGCTTGAGTTAAAGTTTGTGCTTTAGTTAAAGTTTGACGAGCTTTTATGTTATAAAATGAAATGGTTATATTTATGTGAATGAATTAGCCAATATTATATGGTCGAAATATGCTTAGTGAAGTGATGATGATAATAAGATAGCGATGGTGATGGTGATTGATTTGTAAGTTGAAAATTAGATTTGTGGAATTAAGAGTTAGTGTATAATGGTGACTATGAGAAAGTATTGGTTAGTGATGAGAAATGAGGTTTATGAGACATATATTGTATTTAAGATAAAGTGATGAATTATGATTATGTGTTATGTGATTGTGAGAATTAATGGTAAAATGGATATGTGATTATAAAATATATAATGAGAATGATAAATATGATGATAATTGATGAATATAATATGTCTAAAGTGATTTATAGGAATAATGTCGGATTATGTGATGTGGATGATATGAACTTCAAGTTGGTTATGGCTTTGATTATGATATTTAAAGAAGATGGCTTTTATGCCAAGGAATGGCTTTTGTGCCAAGAATTATATATTAATTGATGAGATTAATGGTTATATGTTGTATATGCATGTTATGTGGTGTGGACAGCCATTCGGTATGTATTACCCCGCTTTTGGCTTCAATGGTCCATGTAGAGATCCCAGTTGAGCTACCTAGTGGTTCAGGTAGAGACCCAGTGGTTGAGGTGAGGACCTGGTGTATGGCTCGGTGAACTAGGAGAGTTTACGGGATGTCGGTATGTGACTCCCAGCTGGTGGCTGCTCCGTTAGTATCTGGATACTAGGTGTTATATATACATGATTTGACCATGAGAGTTAGTTATGAAAGATTTTGATATCGGTATTGATTTGTGATATGTATCGGATATTTTAAATTGGTTGAGAATTGTAATGATCATAAATGTTGAGACTTGATTGTGATTGATTAATAATAATGTGACTGGTTCATGATGATGTGGATCGATTTATGATGATGATGAGTGACTTGATAAATTGTGATTAATTTATAATAATGATGTTAAGTGATATGATAAAGATATTATAATAGTATGGATGACGATTTTGATGAGATATGAGTATATTGGAAAGTGGTTAGGAAAGGATTATGAGATTGACAAGTGAGGGAGGTGTAAGCTCATCCAGGTGATACTGATCCTACTTCAATATCTGCATTGTATTATATTCCTAAATACTCATACTTACAATTATTTTTTTTAGAGAATAAGGAAGGGATATTACGGATGCCACAGAGACTGGTGTGAATGAGTAGCAAAGCAATGCCAGGATATTTATAATGATGTATATATATAGGGTATGAGTGTGGTTGTGTTATGAGTTTTGATGTGGTGTTTGTTTATGTTATCAGTATGATTATATGTGTATATTGTAGTTTGTTGGCTAATGGTACTAAGTCATTAGCATTTATATATGTGGTTTGATTGAGGTATAGCATTGAGCCAATAGTTAGCCATTCATGCATAATGACCAGGAATTGTCTATATAGATACGGATATGGCATGGGGCCATGTGGTATTTAGAATCATGCATTATTGGCAGGAATTAAATTATTTAAATGTTATATGACTGTGTTGAAAGCATGATGAGATTAAATAAAGAAGTTTGGAGGTTAGAGTTAATAGAATTAAAGTGATATTGAGAAACTGGACAAGTGAAATGGGGATCCGGTGGGATTCAGTATCCCTGGAATTGCCTGATAGGTTCATATGGATATTTAGAATTGGTTTGTGTATTTATTATGTGTTTTAAATGAGTTCAAGATGATTGGTGTGATGAAATAGCCATAAGTTTGCCTAAATGCTTCTTTATGCATAACTCATTACTGGATAGGAATTTTGGCGAACGGACTGTGCCAACAGCTCTGGAATATGGGCAATATGGTGCCCTTAAAGTTTGGTGAGGTTTGGAGCTGAATTGGGTAAGACAGACCCCTAGGAAGTTGGTTAAATGACCTAAAAAGTCATGACAGCAACATTGGTGCCAATGTCATGCCCATGCGTAGCGTGGGCTGGTGCTCAGCGCCAGAAATGCGAAAAGGGTCTGACGTGTAGCATGGGCCACACCCCTATTTTCCCAAACCTAATTTCTTGGTTTTTGATTGAGATTTTAGGTTTTATAAACACTGTGCAGAAACTGTTTGAGATTTCTTGGACTAAATAAGTATATTGATGATGAGGGAATTGATAATTAAATTAATTTTTGTGAAAAATTTATTGAGATTCTCATTTAATTACCGAAAATAAAAGAGAAATAGGTGTAGGATGTTACAGGCGGCCAGGGTCGCGTCAGACTACAGGTCTGCTCGGGGGTGGTCAGCCTGATCTGGTTCGCGTTTGGGGCTGGAGGTTGGGATGCGTAGGGTTCTGGTTCGTTCGTAGGGAGACTGGCGTCAAAGCTCGCAGGGCCGGGGTCACCTCGGACGAGGATGGGTCGATGACGGTCGAGTGGAGAAGACGAGATTTGGGCGGTTCGTGGCGGTTCAGAATGGAGCCGATCGAAGGGAGAAAACGAGATCTAGTCGGCGCTTCGCAAGGGTTCTCGGTCGGCAGTAGGGAGTGACAGCAACGACCTTCTTCTTCCTTTTTGTTTTCTTATTATTTTTAGTTTTTTAGTGGCTGTTTTTGTTGTTTTGGTTGTATGGGTTGCTGGTTTTGTGTATATGGATTCTGTTGGGATAAGGAAGATGAGGGGAAGGGATTTTTATTTTTGCAGAGAGGGTTCTTATTTTTGGTTTTTCTTAATTTTTCTGATGGTTTTATTCAAATTTTTATTTCCATTTTTGTGTGTTGCTTGTGGATACAATTTTGACATTTTTGAGTTTGCTTGTGAAGATGGATAAGAGGAAAGTTGATGGGATAGTCTGAAAGGGGGAAATAATAAAAATAAAATAATAATAAAATAATAATAAAAAAGGGGATCTACAGGGGTGTTCATAAATCATACACAAATGATGTATCATATGAGAAAGGCTCTCTTATATGAGAGTAAGAGAAATGAATGTGGGTTGTATAACCAATACGTGGATGGTTGAAATTAATCATGTGAGTTTTTTTAAAAAATCATGTGACCTTTTAAGTGATCATATTTGTAACGAACATAAATTCTTATTATAAAAACATTTAAAATATATATAAATTTGAACATAACAAGCGGAAATACTTACAATTATCATTTAATTAGTTATATTATTGGTTTAATTGGAAGTTAATCCTGTGTTTAGGAGGTCACAACAATTCACATATTTTGTTCAACAAAACTAGGCAAAAAAATCTCATAATTCTAACCCAATTGTAATAAAATTCAAATATCTCCCAAAAAATATAACTCTTAGTAGGCATGGTAATAGAGCAGGTTAGGGATAGTGTGACGTCCCGTGTAATTTTCCGAATAAATTTTTCGCGTTTTTGAAATATCAATTTAAAATTCGTAAATTAACTCAGAGTTCACATAAAATTCGATAATTGCGGAATATTATCATGCATACTAGTCGTGATTAATAAGATTCATGAAATATTTGCATAGCGGAAACGATTTAGAAGTAACAGTACATAGTACGTAATATTTATTACAACCCATTAAATTAAAGTCCAAGTAATAATTCAAATAGGCATCAATCATGGCATCACTCTTCATTCTGCGTGGCATTCACTGTAAAAATTAATGTAAGAGTGAGACAGAATATAGAATAAATATAAAATAAATAAAATTGCACAAACACAATCAACAAACCATAATGATATGATGAATATGCCAAACAAGTTCATTTATATTTAATAAGTCTTTAATTAGTCAAATGATGTCATGCTGGATCCATTTGGTTTGGTGGGAATACTGCAGTAATAGTCTCATAGAGACACAAATAGGGCTTTAGCATATACCATGAATCCCTACACTTCATGGCGCTTAAGTACCGAAGTACACAAATATCATAAGTAGGGCTTTGCATAAACCATGAATCCCTACACTCCATGGCGCACAACAAAATAGGGCTTAACTCGTCATAGAGTAACCCCCCACCAGGGTAGGCAATCATGGAACCCCTAGATTCCATGGTGCGTCCAAATGCTTATGATGCATGAATGCCTTTAATTCTTATTATCATTTAACATACCATGTGATCCGGTCTCAATACCGGTATCCGATCTGCTATACATATTTCAACGTCTTTGATAAGACATCTACGTGTAACCGGTGTCATCGGTATACATCCGGACTGTAATCCCGTATCAGGCGTTCTCCCTATACCGGTTATCCAGGATAACACCATGACATCGGATAATACACACGTCACTATGCAAAAGACAAGGATTGTTGCTACAGGGATCGATCAATAATTCCCTGCACTACGAGCCAAATTCTGCTCACGGGAATGGTCAACTTGTTCCCTAATCCTAGTCTACATTCTCTACGCTCAATATAAAATAGCCACTTGACCCAATCATGCAGGTAAGTGCGCAATATAATAATGCTAATGGGAGTTGGTGGATCCCCACCAACGAGTCCTCGTTAATCGAGCCAATCAGGTATATGAACTAACTTCATGATTGAAGTTGGGGATCTGGATCCTTTTCCTCAGCTCTTTTACGACTGATTCCTCTCTGAATACATTCCTTACTTGGAATATAGTCATTGACTTGAGCGTCGGAGAATCTTTACAGGTGACACCACCATTCGCCCACTTCAACGCGTTAGGTCGGTGTGAAGGATCTCCAGAACGCCCAATCCGCTCTCCTCATTCAAGGACAACGGATACCTACATCGGATACGCATACATCCGGTCTACTAGACGGTATTGACATACTATTCGTGACTGGCTTGAGATCGGATCTCTTGACCCCGGTCCAGGACAGATCACCATGATATATTAATTTCCAAAACCACTTGGAAAACCACAAGTCCTCAAAGGACACATCACATATAATAATTTTTCAAAATCATGGATTTACTGTTTCAACCACATGTAACAATAACCGCAAGACATTCATGTACATATAAATTAATTTCGTTATTCATAATTATTCACCACCACAATATACAAACTGTATGATACTCAACAGCATTCATAATAATTCATAATCACTCAAGAATTCAATAATAAATTATTACCCATAGAGAAAATATCATTTTTATCCATAATAACCATTATAAGTAAATTTCAGCATTTCTAAACAGCGACATACGTTAGTAAAATAGTCATAACATGAGCAAATCAAATCCTTTTTATGTGATTCCACTTTTTATAGCTCAATAACATAAATATCTACAACTTTCATGAAGACCATAAATTCAAATTCTAAACAGAACCATCACTTATTCACAGAATACAAAACTACCTCAAAGAGGATTTTTAAAACATACACAAATTAGTATTTTTAACGTTTCTAGAGCTACAAAAACAATTTTGGCATGAAACTAGTTCTAAATTATTCTTAACACAAATATCTACAACTTTTATGAAGATCATAAATTCAAATTCTAAGCAGAAATACCATTTATCCACAAAATACAACACTGCCTCCAGATGAGCTTTCAAAACGTACATATATTAGTATTTTCAACGTTTCTGGAGTTACAAAAATAGTTTTGACATGAGACTAGTCCTGAATTACTCTTAATATAATTATCTACAACTTTCATGAAGACACCAACCACTAATTCACACCACAAAATTCCCAGTTTTGAAAATAAGATTCGGATTTCATAGTTAACAGATTTACAGCTTGTACATACTTCAGTATTTTAGGCATAACTCAAGCTACAAAAATCATTTTGACTTGAAAGCACTTTCTATAGATCCATAACATAAATACCTACAACTTTCATGAAGACATCAAAGGCTGATTATATACGTACAAGTCCCAGCATATTAATATATACACAAAACATGGGATAAATATTCCACTCGGACATGCTGTAGTATTTTGGCTATAAATTTTGCTACACATACTCAAATCAGTCGGTTCAGGTCTCAAATTTCACATAATAAAAATATCTATAACTTTCATGAATACACTGATCATTAATTCTCATCACAAAATTCCCAGTTTTAAAAATAAAGTTTGTATCTCAAGTTAACAGATTTACAGCTTGGACATACTTCAGTATTTTAGGCATATCTCGAGATACAAAAATTATTTTGACTTGAAACCACTTTCTACATATCCATAACACAATTATCTACAACTTTCGTGAAAACATCAAAGGCTGATTATGCTTGTAAAATTCCCAGAATGTCAAAATATGCACAGAACATAGCTTAAACATTTCACTCGGTCATGATGTAGTGTTTTGGCTATAACTTTTGCTATACATATCCCAATCAGTTGAATCAGGTATCAAAATTCACATAACAAAAAGATCTACAACTTTCATGAAGAAGTCATAGTCAAATTCATACGTTTTCAGCTTCAAAATTAAGCAACAAAATACGAAATTAAAACTGGAATCCTAAAACAGCATACAACTCTACCCATTTCATAAATATTCACAACCCTGTCCCCTCTTACTTGGTTTGCCGACTGAAAATGGCCTCTTGCTGTCCACGCTTCTGTTCGAAGGAGTATTGAGGAAGGAGGGAAATCAAGGTAAGGATAGTTCGCTAGCTTTGTTCTAATGCGTTCAGGTCTTAGCAAAAGGCAGAGTTAATAATGCAAAACAAGTGGGAAACAGCTTTTCCATTAGTGGATGTTTAGTGCTGTTAGTGGAGATAATGGAGGATAAAAAAAAAGAAAGTGGCTTATAATGGTCCACTTCTGGCCGTCCACCCACTAGGGTGAGTAATAATGATTTTGGTTGCATTAAAAATTGCATAAGAGACAAGAAAGGAGTGAAAAGTTACTCCTGGCACTGAAAACCGACTGGAATTCCACTCGGTTAGCCTATAAACCGACTGGAATTCCTCCAGTCGTGTGAAGAAGAAGGGAAACCGAGTCCTCTCGCTCCAGCGAAAACCGACTCGCTTGAGCGAGTGCCATATAATACACTGGCAGAGGGGCTTCGCTCAAGCGAAAACCGACTCGCTTGAACCAGACATTCTCCCTCCCCAAAACCGATCCTTCATTCACTCGGTTTTCACTTCAACATCTTAATCCACTCGGTAGAAACTCCTGAAACCGAGTCTTCACCTATTATTCACTCGGAATTGGTTCTATTTGAAACTCTCAGTCTGATTTCTCTTCCTTGGAGGTGACAGTCGGAGTTTCCTCACTCGGACTTACTTATAAAATATCTCACTCGGCATATTCTCCCTGAAACTGAGTCAGTTCTTCTCTGTTTTCCACTCGGCCGTTTCATATCATTATTAAGCCGACTCATTCCACTCAATTACCCACTCGGTAATTTAATTAAAACCGACTCCTCTTCCTTCATCCTTTCACTCGGTCAAGTCGTCTCAGACCGACTCAATGCTCCCAGGTTTCCACTTGGCAGAAGCCCTTGAATTGTTCTTCATTCGGAATCCTCTAAGGTTTTCACTACTCGGAAAAGGACAATATGCATAAGCTTCACTCGGTATGTTACACAATTCTGATTCCTCTTTCAGAAACACCTCATTCTTTTTATACTCGGAGGTATTCCTCTGAGTCCGACTCCAACACTCAGGTTTTCCACTCGGCAAGGTAATCCTTATTGCTCATCATTCACTCAGTTTTCATTGCCAAAGAGGACTCAACATTAGGTCAGTCGTTGCTCGGTAATTCATCTCCAAACCGAGTTATTCCACTCGACTGTTTACTCGGTAAATTTATTAAAACTGATTCCCAATTCTTGGGTTTTTGCTCGGTAGAACTTTTATTCGGTATTGCATTATGATTGACTCGGAAACGAGTCTTTGGAAAAAGCTTGACTCAGGAATGAGTCTTTCTGGGGTGTTTGACTCGGAAACGAGTCACTCAGGAATAATTGGCTCGAAAAATGAGTTATTTGAAGTACTTGACTCGGAATTGAGTCTTCCTGAGATGTTTGACTCAGCAGTGAGTCTCTGAGACAAAATGTCACTCGGAATAAGTCCTCTTGACCATGTTCCACTCGGAAAAATACAATTTTCACTTGGTATTTCCATTTTCCACTCGGAATTCCTTTTGGTCACTCGGAATTTGCAGTTTTCACTCGGAACAGAGTCTCTTTCTCACTCGGACAGTTCTTTCTAAGGCATTTTCACTAGGAAATTGGGCCTTATCAATAAGGATCTATATAAATTCTAGAATTATACCCAAAAATAAAACTTTTGGAGCATTAAAAGCCATCCATAAAGTGTTTTATTCATTGATCAACACTTACAGACCTTCCATGCTTCATAAATTACATAATTGAACTACTATTAAAGCAGGATGTTACAGATAGGTTCGGCCTTCCTACCCTCATCCCTATAAATGTCAAGATGAGTTTAAGATTGAGTTAAAATAAAGTGTGTATAAAATTTTATAACTCACCCTTGTCCTCGTGGATTCCCCATCAAGTTCGGGAAACCTGTGAGAATCTTACCACACATACTTTATTTTTCTTTATTTTTGAGAACTAAAATATATAATTTCAAATAAATTATATATATATCTAACACAACTTAACTGAAACAAAATATAAAATAAACATTAAATTTTTTATGAATAATAAAATTTATGATTATATATTATTTTAAGAAAAATATATAAATTTATTGTTACCATTTAACTATAACTATAAGTACAATTATTGAATTTATATATAAGGGTGAGTTCAGGTGAGGGTCAGTAGACCCGCCCCTATCCCCATTAAAATTAGGATGAATTTTTGTTATCCCATAATCAAAATGAGTTTTACCTATTAAACTCAAAACAGAAGTAGATCGGTCCTTATAAATTTAAGTATAACTGTCATGCCTATTGAATTTCCAGCGTACCACTATCACCAATAAAGTCATTTCTATATAATCAAGATCATTTATTTTGATTACCGTATCATAACGTGTCTTTAAATTTTAATCATTTATATAAAATCCAATGTGTTTTGTTACTACTATCATTTAACACCTTCATTCTTATTTATCTATTTAGAGAAAAATCATTATATTTACCAAGAATAACAAAAAGAATGTTAGTTTGCAAGATGAATGGTTGACAAATGAAACACAAAGAGTTAGTAAACATATATTTTATTAATGTTGAGTATACATCAGAGCTATGTCGGGACATGTCTCGTTAAGACCTTCATGAGGAAAACCCAGTGGGAAAAAACCTCAAGTTAGGAAAAAGAGTACATGTCGAAGAGTCCAACTAGTTGTAATAAATATGCAAATTTAAAACATTCCACTTATTTCTTATTGAACTTTCATCTAAACATTCAAGGCGGTAAGTTCCTTTACCTAATACCTCATAAACATGGTAGGGACCCTCCAATGTGGGTGCTAGCTTGCGCTAGTATGTAAAATTATTTCTGATGTTGGCACGTCATAACACTAAATCTCCTGCTTCAAAATGCCATTTTGAGACTCGCTTATTGTATTGCAGTGCGGCCTTAGCCTTGACCGCCTGGTCCCAGATAAAAGCTTATTCTTTAACTTCACCAATCAAATCCAGCTCATTCAATAGGTTTTCCTCATTGTTTTTAGCAAGGAAATGCTAGGCCCTAATAGAAGATGTTTAGAGCTCAACAGGTACCATGGCCTTCACTCCATAGGCCAACCGGAATGGAGATTCATTGGTTTAGGAGTGGGATGTGGTTCTGTAAGCTCATAACACATGACATAGTTGATTGGTCTAGTCCCTTTTTGCTTCCCCCTGATGCTTCTTCAGTCCCTTTAAGATTTCTCAATTTTCTACCTCGGCTTGCCCATTGGGTTAGGGGTGCTCAACAGAAGAAAAGACTTATACACGTTGTAACCCCTCTAACAGCTCAATGAACTTGTGATCAGTGAACGGGGTGCCGTTGTCAGTGACAATCCTTCTAGGAACCCCGAATCTTATAATGATGTTCTCATAAACAAAACGCCAGGTCTTGGCCAAGGTGATGTGCGCTACGTGCTTAACTTTGATCCATTTTATGAAATAATCGACCCTAACAATTAAGTATTTGACCTCCCAGGTGTTGTTGGGAAAAGACCCAGGATATCCAAACCCCACTTGTAGAAAGGCCAAGGTATAAGTGAAGTAGACATTTCTTCTACTGGTGTGTAGTGTAGGTTAGCAAACCATTGACAATAGTCACATTTTTGAACGTACTCTATGGTATATTTCTTTAGCATGGGCCACCAATAGCCCGCCGAGAGCAACTTCTTCATCAAGCTTCGAGCTCTAAAACGATAGCCACATTGACCCTCATAAACCTTCGTCATGACTTCTTGAATCTCATTCTCATTGAGGCACTTGAGGTATAGGACTGAAAAACTGCATCTGAATAGGTAGCCTTCAACCATGGTTAAGAAAAGTAACTCTCTCTTAGCCCGTTCCCTTTCTAACTCATCAGTAGGGAATTGGTCATTCATCGGGTATCAGACGAAAGACATAACTCATGAATCTTCACTGAAACCGCATACATGAATGGCGTTTAGGGAGAGTGAGTGGGAAATGTTGGGCTCTAAAAGGGTGTTTTGAATGACCGTGGTTGTGCTTCGTGGTCTCTCTGTACTGGCCAATTTCGAGAGAATGTCAGCTTTTGTATTTTCTTCTATTGGGATGTGCTTGAAGGTTATCATCTGGAACTTCTCCTTTAGCTCATTGATGCAAGCTAGATATTGTTATAACAGAGGTTCCTTAGCTTTATACTTCCCAAGGATGTGAGAGATAACTAGCTAAGAGTCACTCATAAAGTTACAGTTCTTGCGCCAATGTCAAAAGCTGCCCTCAATCCCGCAAGACAATCTTCATACCCCGCTTGATTATTGGAAGTAGTAAAACTAAAATGCAGGGAGATCTCAAGGTGAACCTCATCGTCGCTCTTGACCACAACTCTTGCTCCATATTTGTTACTATTTGAGGACCCATCAACGTACATTGCCCAATGGAAGCGAGACTCTTCGGGGTCTGAACTAGACAATTCCACGATGAAATATGCTAGGACTTGAGCCTTGATAGCACTACGTGGTTTGTATGTGAAGTCGAATTCAGATAATTTCACTGTCCACTTAATCATTTTGCTTGTGAGGTCAAGCTTGAAGAGGATAATGCGAAGTGAGAGGTCTGTTCAAACCACGATGGGATAAGCATGAAAATATGACCTTAGACGTCGAGATGCCCAGATCACTGCTAAGGTGATTTTTTCAATCTTTTGATAACAATATTCTACTCCTTGCAGTGTCTTACCAGTGAAGTATACCAACCTCTATCCTTCTAGAGTCTCATTTACGAGAGTGACTCCCAATGCTTAACAGATAAATAAAGGACCAAACGCTCACCAGGGTCAGGTTTTACCAAAATAGAAGGTTTGGATAGAACTTCCTTCAAGTTTTGAAAAGCTGCCTTCTGCTCTGGTCCCTACTCGAACTTCTTGCTCTTCTTTAGGATCTTGTATAGGGGAGAGATCGATAGGCAATCTTTGGCATGAACCATTCCAAGGCTACGTTGTTGCCGTTGAGGGACTGCATTTGCGCAAGTTCTTGGGACTTTGGAGCTCCTGAATAAGCTTGCACCTATTCGGGTTCGTCTCAATGCCCTTGCTGGATCGACATGAAACCCAAAAATCGATCACCTGGTATTGCAAAAGTGCTTTTTAAAGGGTTGAAGCGCATGTTGTATTTGTCGAAGGCGTAAGAAAATCTTATGAAGATCCTTTATGTGGTCTTCTCTAACTACTGTCTTGGAAATAATTTCATCAATGTTCACTTCCACCAGCTTTCTATGCATACCCTCAAAAACTCTGCTAATCATACACTGGTATGTTACTTTAACATTCTTTAAACCAAACGGCATAATAGTCTAATAGAACACACCTTTGTCATTCACGAATATCATCTTCTCCTGGTCTCCCTCCTATATCGAAATCTGATTGTAGCCAGAATATGCATCCATAAAGGATAGAAACTGGTACCTAGATGAATCATCCATCATTCTGTCGATGTTGGGTAAGGGGCAAGGGTCCTGGGGGTAAATCTTACTAAGATCAACGTAGTTTGTGCATATACACCACTTGTCATTGTACTTCTAAACCATAACCATGTTGGAGAGCTAGGAAGAATACTAGATATCTTTGATGAATCTCGCCTTTAACAGCTCCTCTGTCTGCTCGTAGGTGGTCTTCTTCTTCTTTGGGCCTAAATGTCTCTTCTTTTGGGCTATGGTCTGGTCTTGGGATACATGAAAAGTTTATGACAACAGAAATCTGGAATCATACCAGGCACGTTAGTTGCGGTCCAGGCGAAGAGGTCTTTGAATTCTTTGAGCAACGTCAATAATTATTGCTTCATCCCCGGGTCAAGTCCTTTTTGGGAGTGTCGCCCAGAATAATTGTCTTAGACCCTCCACCCGAGGTAGACTTTGATGGATTGAGTGGGTCAATCTTTAACTCTGCCCTAGGGTCCAGATCCACCAGGTTGACGGAAGCTGCTGTTGCACCTCCTTCATTCAGATTTCGCTTCTTATTTATGGTCTCCAGCTTCACCATGTTTAGGCTAAGGTTGTAGTAATACCTTGCCATCTCTTGATAGCCTCATACTGAGGACACCCATTGTCCTTGTTGATGAATTTAATGAGAAGGTACGAAGTTAACACAATAGCCTCCATTGAATTTAGCGTAAGACGGCCTATAATGCCATTGGAAAGGGATTGCACGTCAATGATTAAGATTCTTGACTTCACGGTCCAGGCTTCAGGCTCGCCATCAAAAGTAATGCAAGTGTCAAGATATCCTTTTGTGGGCTGCTTGGCCCCATTGAAAGCTGCCAGTTCCTGCATGTAGGGTTGTAGATCAACATCAATTAGACCCATCCTCTTGAAATAGTCATAGAAAAGAACATCTCAGGAACTCCTTTGGTCAACCAGGATCCTCTTCACATCCCTGTTGGCAATTATAGCAACTATCACCATAAAGTCATCACCTCCAGGGATCGTTGGGCTGAAATCATCATAGAAGAAAGAAATGGGAGGGTCTTCACACTATTCCTAAAAGGATGACTATCTTGCTTCTTCCCTTTGACAAACAAGATCATGCGGTGGTGGTTCTTCTGTGTCGTATTTGACATGTCACCCCTAGAAAAACCACCTACAATCATATTGATGACTTCACGTCTACCCCACTAAGGAGAGGACGACATGCTTTCCTCCTCCTAAACTACTTCTTCTACCAAGCCCTTCTGCTTTTCGACTACAAAAAACCTCTTTGGACCCTAATTATCATCAGGATCAGGGAAGCGGTCCCTATGTCTCTTTTCCATATGATCAGGCTCATCCAGGGACTTATTTTTAAAAGATGTTCTATTTGAGTTTTCCTTCGCGGATTAACACCTTGATCGCATCCTTCAACTGTCTACACTTGTCAGTTGAATGACCAATTTGCTCATGGAAGTCACGATACTTCCTAGGGTTACCAGACCTCTTAACTAGAGCAGACTTCCTTACTCCATATATGTTAAACGACTCCCAGCCCACCTTTCTCAGGATCTGTGAAAGCTTGGTATTAAGGGGAGTATAGTGATAAAACACTACAATGCGATTATCGTGCTGCCTTGGTTGTTGTTCTCTTTCCCCATCTTTCTGGGGCATTCTGTCACCCTTAGGCTTATCCTTTTCATTCTCCACGCACGGTGAAGAAGTTAGTGGCTTGCCCCTAGCTACTGTAGCCTTAAGATGCATCTCTATACCCATATATATTAATGCCTTGTGCCTGAACTCCTCAAAGATCATGGGTGATCCCTTTTCCAAAGACAAGGAAAAATGAGACTTGGGTTGTAAAGCTTCGATCACTATATGCAGCTGGATAACCTCCGTTAGATCCGAAACCATATTAGCTTCCTTGTAGAACCTTTTCAGGAAGTCCTTTAAAGATTTCGTCTCACCTCTCTTGATCTGCGCCAGAGTATAGGACGTCTTGGGTACATCCCTAGAGATCATAAAGTACTCTCTGAAGGCTTTAGCCATCTCTTTCCAGGAGCCTATGGATCTAGAGGGGAGCCCTTTGAACCAACTTAAGGCTTTTTCTGTCAATGTGCTCAGGAACATGGCCTCGTACACATAAGCATCAAGGTGCTTGCATGGATCTGTCTCTCTTAAGTACTTGCCAATGGAGAGAGGCTAGGTAGTTTGAAGGTGTCATGGAATAAGGACACTCATGAGTCTTCTCGATAAAGGAATGCTCAACTTATACCCAAAGGGAAGAGTACCAGAGGGAATATTTTTCTTCTAGGGTTTTGCTGCACTTCTTCTGACTGATCTTGTTGCTTCTCATCATATGTAACAATCTTTGAGTAGTGAGGTGTACAAGATACCTCAGGCTTCGACACTAAAGGCTCCAGCCATCTCCTATCAGAAATCTATGGATCAAGAAGAAAGCCCTTTGAACCAACTCAGGGCTTCTCTGGTCCATGTGCACCGGAACATGTGACACATAATGTCAACCTCAAGTCCAAGAAACATGGCCTCGTACACGTAAGCATCAAGGTGCTTGCATGGATCTGTCTCTCTTGAGTACTTGCCAATGGAGAGAGGTTAGGTAGTTTGAAAGTGTCGTGGAATAGGGACACTCATGAGCCTTCTCGATAAAGGAATGCTCAACTTATACCTAGAGGGAGGAGTACCAGAGGGAATACCCTTTCTCTTAGGGTTTTGTTGCTTTGCTTGTGATTGGACCTGTTGCTCTTCATCATACGTAACAATCTTCAAGTAGTGAGGTGTACAAGATACCTCAGGCTTTGACACCTTAGATTGGTGAAATCCAAGGGGATTCACCCTATTAGCAGGCATTGAACACTCACTCCTGGGCTCAACAAACTCTTTTCTCAATTGCCTAATAACTTCATCCCTAGGATCAGGAGTCACCACAGGTATGACTCATTTAGCAGATGCACTTGCATTATTAAAAGCCAAATGCTTAGGCTCCAACTCCTCAACGTGCCCATCGGGAATTCTTTCCTCCATGATGACCTAACTTTCTTTACAAATGTGGGACTAAAAGTTCACTAGGAGTGCCAATGAAATGGTTGTGGTTGGGGTCCAAGGGATCACCTGGAGACAGTCGTTAATATGTGTTGTATGATCAGATTTTACACCGGTCCAGTGAGAATCCAATATTATATAACCTTTATTCCAATGAGGAATTAAAAGTCTTAGAGTGATTCCTCATACCAAATCACCAGTCTTGCATGTTGTTAGGCGAAAGAGGGTCTCACCTGCAAGGACACTCTGACGCTAAAGTCAGTGAATATTCAAAAAGAATATCAGTGCCTAAGTGTGAGTTCAAGTGAGAATGTTCTACCTTTCACCGTTGTTACATGAGTATTTATATCTAGAGTAACAAAAGAATCGTTTTGAGTAAGTGAGCTCACCGTACAGGGTGTCAGCGTAATTTTGATCATTTACAGAAAAGCAGACATGCAACAGTGACCCTACCTACCAACTGTACCCTTTTATTAGTCACTTTACAGTTTGCTTCCCTAACACGTGATTGCATAAGTCAACTCTGACTGTCCAATGTTGAGAGAGTAGCTCACACTAGAACTGAGTCAAGAGTCTCATATGTGATGTTATGAGCCAATGTTACGCCTCAATGCTTTCAGCGATGCTAGTTTTGCATAAGAGCTTTTAGGTCAAATGACCTTTCTATCCAAGGGCCGGTATTGAGACCGAATCAATAAATTTATGGTGTATTATTTTATACATTAATTTATTATAAATTTAAACTTCAGATAGATATTTATTTTTATAAGTCATTATGCCAAATGTTTAATATCAAGAGTATATATATAAATATTACAAAAAATAGAGTATATTTATAGAAAATATTTATGATTTGGTAATCAAAATAAATGTTTCTTTTTGGTATTTATGATGCGGTCAATTATACCTTATATTACCTCCGGTTTTAAATATAAGTAAATTTTAATAAAATTTTTTGTCACATAATGTAATAAGTAAAGTTATATTTTTTCAATGTTTTTAGACACCTGTCAACCAAATATTACTTCCTTGTATAGATTTATAAGACAACTAATTATTTGTATAGTGAACGATATTAAATGTAGTTTTAGAAACTATATTAAATATTTAATAACATTAATGTAAATAACTACTTCCAACCATTATCTTTAATGACTATGTTTGGTAAGGTTTTTTTGTAGTGCTTTAAGTTGGCTTGGACCTTATTTTACTATCTTAAAAGTTTGTTAGCCTTTTGTTTGGTAAATAACATATTTTAGTAGTTTGTAGTTTTTTTTTATAAAAAAATTACTAGAAGTAGTTGTTGAGGTTATAAACTCCAAGCTTATTTTTTTATACTTTTATCATCAATTATATATATTTGAACAAATATATATCTTTTATGTTATACATTTAACGATTAGTTTTAATAAACATATTTTAATTTAATAAACTAGTTTATTAATTTTAAGCTTTCAGCTACTAGCTTTAAGTTTGTTTTTTCAAACAGACTCAATATGCATGAAGTTAGTTACTTTTGTTTATGTTTAAAACTAAAATTAGTATTATGAAATGAATGTAATACTCAATATCACCTTTATCCCATAATATAAAATTTTCTTAACAAATTTTAGTTTTTTTAAAATTAAATAATATAGTTAAAATCATTTAATTTTTCTATAAATTATACTGATTTTTTTAAAAGTATCCTTATATATTTATTGGACTCATAAATCACAATACTTTTTTATTTAATTAATGTTTGTTTTATCAATAGCCTACTATGGTATTTTGATAAAAAATTAATCAATATTATTGATTTTTTATGATATAACATAGAACTCACGTTCAGAAAGGGTGGACAATCAATTAAAGTAGTGAGTGTTGTAGTGAAATTGATTACAAAAGAAGGAAAATCAACTACATTAAAATTATCCTTTAATGAAGTTTGTTTAATATCTAAAAATTACTCAGCAATAATCAAACAAATAAAAATATTAAGATAAACTGGAAAAGTTTGGGTAGAAATTCTTATATTAAAGTGAATAAGGAATAAAAAAAAACCCTTATATTGTGGAGGACAGTATTATATTTATTTGATTGTAATACCTCGAAAAATTTGACAACCGGTGCATTTACGGCTGCTCCCACACCCTTGGATTATAGTACCCTTAATTTTATCTTAAATTACTAGTATTACATAAAAAGAAACAAAGTGTTTTTTTCTGCGTAAAAATAGGTGTATAATCAAGTGGTTTAACCCCAATTTCATTCCCTCTCAGCCTACATGTTTATCAATAACTTTTTGTTTTGATAATTAAGAGCAGCCTCTGAGTTTAAATTTATCTCTCTTATTTTCTCATCAAAAAACCATTTTTCATTTTATATAATCATATACAGATAGTTATCATTAATTTTTTTTAAAAATTACATAATTACCTAAATAATTATATGACTTTAAAAAAACATATAATCAATATATTTTAATATACACCATCTATAAAATCATAAGATCAGTATATTTTAATATATTAATATAGAACATCTATAAGTTCAATTTAGATTTATTATGCGCAATATATAAACTTCTTGTCCAGCGAGTTTCTTCTCCCTTCCCCCCACCAGTTTGTTTCTCTCTCCAATTATTTTATCTTTGTCAAGACATCAAGTCTTAAAAGAAAACCAGAGCGGTTGAGTTAAGCTTTAAGGTGTCAACAAACACATAAACATAAGCTGTTTTCTTTTCTATGATGCAAGCTTCTGTTTTGTACTCTGTTGTCGTCCCATGAAAATACTCTCCCTCCTCTAGCTGCCACTTCTCCCACCCCTGTCCCCTTCTCTCTCTCTATATGAATCTTGGGGAGGTGGCTTTGGATGGGTTCGTGGCTTCACACACTTCCACTACCACTTCTTCTGGATTTGTTTCTCTTGCTGCTTCTGGGTTCCTTAAGCAGGAGAGACCTGCCACCACCACTGAAGATCACACCTGGAGAACCTCCAAACTCTCCAAGACTCAAGATGACATTTCTACTTCCAAAGAAATCTTGTTTCACCACAGAAACGACAACATGCTGAGATCTCATGCCACTCTCTTTTCTGAGCCACAAATGCTTAGCTTTTCTACTCAAAAGTCTGAACCTTTGTTACCAGACAAGACCCCCCCGAATGCAACATTCCCTTATTCTTTCCACCCTCTATCTAGTTACAACAAAAATACAGGTATCTCTTCTGTTTATATATGTTTGTTAGTTTTGAGCTATGTTTTAATTTTTTGAGGAAAGAGATTGGGGATATTAATAATAATCAAGCAAAAGAACATTTTTTTAATGATTAACATTAAATAAAAGGAAAAGGGTGAAAAGGGGGAGTTGGATTGGATGTGAGGGGTGTGGGATTTGGGTGGTGATGTTTTGGATTTACGTTGATGTTTGTTTGTGGGATTTGGGAAAACGGCATCCGTTGAGGAAGCTATGGGGTTGTCACGGTCTGATTCTACAGAACCAATGGAGGGTCTTTTCATGGAAAATATGCTTGTGGTCTCTGTTTTTGAGTCATGTCAAGAGAAAAAAAAATGGAATAAGAAAAAATTCTTCTCAAAATCTCTGTCCTCTACCCGTTTTAGGTGAACGGGTTTTCTTAAATTTTTGCACGGTAAACTAGAGGATACGAAAGGAGAAACACACATATGAAAATGAAACCCAAAGCTACAGCAGAGAAAAATCAATAAATAAAAAGTTCAAATTTTGATTGGTTCTGCAGTGCACCCTCTTTCTTTTAAAATTTCTCCTTTCCCTTTCAAACCATCCCTTCTTCACGCACAAAGTGAATGTTATTATTTCTTCAATCCAAGTTAGGAAAACCTTATTGTTTATTATTTTACTACTATAGTCTTCTTTAAATGTTCCACTACTATACCCTTAATTTTCTTCTCTTTTTGTACTTGTCTTTTTTTTTTTGCTTTAACGCTCAGAATAAGTAACTTCCTTCATTTCCCTGTATATGATCTGTCTTCAACTCTTTCTGCTCCCATTTGTGACCGAGTTTGACCTCATCTCGAGGCTTATTATGTTTGTTGTTATATTATATTATATATGCAGGTTACAACAGTTCTGGGAACATGCATGGGATAATACCAGGCTCAAGAGGGCTATTCACTCCATCACAATGGATGGAGCTAGAACACCAAGCCTTGATCTACAAATACATAACAGCAAACGTGCCTGTACCATCTCATCTCCTCATACCCATAAAGAAAGCACTAGAATCTGCTGGATTCGGTATTCTCAGACCCAGCAGTGCAAGTAAGTTCCTTTAACACTGAAACCTATCCGAAATGCATAAAGTTGGGGTTTTGATTGATTTTGTTGTGGTTTTTGTATAGTGGGTTGGGGAGGTTTCCATCTGGGGTTCTCGAGCAACACCGATCCTGAGCCAGGAAGGTGTCGCAGAACAGATGGAAAGAAATGGCGGTGCTCGAGAGATGCCGTTGTTGATCAGAAGTATTGCGAGCGGCACATGAACAGAGGACGCCATCGTTCAAGAAAGCCTGTGGAAGTCACTGGGACCACTAACAATAATGTCACCAACAGCACCAACATCAACACCACTGCTTCTTCTAAGCTTGTGTCAAGTAACAACAACAACAACGTAGTGGTACCTGGAAGCACTACATCCAACAGTCTCAACTTTGCACAACAAGAACCTAAGAATATGCACCCTCTTGCATCTGATGCCCCTTTGCCTAATAACAACATCAACAGGTGAGTGAGTGTGTAAGCAAAAGAAATTTGGCATCTATTCCGTTGGTTTCATAAATCACTCAAAGTTTTTAGATAACATGTGATGTGATATATGATGCACAAGTTGTGTTCATCTTTTTCATTTGGTTTAGGAGGCAAGGACAGAATCAAAGAATCTGTTACTATTTTTATCGTCAATTTGGGTTGATGGTGACCGGTCATTATTAATAGTGGTTGAGATTCCTTTTTAGCAAAAGATGGTCTTAGCCTCTTAGGCGTGTCAACAAATTATGTTACTTTATCACTGTAGCAAGCCAAAGGGTGTGATGCATAGTTTAGGGAAGTGTAAAGCATTTGTTAATAGTCTTATTAATTGCTAAACAAAGAAAAGCATTAAATAGTTTTGTGTGGGTATTTATAAGGTACTAATATATTTGTTTCTTTTTAATACTTCATTCCTTAAAAAAAAAAGAGGATTAGTTAGTAAATTAATAAGATTACCCCTTGAAGATCATGAACTTCTAGTTGTTTAAAATGGTGGTTAATTTCACCTTGAATGCAGGATGATTATGAGTAACAAGGAGAATGGCAATGAGAGAATCCATGACACTGATACACTTCCAATGCTGCCTGCCACACTTGATCTGAAACCAAAGGAAAGTCCGTTTCTTATTCACAAAAACCATGTCTCATATGAGGAATCCTCAAGGAACGAGTTTGGGCTTGTAACATCTGATTCCCTACTCAACCCCTCACACAAAAGCTCCACCTTACTGAGCAGCAGAACAACAACCCAAGAACCTGATTCACAACATTCCCTGAGGCATTTCATTGATGACTGGCCGAAAACTCATTCCAACCGCTCAGGTGTTACATGGCCAGAGCTTGACATGCAATCAGAGAGGACAGAACTGTCAATTTCAACACCAATGACAGCCTCAGATTTCATGTCATCCACATCCTCTCCCTCCAACGACAAGGTAACATTGTCACCTCTAAGGTTATCAAGGGAGTTAGATCCAATTCAAATGGGTTTAGGTGTTGGAAATGCCTTCAACGAGCCAAACATTAATTGTAGTAGGCAAGCTAATTGGATTCCAATTGCATGGGAAAGTTCAATGGGAGGTCCTCTTGGAGAGGTTCTGAATCTTAGCAATAACAATAACACAATTGATCAATGTGTGAAGAACAACAATGGTCTCAACCTTATGAGTGATGGGTGGGACAATAGTCCTCCTTTAGGGTCTTCTCCAACTGGGGTATTGCAAAAGACAGCGTTTGGATCTTTGTCTAATAGCAGTGCTGGAAGCAGTCCAAGGGCAGAGAATAATAAGACCCAAGAAGGAGCAAGTTTGTGCAATGTCCTCCTTGGTTCTACTCTAGGGAACTCTACCTTGTAAAACCATGGAATTGTTCAAGGAGGCACAAAGTTTATAATTTTATTTTTTTTTAAGTGTTGACTTTGTTTGTTAGTTAATTAAGTAGGTTTTATATTTACCTCTCCCTAATGTGGTGATCTTACAATTTGGTTGTGTGGGTTTTGTATTCATTGGGTGTGTGTTTCTTTTTTGTATTCAACGGTACTGGATATGGTTGGTTTTTTAAGGAGATGCCCAGGTTAAGGTCATGTGGGGACTCTCATTGCGTGACAAAACAGAAAGTATTAATGAGTGTTACTAACTCGTAGGGCACCACGCCCAAAAGGAACCAACACAAGTTTTATCCATTGCTTTTTTCTCTATTAAATTTGAATCCTTAGGATTTTAAAGGTTCTTCAATAAAATTAAATATTTAATTATAAGTTACAACTGGTTAAGGATTAAGGATTTGGAGTTGGCTTGATTTATTATAGAGTTTACCGATACAAGAAATTTGTTGCCCTCTAAGCGTTCTTTGAGTTTCATGATAAAATATGGCATGGTGAGTTTTCTGTTTAACTCATCTAAATTTTAATTTATATTAAATAAATTGTCTTCTCTTTTTGTCAACTAATGTATTAGAATATTGTTAAAAGAAGTAAGAAGTATTTTTTTTTAAATTATAGCTTTAAAATCAAGATAAGCTAATTATAAAAATGTTTTCTATTTTTAGTTCAAAAGAGGCCACTGATATTTCCAATGTCAATCTTATCATGTAAATGAATGAACGACACTTCATTCTGAACACATTTTTACATATTTTTTTAACATCTGGACTCAAATCTCGAAGGGCTTAAAAAGATTTTAAATTGTATTTACATTTTTTTGGGATGAATAAATTTTGATCTTGATTATATAAATATTCGCTTATTATATTATGATTGTACTTTAATTTTCGTGACAGCGAGTAGATAGATTATACTAATTCACCTTCAAAAGAAAAGGAGATTATACTAATTCAAGCTGTGGCAATCATCGTGATTTGATAAACCAACTAATAATAGGTCAAATATTGTTAGGCTAAATTAAGTTTATATTCCCCGTTAAATTTAAGAAAATAGTCATTTTTGAAGTTTTTCTCTTTTCAGAACTTGACTGTCAATTTTAAATGAGCAGAATTAAACATTTAAACATATGTTTACTACGTGTTTAATAATGACTTAATTTTGTGAAATGATTTTTAATAATAATAAAATAACTGCTAAAAAAATATGGTGCTGACACCTAATAACGTGAACCTGTATCTGATTTGATACTCCCTCCGTAAGTTTTTATTTATAATGACGCAATTTACACAAGTAATTATTGTTTTGAAAATCTAAAAAATAATTTTATTTTTAAAAATTTATATTCATTTAAAATCAAATTCCATTATTAAAATTGTACAACTATAAGAACATTAAATTTTTAAGGATAAATTAGAAAAAATATAATAAATGTTTTTTTAAAAGCTTATAAAATGATTTTTTAAAGAACTTATAAGTTATACTAACTTCGTTGTTAAATATAAGACTTTTTTACATAATTCACACATATATTAAGGAAGTCAGTTAATTTAGTTAAAATTATTAAATTTCTTTAAAATTTATAGTAGTTTTCTAAAATTGTTCTTAAAGTGATTATCATTTATCATTAAATTTTCTTTACTTATTTTCTCTTAATTTATTCTCTCTCTACTCATTGCCCAATTATCATTAGAGACATAAATAATCTAATTGGGTTATGTCATTTATTATTATATTAATTTCAATAAAAGTTATATATTAATATGACGTATTTAGGTCAAAAAATAATTAATAACATTGAGATTTAAAAAATGGTCTTATATTAATGAACAAATAATTTTTTGAATGAAGGTAGGAATATGAAATTGAAACCAAGCACATGTGCAAATCAAACTGCATGATGTTGTTTTAGTTTAAACCGTGTTATTATTATTTTTAAGTATAAGGGAATTCAAACCACTAAAATATTAGTAGTAAAGAGGTAACTTCTCCACCTATAATGTTTGGCTTGGACCAGATAGAGTATATCGCAACAAAATATTTCAATCCTAAATACAATTGAATTTATCCTCCCTTTGCCATGTCCTGTTTTGTTTCCTCTGATTTGAAAGAGAAACAATCTATTCATCTAGTAACAAATAAAACAAATTCTATTTTACGGGGGTTAAATTAAAAATTTATAATGTAAATAAAAACTTCATATTATAATAGTGTATTGAACTTTCCAAAATAAAAATTATGTTTAGGGTTTCCATGACGGAGTACAAATTGAGCCAGTTTGTCTTTTTGCATTTCGAAGCAATTATGTGGTAATATGGTGATGGTGAAAAGAAATTAATTAAACATACTTTTGATAGTTGCATTAACTTTTCCATAGTTCATACATAATTATAATTAAAAATGAGACCTAAAAGAACTAAAGAATTCACGTCTTCACCCACCCAAGTAAATTTACAACTAATGGTCTTCGTTCTCGTTTATCTCTTTAATTGAAAGAAGATATATAAAAAATATTCTTTTCTTTCAATACTGATAGACCAATCTTTCGTAAATATTTCTATACTTTAAGTCCTAATAAGTTTTAAAATTCAACTCATTTAAACTTTATTTCAAAAAAAATAAATAGCCTCTTTCGGTTTTTATTTTTTATTCTGTCAAACTCTTTATCTTTCCTTTTAAATTTATGGTTTATTGCTTTTCAACTGACAACTGGGGTTGCTAATTCGTAGATTTGGATTTTTCAGTAGCGTTTGGTCTAGCTTTTGTTAGCCCTTCTTCTCTTTGAATGTTACTTACATGACTATTTTTTAAAATATTAAAAATTATGTTTGGGGATTATATTCTTTAGGAATGTTAAAAATACATTTGGTATAATTAACGTGTTCGTATAAAATTTACACGGATCTTTTGAATTTTGACTACTCTCGTATTTTTAATAATTTTGGATGATAATTTAATATGTAAGTTTAAATAGGTTTATATATGATACACAATTGTATTTTAATGGTAAAATAACTTTTAGATTAGACGGAAATTAGAAGTTTTACCTCTTTTAATAAAAAAGTTTTAATAAAAATTATTAATAAAAATAAATCTTCAAGAATTTTAATTTTTTAAAAATATTTTTAAAAATAGTTACACCCAATATGAGAATGAAAGATTCTCAATTTACAATTCATACGAATAAATAAAAAACATCCCTTTACCAAACATTTGTTTAAAGTTTCTTCAATTGAAATTCATAGAAGTAATGTTTTTTCTTTCCTCTTCCTTCATTGAAACTGTTTTAATAAATTCAAGCAAACTATTTATTCTAAAATTTGCTTAATGTAATTTTAATAGCTTTTTTTTTCAAAACGAATTATGGTGATACACCTTTTAAAACATTTTAATGAATCCAAAATTATATCATTATCGTCACGAACATCATTGGTAATTTATGAGAGGTGTTCTGTCTAATAAAATTGAATTGATATGGATATGTACAAGTCTAAGTGGAGATGTGATATATTCACACGTATCAAATTACGGAAAACCAAAACACAATAATGTATTCATTTGTGGTTTTTGCTTTTAATTCATCATCCTAAATGGTGTAAAAAAATTGCTTTTCATTCACAATGTAACATTATCAAGAATGAGCCACGCATAGCAACATTGTCAAATCTTATAAAAAAACAAGATTAAAACATGTGTCGTAATTTCTGAGTTGATTAAAAGGCGGTTTATTTAAGTTTATTTTTAAATGTTTTTTTTAAAAAATTTATAAGTATTTTTTTAATAAACATATTAAAGTTGTTTATTAAAACAAATAAAAATCTGCTTATTTTCAGTTTTTGTTTACTTTTTAAACTTTAAACAAACATATCAAAATTTAAAATAAATATTTCTTTTAATTAAAAAACACTTATTTCTTAAAATACGGTTAAACAAACAAACTATAAATCTAGTTTGCAACTGTAACATCCCCAATTTTATTAGTGGTTAAATGATTAGCCAAATAATTGAATTTGAGAATGTTAAATTATTCCGGACGGTTAAGTTAATTTTTAAGATTTACCAAGGTAAGTTTTGCGTAACTTGATTTTAAAAATTAACTGAACACAAAAAATTATGAGCATGCCCTTATTGACTTAAGTGTAAGGTTCATTACTTTTTCCCTCCTTTATTTTCCCTATTTTATGCGCATGCAGAGGAAAGAAACACGGGTGCCATTTCCATTTTCCTTCCACGACTTCATCCTTATCAATCTTCCATCTTCTTTTTCAATTCCTACTAAGCTAAAGCAATTTCAAGTGCCATTCTTCTTCCTCTTAAGCATGGCAGTCAGGGTGTCTTTGGGGAAGCTTTGATTTCTTAAAATTCAGGTAAAAAATCCCATACCCAAATTCTAATTGTTGTGAAATTCGTGAACCCGCTCCCTAATTCTTGAAAATTCGTGAATTTCAAGGTTGGTTGGGTTGTTTTCCGCTTGTGGGGCAACATTTAATTGTTATGGGAGTTTTTAATTTCTTTGTTTCGGTAAGTTCCGGTGATATCTAAGCTACTATTCATTCCATTTTTATGAATTTGGACTTGATAATGGTTGTGCCTTGAAATTTAGGTGCTCTTGGAATGTTTTAGTGGGCAGTTTTGAGGTTTAGGGTTTAGAAGTCGACGACTTAAGTTGTTAAGTCGTTAATTGACGTAATAATTATGGATAAGTTATTTTAGCTTCGAAATGCGATTTTAATGACGTATGGGTTATTAAAAATAATTATTGTTAAAATTAGGAAGTTGTTGAATTTTAGATTTTGTAATCGGAAAACATTTAGATAACATTCCGAGTTTCTGGAGCGTAGAAACCCATGTAAGGGAGCATTATATTTTAAATGTATGGTTTATGGACAAGTTGAGGTATAATTGCATGATTGTATATAATTAAATTGTGATATTATGATGTTATGAATTGTGTGATTGATTACTTGAATGACATTATACCCCTTGAATCATATGTTGTTATGAGATTGATGAATTGGGATAGATTTTTGCCTCCGTCCATACCTGTTGTGAGTATATTGCATGAGATGCAATAGAATAATTAAGTTGATGTTATTATTAATGCATGAGATGCAATGAAATATTTGTTATATTGAGATATTGCATAAGATGCAAGTATATGATTGAATGAATGTTATTGTATAACATAAGGTGTTTATTGTCGATAAGAAAATATAAAATGAGATTTGTGTTAGTGGTTTTGAGGATTCCACAAAAGACCTTGGGTGAGTCTCAAGGCAAGCCTATTGAGTGGGACTCAGGGTTAGCCTGTAACACTGTTGTTGTCCCTGAGAGTGATTATGTTGCATGAGAGGGCAAACAATTTAGTACCAGTAAAACGGACGGATCAGCTAAGAGCCGAATATGACTGATATAGTTGAGAGCCTTATGTTGCAACATTATATTGTATTATGTGTTGATTCGGATCCGCTTGAATGCGTACATGATCATGCATTGAGAATGTGATAGTTGAGATAACCTATGAATTGAATGACATTGAGAATATCTGATAAATTGTAATTATGTTAAATGGCAGTGATTATTGTTGAAAGATTATGATATAGTAACGTATGTTATAGAATTGGATAGGTTGATCTGATTTAATAACTGTCATTTAATATATAATATGCTTACCCCTATTTTGTGGCTATTTCCAGTGGGACTGGATCGTGGTGGTGATTGGTGAAATGTCACCATGATGTGCAGGACATATTTGCATATACTGTATATACCTTGTATAGCTTTTGGATGATCTAGCCTTGGCCGACTCTTATGAATTGTGATTTTGGTGATGTATATATCATGTTTAGTGGATTATAGGTAGCTAACAGCTTTACTGGAAGCCCAGATTATGTTTTGGATTCATGTACGTATGATATTGATGATGATATAGACTATGTTATGTTTTGGATTCATGTACGTATGATATTGATGATGATATAGACTATGTGATATTTTGTTGCGTGACCATGATTGGTCTCATATTGTGTATGAGATGCCCTATGTCTAGGAATTATAGTTGAGAATCCATGATGCATTGCATGAATGGTAAGGGCAGGACTTGTACATGCATGGTAATTGAGTTAGATTATGCATTGGAATTTGGTTGGATGATGGATGATTGAAAAATTCATGTTTTGTTGCGATTTTTATGCATAAACATGGAAGTGGGTAGGTCATTTTGCATTTTATGATGTTTAGACGCTTGGGATTGGTTCCAATAGCATATATGCATAATTTAGAACATGTAGGATGTGGAATAAGCCAAATCTAATGAGAAATGGATCTTGAGTTACACATTTTTGCTTTAGGTAGTGATTGGATATCATATGAAGAAGTTAGGGTGGTCAGAAGTTGGATTTTGTGTCATTTTCTGCATTCTGTTGCATACTGTCGTGCTAATAATCGATTACTAGTATGTGGTAATCGATTATCAGAGAGCAAAGTTTACACAAAATGTGTTTTGTTTTCAGGGGTAATTGATTACACCAGAGAGCAAATTGTGTAGGAAATGGAGTTTGTAGGTGTAATCAATTACCGTGTTTTATTAATCGATTACCAAAGACCCAAATCCACCCCTGATGCGTGTATAATTGATTACAATGGTATTGTAATCGATTATAGGGTACTCGGACTTATATTTTTCACGTTTTTGAGCTTTTGAAACCCACCATGCATATACCTAATGCTCCTTCATGATTGGAATCAATGACATAAGGTCCTGAATTCCCACTTTTGGTATTGAATCAAATCGGGAATTTTTTTTAAAGTTTCCTTATTATTTTTAATAGTAGGATGTTTTAGCAACCTCCTAAGCTAAACTTTCCAAAGACTACGAAATTTAATTGTCGACGTTATTACCGATGGAAATTATCATGTTATTGAAATGTTGAATCACAAGTAAATTTTATATTTTAGATGTTTAGGATTGAATGTGAAAAGAATGTGTTAAACTGTTGACATAAATTCATAATGATTAAGAAAATGTTAAATATATTCCTTATAAAACTTGAGCAACTCTTGAATCATGAGTTAATTTTTAGGTTAATTTAGATCCATCATTCTATAATAATGGTTGAAGGAGGGATGTCCCTACAAACCTCCTATCTATACTCATGCTTATAGAATGACGAATTTAGAAATTTTAATTTAATTCTATAGTGTTTCTGTTATTTCCTGAGATGCTCCAAGTGTTTCTCTTCGCTCCCAACGGTAAACTGGGTCACATCTAATGGGTTGGTCCATCAAATCTACGAGGTTAGTCTCTCAAACTTGTAAAAATTGGTAAAGATCCAATTCATATTAAAATAATTTATATTTTATTTTATTTCAGTTTATATTTTCATATTCTAACACTAAAAAAAGTTAGGTCTCTCATTACCTGTACATTACATGGGTTTATTTTATATTTTTATATCTAAATTTTTTGAAAAATATATGAAAATATTATAAATTTGAAAAATTCCAATCTTATTATTAAAATTTAAATTTTTAATTGTTGCAGAGAATTTTAAGACATAACAATTTGTAATTTGAATATAATTAAAAAATTATACTCATTAATAATTTTTAATGTGAATACTTCTAAGTGTATTTTATATTATATATCTCTTAAAATAATATTATATTTTTAAGGATATATAAGACATATATTATGACATATGGAAATAAGTTTTAAATAAAAGTTACACAAAAATCTTCCCGTCAAACATTGTTGAAAAACTTCATCATACACTAGATTTTTTTATGTAATTTACATGTACATCATATAATTTTTCATCAGCGTATTCTTTTTCCTATCAAATTAATCAATATTTAATATAACAAGCAAAGTAAGTATTCTTTATATGAAAATAAGTTCACATAATCATATACCTCTTAACATTAGCCATGGGAATTGACATAATCATACAAAAGGGAATAAAAACTCCAAATTTTGAGAAGAATAATAAATAGGACAAAAGAATAAAATGCAACTTTGAGGTAATAAAGCAAATGTGTGAATATTTCTATAGACAAATTTTTAAGCATAAATATAATATTTATATATTAGATTAAACATTAAATTTTTTTAATAATAGTAACTAAGCTTATTAAGTTTAGTATATTCATCAATTATAAATTTAATTGTAGTTTTTAATGAAATTCAAAATTGAAATTTTAAGTTTAATTTTAATCTTTATATATTATATTAAATATATTAAATTTTCAAAATTTTATAATTATAAATTTGTAAGGAAATTTGAATATGTTATTGTTTCTTATGTATTTATCAATTTTTAGTTTTATTCTCATTTTTTTATTAATTTCAGTCTTTATGTTATTAAATATGTTAAAATTAGTTTAATATATACATATATATTAAAAATTAAAATTATAATAACTAAGAATATTAATGTGGTCAATATTATTTCTGGATTTATAATTACAATTAAAATAACCAAGTGTAGTCAATATATAAATTTTAAACTTGTAGATTTTTTTATTGAAATTCAAATTTGTAATTTTAATTTTCATACATTATATTAATGGGAGGAGATCTTTAGGTGTTACGTTTTTTTATGTGTGTTTCTGGTTCTAGTATATTTGAAGTTATGGCTAGCCTACAAAAGGAACATATGATCTTAGAGAAAAGAAAACGAAAGGAGAGCACAATCTAAGGAACAAGCTCATGAATTTTTGTTGTCTCCAGTCGTATTTTTATGATTTGTTTTTCTTTGCTCGATTATAGTATTGTCTATTCTCATGTGCATTGTATATTTTCCTAATTTAAATGTTTATTCCATTTGATGTAAGTAATTTGTTTAGTCTTTTTCAAATTAAGAGTTAGTAGGATAATGTGTATATGTGTATGATTTTGAATGCATGAATGTGTATGTGCGTAGGAACTCCGAATGCATGAATGGATTGTAGAAATGAACTGTGTAATATGTGCGGCATGAATGTTGTTTTGAACTGCATGAACTTGTTACTTGAGAAAGGTTGAATGATGGTAGGAGCGTGTACTGACGTTGATACTGAGTCTGTGAGTATCATTTTACATGTAAAAGCTCACCCCTACAGTGGCCATATTTCAGTGAACATCTCTCGGAATGAAGAATGAAGGAAAAGCCGGGTGTGGAGCAAAGCAGCTGAGCATGATGGATCGTAAAGCTAAAAACATTTATCAACTACCAAAGCTGAAGTTTAGAAGGTGAAAATTACACGCTTTTTTTGGCCAACAATGCTTTATTTTAAAGTTGAAGATGATTTTATTCAGAATAATAAATTTTACTGACATTAGATTATAATTGGGGAAACAAGTTAGAAAAATTTTAACGATGAAAATTGAGCAAGGTAAGTGTGCAATAGTTCCTATTGTGACGCATATGTAACAAGATTTCCATTCATTTTCATCCTCACGCCATCACTTGACCGCTTTTCCCATCAATTTCAGTTCATCTTCTAGATCATCACCATCTCTCAAAAAAACATGTTACTCCAGAAAATGCTGCATAAAATTTCGTAGCATGTAGATTTTGGACCAATAATGAAATGCAGGAGCTTCAAAATAACCTAGTGATCTAACCCATCACATGAATTCGAAATCCTTAAATAATATCGAATAAACGGGAAATCCATCACATAATCATATCTACTGCCAAAACCGAATCTAAATCAACCAACCAACATAATCGTTAAACTATGAAACAACAAAACATCAAATTCTACAAATTCCTAAAAAACCAAATTAGAGGGTTAATATGAGATATAGCGGTGTGCGTAACCCAAACCCCAATGAATTAGGATTAAGGCTTTAAACACCACTTAATCAATGTGAGGAGTTGGCTAAAGAGAATGCAGTCATGTTTTCAAATACGCTCTCTGTAAATAATGGACCAAACTCCCGTAAATCAAATTTCCAGAAAATAAAAAATAAACAAAAGACGAAATTTATGACACAGTAGAAATGCATAAAGGAGGTGGTGGTGCTCATATTCTATGGGTGTAGAAGAGTCTGTCATGCCATGGCGATAGCATTCAGAACGAGGAATTATTTTATAATCATCGCAACCAACCCCTTTTCCCATGCTTTCATAGAAAATAGACCTGAAACTAACACTGTTACAGCAAAATAATTAGAAGAAAATGCATCAGATAGGAGAGACGAGAAAACGAGAATGGTTTGGATGAATTGCAGAATGGTTGTTGTATTTAAAGGTGAGATTCCTCGCCGCTCAAACCCTAACAAACTCACCCACACAAACCCGGTTCATGGGCTTGGACTCTTTATTATAACCCAACTCGTCAAAACAGAATAAACACACCTTGGAAACAATCAATTTCTTCACCAAAAACATATTAATCAATTTTTAAAAAGAAGGATGTAAATAATTTTTTTCTTTTTCATTTTTGGATGATATTATTTCGCTAAAGCATATTATTTGACGTTATGAAAGTTATGAACGATGTGTTAAAATTGAACATATAATTTTTTAACAAAAGTTAAATTATCATTTTTAAATGAGACGATAATGAAATATAACTTTTTTTCCTTGTGGGTTGATGCACTTTAATTTGTCACTAATCCATCTTAGAGGAGTTGGTTGGCTTTCTCCCCACTCACTTTATATGAAAATGAATTGGATGAGAGCTGATATGAACGGTATTATTATGAAATGGAGAGAATGGAAATTAAGTATTTTTAGAGAATTAAATCTAAAAGAATAAATTCAAAAATTTAAACTGTCAAATTTAGGACTCATTTAATGGATAGGGTTAAGATATGATAAAAATGACAAGAAAAATAAGTTATCATGTCTTATGATAATTGTATCATGTTGTCTATCATATTCTTGGTTTTTTGTAATTTCTATGTTAAAAAAAAGTTATGAATGGATAAGACCGAATTAGTAACACACACACACATATATATATATATATATATATATATATATATATATATATATATATATATATATATATATATATATATAGTGATGGAGTCTATGTTATTGATGTTGTTATTTTATTGTATTATTAATAATAATAATAAATTTATTTAACTCTTATCTTAATATACATAACATTTTTACCCAATACTTTTATCGTGTTATATTTTTATCATATCTTATTCTACCTACTTTTATTGTATGATATCTTATTTATCAAATGAAACCTAAATATCTATAGCTTGCTTAATTTGCCAAAAAAAAGGTTTTGTTTTTTCTGGGAAACAAAAATGTTTTGTTGATAGAGAGGGCCCAAGGCCGAGGCCCTAGAGAAAAGTCTTACGGCAGGAAAGAAATTGGGCTAACAAAGACAAATTCAATGGCCGAAAACATAGTTTTTCAAGCAATGTGCTACCAAAAAAAAAAAAAAGCAATGTGCTGCCTGCATCTGCCATCCTTCACAGTGATTATTTATTGTGCTGTGTTGTTTGTCGGCCTTTGAACAAGTACCATTGACAAAAAACAATGTTACCGAAAAGCTAATAAAAAAATTTGGAGGACTAGGTATACTTGCTTAGGAAAATCTAATAAAGCGTTTAGTTAAGGAAAATTTTTTAATTTTTCAAGGATCTCAGTAATAATGTTTTCTGAGTAACTTATGACTACTCTCAGTTTATGTCTTCATAAATATATTTCTTTCATTGTCTCGCTGTTTACTAAATTAGTGTGCGCACACCCAAATCGAAATTATTATAATTTATTTAAAAAATAAAACATGAAAAATGTCTAGGACTCTAGGCAACCAAATGTGTAAATAAATTAGTGCAGAAGCCTGAAACTGATTTCTTAAGACTGCATTTTAAAGGGGAAAAAGTTTGAATACTTGCAACTGAATCAGTTTTCCTGGTACTTGAATCAAAGTAGTTTAACTTTTGTTAAGAAAAAAAATGTAGTTTAACTTTGACAGTTACGGGATACCATACGTATCATTTGTGAATGAAAATACCAAAAATCGAATATATTTTACTATTTGATATCATCGTCACCCAAAACGTTGCAGGCACTTAAATGACATCAAGATCCACTCGTTCCTCTCAATTTATGAAAAGTGTGTGTGTGTGTGTGTCATACAATGTGATGGAATTAATTAATCATTGCGACTATGATTCGTTTGATTTGGTAAGAAACGTGAAAAAAATAAAGATATAAAGAATGTTTGGCCATTATTTTACATGTGGGCTGATATTATGGCGCTGACCCAAGCGTTTGTTAACATTTGGGCTAATGGCCAGTTTCTACGGTTACAAAATTTGATAACGATTTGTCAACAATAGCGTGAGCCTGTGATGTTTATAATTTGTGAATTTGTCTTTTCCCTATGAATTAATCCACAAGCTATCTCCCTCTCCAGCAGAATTTGCATTATTTTAACTAACAAGAATAATCAAGAAACTCGTGATATGCATTTCATTAGAAGCAACAAGAGTTGCATGTCTATATAATATCACCAATATTGAGCTACAATTCTCAATATGCATACCATGGAGCACATTGGGCACAACCCTAGCAACTACACCATTAATAATGATGTTTATTTTCAAGAGAATGTAAATGTCCCCTTCTCATGGGAACACAAGCCCGGTCTTTCCAAAGTGACAAATCAAGATGACACAAAGAGGAGCAATTATTTGGTGCTACAACCTCCTCCACAATTATCATGGAAGAGTAGGGCTAATAAGGTTCAAGTGGAGGACACCGAGGGTCCTTCAATTCTATGTGCAGTTCAACCTTCTTCAATGAGAAGAAGATCGTTTCGATTAGAAAATCATCATAAAGAAGATCCCTTTGTTGAAGCATATAAGAAATGCACCCAAAGCCCCATATTAGTTGACTCAAGTGCTCGTAAACAGTTTAATAAAAACAGTAAAACTAAAAACCGTGGATCTTTTTCATCTTGGCCTAACATAATGAAATACATGCATATTTTTTCTTGTAAGTTCTCTGGTGATGTTATGACCATGGTTTAATTGTAATTGCAAAGCCTAGTTCAATCAAAGGTTTAAATTATATCTAAAAAGACAGTATTTTTTATTTATTTATTGTTTGGGTAAATTCAACATTAGTCTTTAAGTTTACATGAGTTGATCAATATTTTAGTTCTCAAGATTTTAAAAACTTAAATGTACTGGATTTTATGAAAAAGTTTTTATGTTATTTTTAATATCAGTTTGCATTGGAAGATATTATGATACTTTCATAAAACAAAAGATGTTAAGGGTGGTGTTAAAAAGCAATAGTCATACTTTTATCCATTTCGAAGTCCAAACTAGTTAGATGAACAACGGGTTAGTTAAGCAGTCAGCCAAGCCCAAATACCTCACTGACCAAATAGGACAAAAAAAAAATATATTACCATGATTTTTAATACAGTTTTTCAAAAATTGAAGAGTAATTTGATTTAGATTACGACAATCATTTTTAAAAAATAATAGTATTAAATAGCTTGTGGATCTACATCGATACCAGTTTCGTCCTTAAATATAAGGTTTTGTCATGGCACAAAATAAAGAATTAAAAGTTTAATTTTTTTATTAAAATTTGTATGGAGATTGTTTAAAAACTAATGAGTGTTTATTAATATTTTTAAATAAAATTTTTTATTTTTAATCTATGCAAAGTTACATAGGTAACTCATATAAGTAAAAATAACTATCTTACACCCTTTTACGAAAAATAGTTACCCTCATTTAATATCATTGGATTTATCTAAAAAAATACATATGTTTTAGTTCGTTGGTTCATTTTTATCTAACGCAATTTAAAAAATACACATATTAAGAAAATCATTAAATGATTTTGGAATACATAATTTGACCGTGTAATTTCCTACCTAAGTTTTGTATTTTTCTCACTACACATTTATTTCACATCTTTAATATAGTTATTCAATTAAAGACTAAGAGGATAATAGGAAAACATATAATAAATATTTTCTTGAAGTAAATGATAGGTAAAAGTAACAAATTTATTTTAAAATTATGCTAGATGGAAATGAATGAAAAGAGTACTATATTATCCTTTATTAAAACTTGTTAAGGAGGTTTAATCTTTTTTATTAAAAATTAAAGTAAACATTAATTAAGGGCGTTTTAAGAATACTTTTACATTTAATAAGTTTGAGTTAGGTAAATTTATTAGGATTGAATTATTTCTTTCTTATATTAAGAATGGAGATACAACTTCTTATAAAAAGTTAGTAAGTTGTAGTTCAAAATCACGTCTTTGTTTTTTTAAAAAATATTTATTTAAAAATTAGATCATTATATGAAAGAGGTTTATTTTACTAAATATCTCAATGTGGAGCTATATAGAACCACGTCTCATTCTCTTAAGTGATGCCTCGTTTTTTTAAAAGCGGCGTTGAGCATACCTGGAGGCGATAGTGGGTGTGGAGATCGATGTCATCATTTTATCCCCACCGAGAAATTTGAATACTCATATTGATGCCCCTTGTAAAGTTATTTTTGGATACTTCAACCTCCAATTTCATCAACCTAAAAATAAATCATATTGTTAAATAAAATTTTAATTATCTTAAATATCGTGAAGAATCAATATTAATCCTTAAATTTTTTAATTTTTTCAATTTTATTTATCCAACTACGAATAAAACATATCCTAACTTTCACTGCCCAATGCATGGATACCTGGTTTCAGTGCAAAAAGAGTAGGCAAAAAATTAAATAGATATCAGCAAGTTGTGAGTGTTGAGAAATAACGGCATTTCCCATGTCAATTTTTCTTTAGTTAGGAAAAAAAAATCATATACATTGTCCAAAGGAATATTTAGTAGTATTTTTAATATTTATTACTAATATCCAATACCTCAATACATTCATTACCAATAATAATGTTTCCATTTGGCTCATTTATAGTCAAATGCCTTAAATAACATTAGCCCCTTACATTTGTTGCAAGCTCAACCGGTGTGGGGTGGCTAAAAACAAAACCCAACTCTAAGCTATGTGAGATTTATTTTTAATCAATTTCAACAATGAAAAGTACCCACCCATATTTTATCTGTAATTTAGATATAAAAATTTTTAATTTTAAAATTCTTAAAATTTATTCTGTGTAAATAACGACATTATCATTTCACGAAAAAAGTGAAAAAGAAAAATCATTAAATTCCATATTCTTTTTTTCTTTTAATATCAAAATCAATATTCTAATGTGACGGTTTTAGACTTTTTTTTGCAATTGAGGAAAAAAATGGGGTAACTAGTGTTAAGAAAATCAGACAAATTCAATTGGAAATAGGTAAAGTGTCCTATCAAAAATAACCATAAAAATAATAAGAATCAGTTGAAATTGATAAGTATAAATGGATATATGAACCAATACTCCATCATGATTTTTTTAAACATAATATGTAGTAATATATATCATAAAATTTAACTTATTTTTTTTCAGAAAAATCATTAATTTATATTTTAATATTTTTATATTATTAAAATAGATATTTAATTATACTAATTCGACGACAATCAAACTAATAAATCATACATCAATATTTTCACCGATTGATGGAAATTTGCACAACTAAAATTAAGTTTATATTACTATTTACTACAGAAGAGGTGGCAAAAGTTAAATCATCTCCGACACAATTTCATTGGTCACGCGTTCCAATATGGCATTGGCAATCTGAACGCAAATATGTTTCACTTGCGGCTTGAATTCACTCCATTCATCATCCAAAGAGACATTCCCACCTTCTTTGTTCCTCTCCCATAATCCTTCACTCCCCCTCATTTGTTTTCTATAAACATTTACTGTAATTTCTCTCAAACAATCAAATAGAAGCTTCTTTGCCTTGTGTACCAATGTTTTAGATTTCAACACATGGTATACATCTTCATTTGGCCCAAACACCTCTTGCAATTCCTTACTACTACAAGATGATTCAATTACTGAACTCCACAGAGCAGACGACAATAGAGAATCCCTTGTAATTTTCTTAGCTACACCCCAATTGCTTGTTCTCCCTTCCATTCCCGAAACTGAAACATCACGTCATTTAAAAAACTTGTTAATAGTAAAATAAGTTGAAACCCATGTTTATAAACAACAAATAAAACTTACTGTTTTGAGATTGTGGATCAGGAACAGAACAACTACCTTCTAAGCATCTCTGCTGGTGCTTTTCATTGTTGTTAGCCTGCTGGCTTTGTTCGTAAGGGTAACAAAAGTTACAAAACTAATTAATATTCGTTTTTCTTTCTAGCTACATACACTTAATCCATTTTAATTAATTATACAAATAGATAGATTTACGTGAATAAACTCCCATCAAAATTATATGAGTAGGGCAATTTAATTTATAAAATTTTAATAGCTGATATCTAACTTTTGACAAGATGATGTTTAATTAAGTTTACTTGATTTGACGTCAAAGGATGTTAATGGAAGGGTAGTGAGAAATTTGAGTTTTCAGCATACCTTTGTACTACTACTCCCATGTTGTTGACCCTGGAAGCTTGGCAAGTGTTTGGAGAAAACAAAGAGTTATCTTTGTATGGTGATGACAATGAGATTCTGTGATCTTCATCAAAATCTGAGCATGAATAGTACACGGTTGAGCTTGTAGTGGTTGAGAATGAAAATCGTTCTGTTTCCACAGTTGTTTGATCGGTGGAAACAACTTCATAATGAGGGTCGACACCAACACTAACATTAACATGTTGATGTTCGTTTATGATGTCGATGTCCCTAATTACAATACAGCTATGGTTGTGAAAGGCGAGTTTTTTTTGCAGTGATGTTAGAACTTTGGAAAAGGGTAAGAGGGTATCTCTTTTCTTGTTCAAGACAGAACCTATTGTGAATGTCTCTGAACTCTTTGCTGATCCTCCATTTGGGGTTTTTAGTTTTTTTGTGTACCCTCTTTCTGAAAGGTAAAGCTCTAGGATGAAAGGTTCTTGTTGCTCCTTCAGAAACTCTCCGAGACTTTTCCCTGGTTGGGCTGTTGCTGGAGGCATGATGGGTTGAAAGGGCTTGGAATTGGAATAGTGAAATTGGGTTGGAATTTAAAGTTGTGGACATTAAATGGGGGCGTGATATGGTGCAGAGAAATTAATTTGAATGGACAATGTATCTGACAGAGTTTGTGACACTAATTGCAGAGATATAAGTTTTGGGTGAGTTTTTATTTACCTACTTTCTCTTGTATATGTATCTTGTTGCTTCCAACTTCCAAAAGGAACCTGCAGATTCCTAAACTCGAGGTTGGACATTTTGAACTCAAATGATTCTGAAGCAATTTGAATAACAGATGTTAAATTGTCATAAATAACCTCTTTTTCCTTCTGCCATGCTTTCATTTTCTTTCATTAATGCTGCTAGTTTAAATTTTGATTTTTTCTATAGCAAAAATAGCAGATAAGTTAAATATCAAAAATACACTAGCATTAGGACATATTGTAAGATCCTTTTAACTCGTAATAATCTGATATAATAGCTGTAGAAAAAGCTCAGCCCCATGGTCAAAATTCAAAATTGAAAAGGTAATAGTGGTATACCCTTTGAATTCCATAGAGTAATAGTGGTACATAATGTGCGATGCTCTTTCCAGAACTTACACGTATTATTGTTGCTAAATGTTCTTGAATGATTGATATGTGAGGACATTAGTATTGCTTTTATGATTTGATAGGTGTTACTTACCATTTTGGCACGTCTCTATTCTGTGTGAATAAAATATAAAAGAACTAAGTAATGATGGATATAAAGGCAATTGAAATCACATTTTAGTTTAGTAAACCAACTCTCACTTGTTATGTGGGCTATGCTTTCCAATTTTAAAGAGGACGTATGGATTAGATTTTATTAAAAACTGCAAATGATTAAAGGCAAATGCAATTATGATTTTGAACTGTCTCCAATAATATTTTCAAAACACAGTATTGTATAATTATTTTTTTTTATTGCCAAGGACAAGCACGTTTATGTTGTTCTTTTTCCTAGTAACCCGTCGATTTTTTTTTTATTTCACATGATTTAAAAAATTATTTTTATTTATCATTTTAAGAATTTTTAAAAAGATTTATTACTTATTTTTTATAATATTTTTATTCTTTAAATAAATTATTATTACGAAGATATAAAATAAATAAGAAGAGATAAAGACATGATTGAAGTAAAAAAAATTATGCATTTGATACTATTTAATTATTTTTTAATATTTATGTATTTTAAAATTGTCAGATAAAAAATAGAAAAATCGATAATTAGTAATTAGATAGAAAAAAATTATCATGTATTAAAATTGATCCAGATTTTTTTAGCTAAAACCTTGACACATGCACTAAGTTTTTGTTTTTCCAAGATGAAGAAAATGAATATTTTTCCTTCGGTAGGTGTAGTGTCATGACATCAAATTTACTCAAAAATTGAATAAACATATAAATAGAAATAGCTATATTAACTTTCAATACCAACAATATCACTAGATGGAATTTCATTGTCAGTTGTCTTATTTCGAGCCGGTTGTTTAAATTTAACTCTTATACGAGTGATTCTTTGTGGTGTCTATTAAGTGTCATGAATAAAACTAATTAATTCTTATTTTATACTCCTTCCATTTTGTTTTTCATTTTGACATTGTTTAAAGAAAAATGATTGAGATTCTAAATTTTATAAAGATTTATTACTTAAATTTCTATAGTACCCTTTGTTTACTATTTTTTCTGAAGAGGTCAAGAAATTTAAGTAATAAAAGAGCACAAACTATTCTCTATATATAATCCCATGTTTGTTTGATAGAAAAAGATGGACAAAATTTGGGGGCAAAGCAAATGGAATTAAAATAAATTTTCTCTTAGTTGTTTAAAAAAATGAAAGAATAGAAAAAAATATTGGACTAATTAGGAATTAATTCTCTCCTAATTTTTTATTTATTAAAATTTATTATAATAAAAAATAATTTTATACAAATTTAATTTTTTTATATAACTAATTTATTTTATTTATCTCCCAATAAAAAAATTTATTTTTCATCTGTTTATTTCCTATTTCTCTTACAAAAAGCATTTTTTTAATTTTTTTTCATCACATTTCTTTAGTTTCTATTTATTTCTTTCTAATTTTTTTTCCATCTTATTTTATCTCCAGGTCCAAATGAAACTTTATTATATAAAGTTCCACTAATCTGTCTAAAATCCTCATATCATAGAAACACCCAACATAATACGGTGATTTCTCATTAATTTGTTAAATTTATTTTGTAAGATTTTATTCTTTTTGAGTAATTATTAGGTGGTTTGAGATCATCATGTCCCTATGCTTTTAGCTGGTTATTATTTGAAAAATATTAAAATTAATAAAAATTCAAGAAAGAGAAGCAAGAACAGACCACCATCATTGTACTCTGTTACCGTCGTCAACCCCTGTCACGGTGTCACCGCCGGTCATGCCCGGCCGACCATGTCCTCCTTTATCGTCTTGCCGCCGCGCGAAACCACCCGTTTGAGACTGTAACATCCTAAAAATAGGATTTACTATTAAAACGAGGCTTAAAGAGGGATTTAAAGGCAAATGAGGAATTAATTTGAATAATTTTCAAAATAACGGATACGTCTCTAACATTTGTCGTAATGACGGACGCGTCCCTAAACTATTTTAAAGCTGAGTTCTTTCTTTTTTCTTCTAAAACTTTCGTGATAATAGAGAGGTTTTGTTTCTTATTCATTTTCTTCTTCTTTTCATACCAAATCATCATCCCTAATCCTTTCTTTTCCAAATTCTAGTGAGAAACATCAAATTGAAGAAGAACTTTATCATCTTCTTCACTTTTCTCTTCAAGAAGGAGATTGGATCAAAGAGAAAGCTTTGAATTCTCCAAATGAGGTAAGATGATGAACTTTTATGTAGAATCATGATTTGATTCATAAATCTTTCAATTTTTTAAGCTTTCTAGAGATTGGAAGCCATGGATAAAGATGGAAAGCTTAGGTTTCTAGAGATATGAGTTTCTCATGAAAAAGAAGAGTAGAGATAGCTTTTTGACTCCTATTCTTAGAGAATTATATCTTAACAGTGATGTTTCAATAAATTAGGTAGATTCGGAATTTGCGATAGCAAGAGGTTATATCCAATAGCTCGAGAAGCTTTTGGAATCATTTATTTCAGGTAGGGGGAACGTTTACATTTTAAATGCATAGTTTATAAACGGATTCGGGATAGTATTGTTGTATTTAATGAGAAATCTTGAATATATAATGTATTAGACATATTTGTGATAATTATGATATTTATGTTCATATGTTATTGATGTTGAGAAATTGAATTTGATATGAGATATGAATTGTATATGATGTATGAGTTTATGGTGATTCCTTTGCATGAGATGCAGTAGGAAATATGATGATGATATGTGATTTATAATAATATGAATGATATACATGAATTCTTCATGATATATGAATGGATGGGATGCATTTGATAAGCATGGGATGCTTGTATGATGAATGAATATGAAATATAATTGTGGTTTTGAGGATTCCACAAAAGACCTTGGGTGGGACTCAAGACAAAACCTCTTGAGTGGGGCTCAGGGTTTAGCCCGTGACACTACCATTGTCGCTGGGAGTGATTGTGTCACGTGAGAGGGCAAACAGTTTGGTACCAGTGAAACGGCCGGATCAGCTGAGAGCTGAGTTATGACTGAGAGCTAGTGTTGCAACACAAAATTAAAACTTAATAATGGATCCATTTAATTAAGCATGTGATTGCATTGATGTATGTTGTTATGAACAATATGATTCTATGATCATTGTGAAGGATGAAATGTAATGAGATTATGTGATATGATTATGATTTATATGTGGTTATGAATTTAACACTTGATCTGATTCAATAACTGTCATTTAACATATAGTATGCTCACCCCTATTTGTGGCTATTTTTTCAGTGGATGTAGGAAGAAGTGAAGGCATATGAGATGGCATTCAGTGGAGATTGAAGTGTTATATACATGTTGTACATAGTATTTATGGTAGTATATTATGCCTTGGCCGGCTCTAGATGATGTTTTATAATATGTATGAAGGATTTAAAGTTTTGAATGATGGATAGCTTCATTTGGAAGCTTAAAAATTTGATTTTGAATACGTATATGCATATGCGTATATATATTTTCATGATATGTTATATAATTTTGAATCTTGAGAGTTGACATGGTTCATATGCATGAAAGGGAAATTTAGGAATTGAAAGTGTGAAATTGAGATCTGATGAGTTGTTGAGTCATCGGAAGGGATTGATAGATTCCCTATATCGATTATGAGTTGTTCATATGGATTTTAATGTATTGAAATGGAATTTGATGAGTTTGGAGTATATAGTTGATATATATTGACCATAATGCATTTTGTGCATAAGTTAGTCATATGTTCGAATTTTGGCGAATGGACATCGCCATTAGCTTCGGAATGGGGAAAATATAGTGCCCATGAAGTTTCGTATTATTCGGACTTAAAACGGGCAAATTACGTAGGTCGGAAATTGGTTTAAATTATTTAAAATGCCATTTATCAGGAAAATCGATTTTTTCAGGTCTGAGCTGCATAACTCGATCAAGCGAGTTGAATCTCGCTCAAACGAGTTAAGGCGGTTATCACAATTATTCATTTTCGATCAAGCGAATGGGATTCGCTTAAGCGAGAGTGGCCTTTCGCTCAAGCGAGAACGATTCTCACTCAAGCGATGCTGTTTGTATCAGGAAATTGTGTCTCGGGTCCAATTTCGCTCAAGCGAAAATGGCATTCGCTCAAGCGAAATTGGTACAGCATCAGAGGGTGCCACTGGAGTGATTTCTCTCAGGCGAGCCTATCTTGCCCAAGCGAAATGGATGAGGATTTGATTCTGGACTAATCTCGCTCAAGCGAGATTGAGTGTAAATAGGTGGCGAGTGTGTTTTGCCCAGACGAGTCAGACCTTGCCAAGCGTGTCAGGTCGAACTCGCTTAAGCGAGTAAATCTCGCTTAAGCGAGAATGTGTATGTTTGCTTTTGAGAGGAAGCGAGTTGGTTCGCCCAAGTGATTCATGTCAAACTCGCTCAAGCGAATGGCATCTCGCTCAAGCGAGATTTGCCGAGAATTGCATTTTCTTCATTTTCTTTATTTTCCTTAATATGATTTTATTATTTTTATTATAAAATCATATTTTCTTGTATTTAATAATTTAAAATACGCTTTCCGCTGATTATTATGATAATCACCATTTTGATTATCCAAGATGCATTTTAATTTAATTTTTATACCTTCTCATATCGTCATATATGGGAAAGGTTTATTTAATTGGTCCAGGGGTAGTTGTAAATATTTATTTCACTATCTTTCTATATTTTATTAAATTTGCTAAATCGCGAAAAATTTACCCTAAATTTTATTATTCTAATTAATTACATTGGAATAATTATATTAAGGGTTAGGATGTGTTAGAGACCACCATCAACGGTTGCCAACCAAGCAGTAGTCGTTGTCAACCTCCACCACCGGCAACCACCGTGCTGTCGCCCACACTCTCTCTCTCCCTCCCTCCATGTTTGTAGTTGCCCTTCTCTCTTCCTCTCTCCCTTCACCTGTCTCTCATTTTGTTGTTAAGTGTGAATGTGTTTAGATTTTTTTTTAGATAACATGTGTGTTTTTTTTTGTTAAAGGCAACATGTGTGTTTAAATTTAGGGTTTTTAGGTTTCCTTGGTTTTGGGATTCACTAAGCCAAGACCCATTTTTTCTTTGTTTTTGTTTTTTCTTTTCTATTTATCCTTCATTTTTTTTCTTATCTCTTTTTGTTAGTTTTTATTTGTTGTTTCATTTTTATATTTATTTTAAATTCATTTTGGGGTTTTATGTTTCTTAGTTTATAATGTAAGAGTGAAAAGAATTAATAATAAGTGCCTCTTCCTGTAACACCCTCGTTTACACCTTAATAAATTCTAGAAAAATTCGTAATTTTTTTTTTACTAAAGATATGATTGTTAAAAAGAAACTATCGGAATAAATTATATACATTATTGCTGAAATACCTCATAAATATTATTAAAACTTTATAAAGTAATTTTATATTCATCCAACGGAAATAAATATTAAACATTATAAGAAAGAGAGGAAACTCCATAGCCCAGAAGCAGTTACTTATTAACATTATTTATTCATTGGACCACGGTATTCATACCGAGCTCCTTTTCTAGAACGTGCTATATTTACTGCCGATATTCTTCGATCCTTCCCTCTGAACCATCAATTTAAAACATGTGAAACAAAAACACGGAGAAAGGAGTGAGAAACAGAATATAATATTTCCGAATAAGACATAAGCAACAAAGGGTTTTCACAAACCAATACTTAATAATATCAATCACAATCACACACACAATCAATTATGAATGCATGAATGTTATACAATATCTTCATCACAACTTACCTATATATGTGGGCCCTTAAATTTTAATTTGCACTGGGCCAACCAGGAGTTTACACTGTTCCATAAGTCCGGATAATAATAATATGAACAGCTCAACTGGCATGGAAACACTTAGAGACTAGTCAGATTGAGAAAGTTTTTATTGTGAAAGTACCCGACACTAGGGAGCTACCCCAGGTCCCCTGAAGCACCCTTTCACACCCTCTCATCCCAAGGCTCGTAATTAAGCCTCCTCTAATGTATCCTCGGTTTCTATAATCCGTCCCCAGACAATATTATTTCATTTCACTTTAATGATTCATGATGCATGAACTACTCGCGTATTGAGTTGGTTAAGGCTTTTAGAAACTCAATTATTAAATCCCTTAAAGGTTTACAACATCATTTCAATAAACTGTACATTTTCTCTGAATTTCTGTCCCATAGAAATAAATTTGGTACAATTTTCGAATCTCACTGAAATTGAGTTTCTAAGCCTTAAATATCTAAAAACTTTACATAATCTTTCTCAAATTAAATCTTAACAAAATCAAATTTAGGAATCTCAATTATTTCCAAATATATTTAGTTATTAAGTTGGAAAAAAATAAAATAATTTTCTTTCAAAAAATTTTGTTTTATTAAAAGAGAATAATTATTAACCAAAAATACTTAAAATTACAAAATTTTTCTTTAACTCAAGATTTAATTAAATAAATTCTCATAAAATATTTTCTTTCTAAAATAAATACTAATTTTTTTTCTAAATATTGAAAATAAAGTTAATAAAAATAATTTCTAAGAAGAAATAAAAGATAATAAAATTTAAAGAGTAAGGTAAGAAATTCTTACTGAATTTTAGCTTTCCGTCATGCTCGCTATATGCTCAAACTCCACATTACAATATCATCAATCAAAATCAAACAATATCAATCATAACTAAATATCATCAATCAATCAATCATAATCAAATCATAATCAAATCAATTAAATATCATTAATACATATCATAATACAAAATTTAATGATTATTAATATAGTCAATTTTAGTCCTTTTGGTCAATTCCTCGCATAGGTATATGTAAGTCCATATAATCCAGTCCTTGCATAGGTATAGTTCAGTCCATATGGGTCATAATGGTCCAAGTCCTTGCATAGGTATAGTCCAGTCCATATAGGTCATAATGGTCCAAGTCTTTGCATAAGTATGTTAGAGTTAGTTAAACCGGATATTTAATTTAAAATTTATTATAAATTTTAAGTTAAAAAGTTAATATTTTAAAATAATAATATTATCAGATTTAAAAGGAGTAGGGGACTCCTCCCATTATTCTTATGTCTTTTCATATTATACTCTTATCTCACTCCCCCTTACCTTGAATTGTTACCCAAAATGGATTTGCTTTGCGCCTCCGATTTCTAGAAATATTAATAACAATCTTATTTCAGTATAAGCATAAGACGAAGATTAAAATTACTACTTAAAACAGAAATGATAAATTTTGAATAGTGAATAGTGAATAGTAAATAGTAAATCGTGAATAGTAACAGTAAATAGTAAAACGTGAATAGTAACAGTAAATAGTAAAACGTGAATAGTAACAGTAAATAGTAAATCGTGAATAGTAACGGTAAATAGTAACAGTAAATAGTAATTTACTATTTGAATAGTAATTTACTATTGAAATAGTAATTTACTATTAAAATAGTATTTACTATGCAGAATAGTAACTTAAAATAATATTATTTCTAGTATAATAATAGATTTCTAAAAACGATATGAAAATAACCCAAAAAATATAAAAGAGAACTATTCTTACCTTAGGATTTTGGCAGAACCTTCTCTCCAAAAACTTTTCTTCTCTCTCTCACTTCCACCACTATCTCACTAGCACTACTGTATTAAGAAAACTTAATCTGAAATTATGAATTCTAAAGAAGAAATCCTTCGGTATTTATAGGAAAAAAATTTACTATGCATTCTATTATTTTAATATAAAAGTACTATGCATTTTTGAATTTTTTATTCTAGGTTACTGTGCACCTTTTGAAAATTTCATACATGCACAGTGATTTGCATAGTAATTGTCGGCAAAATTATTAAGTTAAATAGTAACCCTTCACTCGGTATATTTTAAATATTCAAAATGAGTCCTTTTTGAAATTTAGCGATATTATATCAGTCCCCACTAATTTTATAATAAGTAATATAAAGTTGAAATTTTAAAAATCTAAAATTTTCTGTTAATAAAAATTTATTGATACGTTTCAAATTTTTTAACGATTGGAAAAAATCAAGATTTTTCTCAAACCGATAATTTTTAGATAAGTCTACTTGAAACGGATTTTAGAAAATTTTCTTATAATTTCAATTCACTTTCTTGTAAATATTTTTAATTTAAGTCACTTATATGAATTTAAAATTATTTAAAAAATATTATTTTTATTAAAAAATTCCAAAATTCCAAAAAATTCCAAAAAATCATAAATAATACGTAGATTAAAAAGTTCTAAAGAACCATAATTTAATTCCTTCAAAATTTTAATATAAAAATAAAAATAGGGGTGTTACACTTCCCATTTTGAGCGTGTCGTTTCAAGTTAAAAAAGATAATAATAATAAATAAATTTAATTCATGAATATTTATTCGAGAATCGCTTCTATTTGAGGTTAAAATAGCTAAAAATAAATTTTCATTAAATAAATTATGCGAGGATTTTATAATGGTGTCGTACAAAATATTTTGCCTACATCAATGTTATAAGGTTGTGAAAGTCTATACATGTAAATAGTACTCCGTATTATATTTCTTCTTTCGGCATAAAAATCTCTTTTAAAAAAACAAAAAAAATGATGAGATTCATTTTAATATATATATATATAATTCAAAAATATCTTTTCTTAAAAATCATTTATAAAACCTTTTAAAATCATTTTAAAAACACAACAAAAAATCAATTTTCAAAGTTTATTTATAAACCAAAAACTGAGTAACCCTGATTTCTCGACGTATCCTGTAATACGTAAGAGCATGAATAATTCCTGTTAATAATTTTTTTTATCATCATTTATTTTGATTAATTTTAAATCATTACTATTTAATTTAAAAGAATAAAAGTATTTTTGAAATATTATCAAATTGAATTTAACAGCAAAAATTTTAGTTTTCATTACAATGAAAAGTGAACAAATGTAAGAGTTGATAGGATCTTTACAGCTTGTCAAAAAACCTTGTGCTTGTATATCTATTAAAAAAAATGAGTACATGTATTGATTTAAGCTTGATATCGGTCTAGATACCTAAAGACCATATTAACATACGTCGAAGCATATCCAATATAGCTCAACCTACAAACAATGAAACAATTCGATATCAAAACCATTCATGCACAATAGTTATGGATGACAATATGGGTTAGGTCCGCGGGCTGGCCCGTTTGGCCCGTCAAAACGAGACGGGTCGGGCCAACATTTGAAGCCCGCTTTCCCAAATAGGCCCGGTCAGTTTTGACCTGTCAAAAAAGGGCACTTGCGGGCCTGGCCCGGCCCGGCCCATTGGGCCTTTAGTAAAAAATACTTTATTATATATATAATTTATAATACTTATTTACTATTAACTTTTAATATATATGTTTTTATTATTGTAGACTTTATTTGATATTATTTATTTTGGACTTTATATTATTAGTGTGTGTGTGTTTAATTTTTGTTTTAAATATTGATTGATTATTTGATTTGAAATTAATTTTGATGACTATTAATTGTTTCCATTTAATGCAAATAAATTTAATTTAAACTTTTAATGAAATAAATTAGATTAATTATAAAAAACTTTGCTTTAAAAAAGTGAAATCTATTTTTTATATCTAATTTTTTTTAAAAAAGACTTAAAATAGTCCAAATAATAATAAAAATATAACATATATAATTTTAAAAAAAACGGGCCGGCCCGTTTTGGCCCGCGGGCCACATGGTATACGGGTTGGGTCAATGTTTTTGGCCTGACCCGGCCCGGCCCGTATTTTGACAGGCCCTCACGGGCCTTGGCCCGACCCGGCCCTTTGGCCCGTTTTGCCACCCCTAACAATAGTTCCCACACAAAGCCCCAATACCGATACCAAGATGATCCATATCAAACAAAGGCTGCGAGGCATGCTGAGGGGATACCAGCTAAAAACTTACAAAGGTGTCGGGAATGTTTACGTTTGTGTCAGCTTTCCCGTCCTTTTACATAAAAGTACTGACATACGATAGACTGAGACAATCTTTACCCAAACTCCTAAAAATATCACTTATTTACTATAGTATGAGATATGTTCACCAACTCATCGCTTGAACTCCGATATTAATTATTTAATATTGACTTAAGCATCATAGTCTTTTTGTATATGACACCATATTTCGCTCTACAATGTGAGATATCAGTGGTTGTTGGACGAGATTACACAAAGACTTTGAGATCTTTATTGAATTTAAGGATATAATATCAAATCCCTATTGGATCAATGTAAGAGATAAAAACTGAGAGAATCAGTACTCATATCAAAAATCTATCCCTCCATACTAGATAGAACACGTGGGCATGTGTATTGTATTATCCATGTGCGGATAATTGTATACTTATAAATTCTATTTTTACTAAATGTTTAAATATTAATTTAAAAAAAATGTAATATGATAAAATTTATTTAATATCAATTTATGATAATAATTGTAACCGTATTATACAGTAGAAATATATATTATTTTATTTTTATTATAATTTTTTAAATATTAATTAGGTACTCACATACCCGTTAGAAACTACCCATAAATACGGGTACGGTTGATTCTAAACATCATGCTACTGTCTAAAAGGGCAATTTTTTCATCACATGATTAGAATTTGGTTGGGACAGTGAGAGCTCACGACCATAATTTTGACGACTAAGGAAAAGCAGGTAGATGTAGTTGAAGTATTGAAGATGAGGCAAAGACACAAAAACAATATTATTCGATGGAGCCTCAAACACTTCACTCACTATTGCTACACAAATTTACAAAATGACCCTGAAGAAGATAAAATATATAAAAAGCTTACAACATGATTAGGAGTAGACCCTCAAAATCCCTACATTGTTCTTCCAACTTCCAACAACTCGGGGTTCTCTAAGCCACTACTAATTAAGAAGAAAAAAAAGTTGATGAAATCGAGGGAGTTATGAAGCTCAAAAACTTCTAGCTAGTAGTTCTTCATTTGAAGAACTTTATTATGTGATTATACATATATTATAGTCCCATTGCTTTGTTATATTTGGTTTATATATTTTATAATGAGTGGGTAGGTAACCAAGGGGTATTATTGTGAAAGCATGGTTGACGTAGATCAGAAAGTGTGGCCATAAGGGAAAGGGATTCGGATTGTAGATGCTCAATTTGTAGGGATAATAGGAGATGATGGTGCATGGTGAGGGCTACCCGGTTTTTAAGTTCCCGGTTTTCAATTTTCAACCGGTTCAGTTCGCTCGTCAGGTTCTCTAAATGCTTCTTCTTTCGGAAGCGGGAGCGTCGGGCCGATTCCCGGTTCGATTGCATGCGCCTCATCTTTCTTTCCTCCGAGGAGTAAACCGCCCGGTTCGATCCCTGTGAACCGGAGCCTGGGCTGGCCGGGTCCACGGATTGGTTAATGTGGGAAAAGAGGTCTAGTATTTCACTTTCGGTTAGCGTGGTTTTGAGAACCGGAGGGCATGGGACCTGGACCGCTTCAGCTTCGTGCAAGAACATGGCTTGGCTCAAATGTGATAGCAAAACAAGAAAGAGAGGGGAAAAAACCGGTGAATTCAAAAGAGTGAACCGGAGGGAGGAAGGAAGGGGAAAAGGGAAGAACTGAAGCATAGGAGAGGGGTATTTGAAGGAGTTGAAAGGGGAACACGTGGGGTCCATCAATGCAAAAGATTTTGGAAAACGAATGCCACAAAACATATAATATTATCACTTAATTTAATTCAACCAAGTTATAAATTTTTTATTTGGTACATGCAAGCTAATAGTTACCATATTTGAGAGGAGCACGGGTATTATAAAAGATTTAACATACCCATAGAATTTAAAGTTATTGGTAATTAAATAGAAACAATTTTCGTCAAACTTAGAAATTACACTAGTGATTATGCAAACTTAACTATCATTCTTGACCTAATTAATACCAAAATTAAATTTTTTTTAATGATATATCAACTCAGTGTTAGTTTGTATTTCAAAACTTCTACAATCAATTAAGTTACATAATACTATAATCTTTTTCACACAAATATCTAATTATAGATTGTTATGTAAGCAATTATTCTTGATTTATGTAATGGTTATTTTGAAAATCATATATAAAATAAATTCTAATAGTTAATTAAACTGAGATTATTGATAATAAAGATATTAAAAGTTGGGTTGTATGGGTGTGTTTTGAGTTTAATTAGCGTATGATGCAAACTTTAATGAGAGGTGGTGGTGGGGGTAAGCTTTTTGTTTAAGGTAAGAGAATAGGGTGTCCTTTGGGAATAATAGCCTTTATCTTAATGACGAAGGATCAAACAAAAACATATAAACAACAAATTGGATTAGAAAGTTAGTGAACAGCACAACTAGTGTTCGCCGAAGTCGTTTTGGAAACGCACGTTAATTGAGGTTAAAAAGCCGGTGAAAGTGGCCCCAACAAACATACTTAGACTAACTAATCACTGTTTTAGTATATATCACCCCGTATTAGCTTTTATGTTTGTGGCTACAATTTTATTATTTTCCTCATCCACCCACCCACGCCTTCGTTTCAGCCTCAATCACTTTCTATATATGTTTAATTTACACTAATTACAAAATTAAAAATCCATATATAATCTCTCTCTCTAACACATGCACATTTCTTGACCTCTTGACTATACATTAATTTACACAATTTGATTCTTCATAGCTACCAAAAGTTGTTGATGTAAAAGTGGATATGAAAAGTAAACAAGTTGAGAAGTAAGAAACGAAATTCCTACTTTATCATAGTAAAATTTTTTAAATTTGGCCGATTGACAGTGAACTGAAAATCATATACATATATGCATATGACCAATACGTAAAGCTAGCACATTGTGTCACCTGTTTTTAAAAAACCATTAACTGAAAAGACTTTGGTTATCATGATAATTAATATCACATTTCTTATTGTAAAGAAAGGTTCCCGTTCCCAATATTTAGTTAGTTCAATTTGCAAGCACTGCTCTTCTAAAAGACCAATGCAAATCTCTTGCAAAAGTAAATCACTCGTATAGATCAAGTAACAGAATTGTCTAGGTGACAGGAATATGAACAAATATATAACAAAATTGTGCCAAATTGTATATATATTCATCAAGTGATCTCACGTAGGTAGTATGAAAAAAAAGGTAGAAAACTCTTATATATAAATATTAACGTATATATAATCCTTTTAGTTTGGTTTAGATTACATGAGTTTATATATTTAGACCAAGATATCCATATAATCAGAATTATAAGTTCATCCTCACACATAAAGGGAAATATAAATGATACAGATATTAATTAGAAAGTATCTTTAAGATTAATCTAAAATATTTTAAACACTTTTATCATATCACTGACAGAATTTTACATCAAAAAAAGTTTCCACAAAAAATTTAGTTTTTTATACAATGTTAACTATATAAATATCACGTTATTAACATATAAGATATCTTTTTTGAACTTTTAGCATGTATATAAGATTATTTGTTCTATCATTACTGACTTAAGTAACAAATATGTTTTAAGATGTATTCTGTTAGTCTTTAATTTTTACCGACATATGAAAAAGAAAATATAGAGAATGTTCTATCTTTTTATGGGTGTTTTTGGTCAATAGAAATCATTAGAAATTTTTTTAAAATATGACTTGTTCTTTAAAAATTTGTTGAATCTAGACAAGTCAAACATTACAAACCAATATATTAATAAAAAATTGAAGACCAAATGAAGGTTTCTAGGATATCAATAGTTCTAGATTGGTTAGATCATGTAAATTTCCACTAAAAAAGTTAAATATTTCATTATTCATTTACCTTTTATAAAGCCTTTTATAAAATGTAGGCCCCAAAACTAGGATTCTCCTCTCCTAGCTTTACATAAGAGAAATTCCTTCAAGATAATGAACAAAGTGACATATAAGAGGGATTAGAGGATACTTATTTGTAAGGTATCCCTTCTCTCTTTGTGTGAACATGTCAATAAAAAGTTATAAGGTAATTTAGTTTAAAGCTTCTGGAGGCAAAAATAAAAAAACATGAGCAGAGAAAGCAAAATTCACGAAATATATAATGTTACCGAATGTGGACGAAGACGTAGATGCGTATATATATGTGTGTGTTAATGTGCTCATATGAAGTACATTTGTCCATGGAGAAAATAACAAGTTTTCCTAGTAGCTTTTTCCAAATTAACATGAACTAGCCCAGGGATAAAAAATTGCTATATGTGTTGCATAAACTTGAATTGAAGGGAATATTCTTGGGTAGTTTTCTTAGTTGAGGATTCTTTTGGGGGCAGTTTATATATATTAAAGCGACACTGTTGAGTGGAGGATAACATGCAATCACTTGTATTATTTCCACAATTAGTTAATCTTGATTAAGTTAATGAAGGAAAAAGATAATTAAGCAATCGCTTTTTTTAGATTGCTAAAGTAGGTTGCATGTGGCGCAAGTAAATTTAATGGGTCGAAAGAAGAATATAGTACAATTTATGTGTTTCTCCTTTAACTTGCTTTTGTATATACCTTAGGTTTTAGGCACGTACTCTCTTAATTGTGGCCATGAATGTGATAACATTACAGCCACATGCATGCATTATCTCATTTAGTTAATAATCAGTTACAATTAGTTTTGCTTCTTTAGAGTATATATAGGGAGCAAATCTCCAACACACGGGGAAGCCCATCATAATAAGAAGCGTGTAAAGCAACATCATAACATAATTTGTACCCCAATTCATTTCTTATTTGTTCCCTCTTTTTTTTTGGGTTAAGTCATTAATTACAATTTAGAAAAATATTACATATATTTTTAGAGTATTTTATAATTGATGGGATAAAGAAAGCAGTTTACATTATTAAATTCCATGTAACTATGCCTTATATTGTATTCTAGATCATCCAATGCTCCAGATATAATTGTACTCAATTAGTTTACTTTAAGGTTTAAATGAACTTGTAAGTATTGACAAAAAAAATAAGCCTCTTGTATTTACTATGGATTTTACTTTTTATATTTTCAAATTAGCTTAGTCATTATAAAATTTAAATATTTATAAAAAAAGTATATTTTATTATTTATTGATAATTTGTTATTCAGTTAGACATGTCATATAATTTATTATTATTTGACATATCATATCGATAATTATTATGAGACAGTACTTGATATGATATGTTTAGATACATGATATACCATCCATAAATGATAATAGAGGGTTTTTAAAATATTTAAATTTTATAAGAATCAAAACCATAATAAAAAATTATGGGGAAAAGTAAATATACTTACCAACTATATTTAAGTGCGATTTTAATATAATATTACAATTTCAGGAGAATTTTTTTAGAAAATGATTATTTTTCTAAAGCCAAACTCTAACAAACATGTCGTTGTTTTATTACCTGTTGAGCCTGTGATCTCCGCTATTTTAATCTTTATTTGAATAATTGTTAATTTTATATGTCTTAGCAGGGGGAAATAGTAGTACAGTGTAGTAATATTAAATATTGAAATCATTACTCTATGTAGAGCTTTACTTAACTATCATAAATACCCTTATAGCAATACCTGATCAAAACTTTTTTATAATAAAAAAACTACATATTGATTTTCCCAGAAGCTACTGATATTATTGTTTTTTGGTTAACAAAGCTACTGATACTGTGAGTAAAATAACTTGGATTTCACCGTATTATAAAGAAAGAGAATAATATAATTGATTTGTATCCTCTCAATGTACTTTACAACATGATAACACACCATATTATAAAAGTGAATCAGGTAATGAAATGAGCTTTTGTTATTGAAAAGACATTATTTGAATAATAATAAAATAATGTTATTATCCTTTTGTTCTACGAAAAATGTTTAAAGAATCAGTAAATAATTTTTTTTGATTAAAATTACAATGAAAGTATATTTGTAACATTTATGGTTAATTTCTGATAAAAATTTGCATCTTTTATTCCTTACACATTCTACATTCCTGAATGCTACACAGTGCTTACTAATATTTGAAAATCCATCATAAAAATAATTTAAAATTTTGATTTTATAAACATTAGTTTTGTTTTAAAGGTTTAATCTAAGTATTTAAGGTTAGTAAAATAATAATTGCATAAAAAAGTAAAAGTGCAATGAAAATTACCTTTTTAAATGCTTAAAATCAACTTAACTGATTTGGACACTTTTTTTAAAAAATATATTATGCATTTGTCAAGTTATATATTTACAATAATGTTATGCACATATTACTGAGAAAGGAAAAATGCTAATTTCGTTCTTGGGAACAGGCTGCTATGCTAAGAAAGTCACGATATTAGATTATTAATAATTTCAGCATTGCAGGTTTAGGGTTAATTTTAGGGTTGATTTCGTTCTTTAATAAATTTATTTTACTAATTAAAGAGTAGAGCAGTTTTTCAGATTAATCGGTACTTCATTTAAATATCCTAATACTAATATAGTACTAGTCTGTTTCCGTTGGCTTGGCTTTAACTCCGTTGTTCCACCAAGACATTTTTTTTGGTGTTAAGTTTTTTTTGTTAGGGATAGTCAAATCTCGGTTTAACCAACATAAAAAATTAGTTTTAACTGTCTAACAACGTAAATGATTAATATTAATTTTTAAAATTTTTAATTTTTATAACTTAGTTTTTTAAAACTACATACTAGCTAGACCTTTCAAATGTGTGTTAACAAAGGTTACGTGTTATACCAAAAAGGCTTATGACCAGCCTAAAACCCATCCAACCCGCCAATTAGTGATTTTACAAACCTCCAATACAATACTAGTGACTGACCAAAAAAAAAATACAATACTAGTGAATAAAGTTACTAACACAGAAAAAGTGGTGATTATATACTTTTTCATAAATAAATTGATCTACTTGTTAAAGTTCCATTTTTAGCTCCTTTGACTCCAGACCACTTTTCTCCCTCTTATCTTCTACAGAGTGAGTAATTGAAAATAAAGAGACTATAACCCCACAAGCATCAGTGAGTAACATGCTACTCAAAGACACTGGTGGTTGCCTAAACACAACAAAACGTTCATTATGAAACAAAACCGAGTTTGACTAACTTCTCAAGAACCTGTAATTGGAAGTTTGTCAATTACAATAATCCAACATATACACCGACTATATTCATAACCAGATGCAGATACTCAACCCAACCCAACACCAAATATGCACATTTCTGAGCATGCACATGCATCAAAGACAATCCAGTCAGAAGGTAAAACGAATTTCCTGACTCAAATGGTGTGCTGCGGATATTTCCATTTCGATTTTCGTTGCGCCCACAGAAACTTTGGATGGTCACATGTTCACTGGAGGAGCTCCCTATATGACAATCACATTGATTATAATCAGTACTGTCCACGTGAGTACTATCAGTGAAATAAAATAAAGGGTAACAATGAGAATAAAAACATTTCGGAATGTAATGTTACCAAGTAAACTGTCAAAAGACCAAATATGCAAATAACCATTTTCCTGAAAGCAATGCTAATATGCCATTTCATTTAACCCCTCACCTTAAATAGAAGATCATACGGTATATATTCCCAGGACAATGATATGGACATTAAACTGCATTTCAAAGGTATCATCTCTTCAAAATATGGGCTAGAGGAAGAGGCAGCGGCAACTGCATAAGCTAAGCATGCTTTGCTGCTCTTGATGCAACTGGAGAAAATGGGCCTGAATCCTCCTGACTTTGATCTGATATTGCAAGTTGCAACAACATATAGATTTCAACACCTGACAATATTTTTTAAATGATAAAATTAAGACACAAACAAGCTTCACAGCATATTTAGCAAGAATAGTCAGGAAAAAATAGCACTGCTGAGGCTTTTGATTCTTTCTAGCAACTTTTCAACCCTATATAGTATAGAACAGTAGAAGTATTTATTGGCTATCCAGATTGAATAAAATTTAATACACAATCAGCTAACATTAATCAGACAGTAATATGTGAAAAATGTTGTGTGATGAGTGTTAAGTCATTCTCAATAACTTTCTCCTACTTTCTTAATTCTTATAACACAAATCCAGGGAGGTGTAAAAAAAAAACTAGCATGTTAATTGTTAATACAAATTTTGGAAGTCCCATGCATGAGAAAGTTCTTAGCTATAACACCAGAGACAGCTACTTCAACTTCCCTTCAGCCTCCAGGACCTTTCATATAAATCCTGTTTGGTTTGCCAGGAGAATGGCCTAGTGATAAAAGGCCTCCAAATCAAGACTTTCCAGGTGCAGTGTAGGAAGGGATAATATATAACTGACTAATGAGAGATGACACATGTGTGACATGGGGAACCCATTAGCCATTCAAAATATAATGAACTTGTGTAATTTCACTATATAAAGGCAAGAAAATGTCAAAGTAGCATTTAAGTGAAAAAAGTCTTAATATGAAGCAAAACACAAAGCTACTAAAGATTAATCAAGAGCACTAACTGCTTGGCCAACAACTGGTTTTTTCATCAAGGATTATGAAACTTCCCCGACCATAGTTAATGAGTTGCAAAAGTTAGGTAAATTTCAATAAACATAGCATATCAGGAATACATCCACAGATCTAGAAAATAAATTGATGACATGAGATGTCAAATGTGAAAAATTATGTCCTCAACCATTTATCTGCACAAAAGACATTCAAAATGTTGCTGCTTTATAAAGGAAGCAAATATCCAAATATAGGATGCTGTCAAAAAAAAATTACCATCATATGCATCTCTAACCATCTGATAGCTGAAAAATCCTGAGAAAAGGGTAAGCTGCAAATTGGAGGTACCAGAAAATCAGAGTATTTAAAAATAGTTATTTAAGAAATTTTGTTTGTCAACATACTCAGTTAAGAAGATACTAACATACATCAGAGAAAATGTTGTAAAGAATACTCAATTCAATCTATGAAAAATGGCATGAGTAAGTACAATGCAGTAACTACACAATCATTTCTCTGTGAAGTTTATATATCCTTGGGTGCAGTAAAAATATCCACTTACTTTCCAAATTGATTGCTTATCAGAGAGCTTCTTCAAAGAAATGACAGCATCATATGACAATACATTAGGAACTGATAATAACATAGATTATGGTTTTATTTTGTCTCATTTCTAGAATTTAGTGTTCTGCCCAGCAACCATATTGTTTATAAAGAGCGAAATTTCCTTCTTTTAAGACTGCAAGTTCCTCTAGCCAGAGTCTAATTTTGTAAAAACCAGATATAAGTAAATGTAGCAAGAATAGTTTCAGCTTTCAACTTATAATGTCCATGCTTTAATCAGCAAAATGTAGACAATAATTAACATTAACATTTCAATACAAAGTACAAGCACTGAAGCACTATCTTAGCACTGCCATGTGCACAAAGTGACAAGTGTTTCAGCTGCATATTTCATTATTAAAGCATGTAGAGGCAGCACACAGTCCATATCAGCAAAACAAAAATATGATTAGACAGCACCAAACAGGGTACCAAATTTTAAAAGAAAGTGAATTTCAACAAAGTAACTAAGAATTAATCAAACCTTTGTATCGTTTTTCTTAGCAGAACTAGAATAGATTTCCACAGAGGAGTTATCGCTAGTACTACAATCATTTGACACCTTTTCGCAAGGAAATGCAGCCCCATCATGTGCACTTAGAACTACACAATAGCAATGATCTTATTCAGTCAAAACCTGCAGCAAAATAAAATCACCAAGACTTACTTAATGAAGTGATCAGAATCCAAATGCAAAAGGTATTTAATGATGTGCACACCTGTATATGACTATATGGGACAAATCGAGAACGATGAAAAGGAAGATTAATAAAAGAGAAAATAAACATGGCAATATGACCTAAATTTAGCATCTATATCAGTCAAAATTTTCAACTCTTACCGAACATCATAGGCAATAGCAATTAACAAGAGCAGCCATCAACCCGTTCCAAACTTATTCACTATTATACTTCTTTTGACGGAAATGGAATTTTCAAATGTAAATAAAAAAGTGAAGCATCTTCAGGTAACTTTTTTTTTATAAAAAAATATGAAACAAGTAAGATAAAGCAGAGCATATTTTAAGTACTATTATTGGATTTCTCACATCTTAGTTAATCTGAAAATGTGAACCACAAAAAGACATTGAATTAACGCAAACATTCCTCATGTAGAAATGTGACTAAAAGTGTAGTAATAATCTGCTAAAGTGGTTTATTACCACAGCATCAAAGGTAGAGTCAAAATCATCAATTGTGAAACATATATCCGGATAAGCAGGTGTTGTTTCCACTTCCTACACACGTCAATGACAGTGTAATTGTCAATAAAACTGTAAGAACATCTCAAAAAGATGGTATTCCTTCTAACTTCCCAAGGATATATATTAAAAAACAAGATGGGTACACTTGTCTTTTTAGAGTCCAATTGAAAATTTACACAGCTTGAAGATGCATAAATGGTCTTCACAACCTGAGAAAGTGCAATGGTTGACGTTGCTAAATCAAGTATATTCTATATCTATATTTACATGTAGAGTTTTAGCCCTCCTGAACTTCCAAGACACAACTATTGAGTATACATTACTGAGAAACAACTACATTGGCTTTAAGTTTCACAAATCACAATCACAATGGGATCCTCCAACCCAAAATCATAAAAAGAACAAAGCCTTATTAACAAGTTATAACAACAACACCAACAATGGACTAACTGTAGGAAAGAACAAAATAATCAGTCATGGATAACCGCATCCTTAAATCTATACCTACTTCAATTTTCTAAGGGACAAAAGTTGCTAATGAAGAATTTGAATGGGGTAAAATTAAATTCTGATGTAGGCCGCTGATAATGGAGTTAAATTAGACTTACAATTTGCAGTAAATGGGAATGTTTGAGGGCTCTAAGATCAAGAACAGACATAGAAGAGAATCTATTAACCTCTAGCTAACAAAATCTAAAAACAACTCCCAGTAAAAGAAAGCACCACTTGCAAGATTTGTATATATCATAAGTTTCTAACTGAAATTCATCATCATTTACTAAAAGTGCAAACAGAAAATGTATGTCATTTCTTAGGACAACCATAATGGTTCTTGTAACAGCAGTTAATCACCACACAGAATAAAAACAAAAAATAACTTCAGCAGATCGAAAGACTGGACTAACTAATAGATTAGGAGAAAAGTCTGAATAAACCGAAATTGGGCTCAGGGTTGATAAATCTGCCCTTTTTTACGTACACTAAATTGATTTACATCATGGGATTTTAAATACTATTTTACTAATGGATACTCACAAACATAAAAGTGGAGAATCATTAAAAGGGAGATCAAACATTATCTTTTCTTACAAACAAGTAGACGTAGAGAAAGTGAAGATAATTCAACTGGCAGACAGAGATTCATTACACTCTGTTTACCTTGTAAATAGCGGATAAAGGTGTATCCTTCCAAGCTTCATGGTTTTGAATCAAATTGCCTAGATAAATGCTTATGAAGAACAACAGAATTCTTTAGTGCCACCATGTCTATTTGACAAAAAGGCTAATTTCATTATCTTTTTCAACATCTCAGTTGAAAATGATTCAACTTCATTGCCAAAATAAAAAAAATACAAAACAAGTATTATAATGGAACATATTTTAAAATTGAAATCAAAGGAAACAATCAAGTTTGATGCCAATATTAACTTTTTTTTCGGTAGGAAAAAAAATAATGCAGTGTGAATGGTTGATTTTAACATTACAGGTACAACCAATGCCTCACTTGACTTGATGCACTTTCACCAAAGCAAAAGGTTGCCCAATATAACTTTCATGAGACCATCATAGCATCTTCTAAGCGCACTCCAACCAAACACAGTTACACTAAACAGAAAAATTTGAAATTGGATTTTTTACCTGATGGTAAAAATAAAAAGCAAGAGCACGTTCGCAATTCCATGGTCATCTTTGCCACCCAAACTTTTGAGGCCAGGATAGGTATTCTCACTCAATCTCAAATATTATCACATATTACTGGGCTTCGGTTGCACATGAGCATCAGTCTTTTCTCGGCAATCATACAAACCTCACTTTGCCCTTGTTGCCTACCTCATTTTTATTTTATAAGGGTATTCTTAGAAGGAAACATTTAGCCTCACAAGTTGTTGTAGAAGCTCAAAAAGAAGCATATGCAGCAACAACATTAGATAAATGCCCAAGGTTTATACAGTTTTTGTCTGAAGTTTTGGCACTTTTAGTTACAGGATTCAACAAAAGCCTTAATAGTTAATTTGGGGAAGAAGCGAATGCATTAATGCTTTTGGGTTTCTAAGACACAGTTTACCTCTTCTATTACCTTTTTAGTATGCTTGCCAATATCTACACACTTCTGCATCATCAGAGAACCCTCATGCTACACTGAACAAGTTTTCCAACAGCTGGTGGAGCAACCAAATGATACAACTCAATTGAATGATAAATGCCATCAACCATACAAGAATCCAACTCCACCAGAAAAACAAAAATTGGACAAAATGACAGGTTCCATGACTGCTTAAAGCACATCAAACTCTCCCAAACCCTTAACTGATCTATTAGAAAGTGATAAACAAGAATGGGCCAAAGGAGATCGAATGAAAGAGATTAATGAGGTAAGAGAAAACTTTTTAAATGAAACAAGAGCATGGTTTCTGATGCACTAGGAAAAGAGACTAGATGCCAACCAGTGGCTGGACAAACTGAGAAGCAGTTCCAACACAAAAAGTGAAGGGCTTGTGAAAACCATTGACGGATTAAAACAAAATTCATTCTTGTCTAGCTTTGGAGAACCAAGCTTGATGTAAGGTCAAAAAACTATTCCACAACAACATACTAAATTCTATTGCTATTTATAATTGAAATTATTCAACGCTGTTGAGCCAAACTTTAGTAATGTAAGGCTCTGTTTCAAATTGTACTTGTACCTGCAACAACATAATAAATAAGGAGGGGCCTAACTTGGAAGTTAGACTTCAATTTGTGTCTTGTGCGTGAAATGAAAATAAAGTAAAACCGTATGAGTCTTGTTGATGTGGAGGATTATTAAGTGATTTCAGATTGATACCAACAGTAGACAGAAGAGAACGATAACAGTAGAGCTGTAACGCGAACCTTTACTTAGCAAATAACATAAAATTAGCAGAACTGTACTAGTAACATAAGATGAGAAGTGTACAGATGATTACAAGATTAGCATGGAATAGCATAGCATAGAGGATATGAAATTCAGTACTGTCTGAAGGTAAGATTCAAGCGACCAGGGAGGAGATTAGTTTGTTTGCGCAAGATGTCAGGGGCAGTGTTTTGATGAATGGCAGACACACCATGAAAGATATTTCTAGACTGACCACCAAAGATCAAAACATCTCCGGAGTCAAGGATGATTTTTTTTGCCTGATTGACATCCCGGTGGTCACCGTACAAGAACTCAGCGGAGTCTCCGATAGAGAAGGATACGACGGGCAAGCCTCGAGCAATGCTTTGTGGGGTTTCATCCTTGTCTTGATGAAGTCCGAGACGGCCGTTTTGTGAGTAGAAATTGACAATGCAAATGTCGGATGAGATGGAGGGAACGAGGGCATTGGAGTGTTGAATAGCATTCTGAACAAAGTGATGGAACTCTGGAGGAATGAGGGGTGGGTTGGCACCATCAAAAGGGCGTTGGTCTCCGTACCGGCTAGTAGCAGGATCCCAATTCTTGCCGAGACACATCATCTTAAGATGCATATTAGTCCCTTCTTCTCCGTAATCAGGCTGGTAGAACCCTCCCACGCCAAGGCCCAACTCCCTGCATCTTTCAACAATCTTAACCTGATCGCTCACTCCAAGGTGACCCTTAAGAATGACCATCCCAGGCCTTAATGATACCACACCCTTCGGGCCACCGTGCCTCCTTAATTCTCTGTTCTTAACATGCAAAGGAGGTTTCAAAATTACAGTTCCAGCTTCTCTAGGGTTAGGGGGACATATATCAAACCCTGTGCCTGATGATTTCTTTTCCTTATTCGCACTCCCACTCCCACATTGCTCGTCTCCAACACAAACCTAAAACACACAATTCATTGTATAATTATTAGCAAAACACAAAAATAATAAACCTAACACATATCCATCAACGGTTATAGGAATTACCGGTACTGGTGGCGATGACGACGGCGGAGACTGCGAAGACAACCGGCCACCACCACGACGTTCCATTCCCTCGATTCAGTTTAATTCAATTCAGTCTAGAACTACTGAAGTACTGGTATTTATCAATTTCCAAAGTGGCTTTTCGTTTGCACCGCCCTCATCACCCACCCTTCCATTTTGCTTTACTCGTCGTTTCCTTTCCCAACTATCTTAAATATTCATGCATTAAATATGCGTGAGAAAATTTATAGGTTTAAAATTAGAGTTTAATTTCTATACATCTAGGGGTGATAAAAAAAAAACTCGAATAATATGTAAGTTACCTGTATTGGGCAGTGCTTATTTATTAAGTGTTCGTTTGGCCTAATTTTTTTTAGGTTTAAAAGTTATTTTTAAATTGAAGTTAAAAGTAAAAGGTTTTAAAATAAAGCTAAAGTTATGTGGTGACGTTTAAATTCTTTTTCCAGTTAAAAAACTACTTTAAATTAAAAAAATTGGTAAGATAATTTTAATTTATTAAAGTTTATTTTTTTTTAAAAAAATTTTATAATATAATTCCAAACTTCTACCTATTAATAATGAATAAAAGAATGATGCTCATATGCAACTGAAGACCACTAATATATTTAATACAGGGTTGTATGACAATATTTGAGAGAGTTCTTGTGCACCTTTCCTGGCCTCAAAAGTTTTGGTGACAAAAATGACCATAGAATTGCATCCGTGATCTTGTTTTCATCTTTACCATTAGGTAAAAAATACAATTTCAAAATTTCTCTGTTTAGTATAACCTTGTTTGATAGAAGTACGCTTAGAGGGTGCTATGATGATCTCATGAAAGTTATATTGAGCAACCTCTTGCTTTGGTGAAAGTGTTCAAGTCAAGTTTAACTTGTAAGCATTGGTTGTACCTGTAATGTTAAGATCAATCATTCATACTGCATTCTTTTTTTTTCTATTGAAAAAAAAAGAGTTAATTTCTGCATCAAACTTGATTGTTTCATTTTATTTCAATTTTAAAATATATTCCGTTATAATATTTGTTTTGTATTTTTATTCTGCGAGATTAAATCATTTTCAACTGAGATGTTGAAAAAGATTATGAAATTAGCCTTTCGGTCAACTAGAAATGGTGGCACTAAAGAATTTCTTAACACCATCAATACTTATCACTATCCCAAGCGCATTTACTCAGAAGGCAAAATTTATGCTAAGCACATTTCTTAAACACACTAACATGACGTTCGGGTTATATTTTCAAGGCAGCCCTAGATTTGATTTAGGGAACAAAGTTCGAGCACGACAAAAATAAAATAACATAACATTAACATGCTGGTTTGTTATCAGCAATTTTTAAAGTGTTTTAACAACTAAATATCTGAGAACAATTCTACTGTCACCGACACTCAAACACCCATACCAACAGTTTTCACCTATATTTTTTCCAAGATGCTTTTGCTCTTCTTTGGAGATGTAAATGATTCAATCAGAAAAACAATTTTAGTATAACACTATCATAATTACGAAGGAAAACAATTTAGTAGGTAACTTGAAGAACACTGACAACAAGCACTAGATATTTTGTTTGAACAACAGCATCCACATAATTGTGTGTGTTTTAATGTGTTAAAGAACTCCAATAGATTTTAACGTTGAAATTACCTTAGGTGCCTACCTGCGTACAAAATAAGGATCAAGACTATCCTATTACCGGAACCAGAACCCTGTAGCAAAACAATACTTCTAAAGAGATCAACAACGTTGATGTGCTTCCAGTCCATCCAATTTTATGAGAAAAGGGTAAATAAGAAAAGAAGACGCACCAATTTTCCGACAAAGGAAACGAGATCATTATCTTGGCGTACCCTAGACTCCTTGCCACGAACAAAATACAAATCGAAGACATCGTAGCAGAACTTCATATCTATTTCCACATCAGAAGCTCTACCTGAGACAAGAGTGCTAGCATAAGAGAGACAACCAAACACTTTAAGGTCAGAAATGTTTGGAACAGCACCAAACAAAACACTATAGGGGGATCTTTGGTTAAGAAATTGAGATGGAAGTCTATTGATGAGGTGAACAGCAAGGGAAACAGCATGGTTCTAGAAAGATTTAGGGACATGAGACTGAAACATAAGCGACCTTGCTACACCTAAAATATGCTGATGTTTTCTTTCTACAATGCCATTTTGTTGAGGTGTCTCAACACAAGATCTTTGGTGTTCAATTCCATTTTCAGAAAACCAATTACACATGTCAAACTCTCTACCATTATCTGATCTAATAATTTTCACATGTTGTTTGAATTGAGTTTTAATATGCTGAACAAAAGATTTAAGTAAGGAACTAGTCTCATGTTTATTCTTCATAAAAAATATCCAAGTATATCTGCTTGTATTCTCTACAATTGTTAAGAAGTACTTATGACCAAAAACAGAAGGTACAGAAAAAGGACGCCAAATATCTACATGTACAAGCTGAAAAAGAGTAGTTGTTATAGTGTTACTATTGCTAAAGGGAGCTTTCTTAAATTTGCCAAAATAACAGGCATCACAAGAATCTAGGATTTTTGTACATGAAATGAAAGGGTAAAGTTTTCTAAGCTGCAGAAGCTTCTCATGTGAGGGATGACCAAACCTGAGATGCCAAGGATCTTTATAGGAGTTGAAATTATGTATCCAATGCTGAGAAAAGTCTTGCAAGGTCGATGGACTCATCACATACAGGTCTGAAAGTAGATCAGCTACACCAATCATCCTCAGGGTAAGGGTATAACGTTCTTATTTTAAAAATAAAATTTCAATAATCAAATAAATTTTTCACAATAAACTTAAATTTCAAAACAGAATTTGGATTAAATAATATCATTGTCATATTTACATCAGCCGACCGGCCCATAAAATATACAAGTAAATATAACACTCAGTATGCACAGGAGCCGACCAATGCTTCTACAAAATAACTATGTGCACTATGTATAAGCCGAGCAGTTGAGTGACTTCACATGTCGTTGCTGTGTCCTACATCCACCGTAAAAATAACAATAATAAGGGTGAGCATAAACATATCAAATAATAGTTATTGAATCGGATTAAAAGTCCAATTCATAACTATATATAAAACATAACCGAGTCATACAAAACTCATCATAAAGCAGCATGTTATTCTCAATAACATATATATATATCAGTGCAAACACATGCTCAATCAAATGGATCCATTATTAAGTCTTTCAAATTGTGTTGCAACACTAGCTCCCCGAGCCATAACTCAGCTCTCAGCTGATCCGGCCGTTTTACTGGTACCAAACCGTTTGCACCCTGATGTGACACCATCACTCTCAGTGACAACGGTTAGTGCCACGGGCTAAAACCCCAAGCCCCGCTCAAGAGGTTGCCTTGAGTCCCACCCAAGGTCTTTTGTCTTTTGCCTTGAGTCCCACCCAAGGTATTTTGTGGAAACCACATCATATTTCATATTCATTCATCACACAAGCATCTCATGAAAAATTCATGGAAACCATTCTCATCATCGGTCACACATATATACAATCATCATATCAATATCAATAATATGAATGGAAGATATGAATACATAAAATATGTTATTCAATCGGGGTCTTAATAACAATTTATGCACACAACATATATACATCATAACAATATCACCCCACATCCATTCATAAACTATTCATTTGAAATGTAACGCTCCCTCTACCTGGAAATAAGAGTTCCAGTAACTTTTCCAGCTCTATTCAATCTTTAGCTTCACGAATTCCGATTGGAATTGTAGTACTGAATCAGTCCAAGCTTTCTTTCTTATGAAATTCAAGCTTTCACATAAAAGGGAAGAAAGGAAGATTAATTTCTTCTTCGTTTGATGGTTTCCAGCAAGGGTTGGAAGAAAAAGATTATAGATGATGTTTTCACTTTTCAAAAGTTTCTCAACTCATTCAAAAGTAGAAGTTGGTATATATATCGTTCATGTAAAAGAGAGACGTGAACGATCGGAAATTGTCTGCTACACGTATCTTCAAATGATAAGGAAGGAATAATCATTTAATGAAAAGGGACAGCACATCAGAGAGGGTCCCATACTTAGAAAATATTAAAAAAAGAATCTGCTGGAAGGTAGAAGAACAGAGTGGCGTGGAAAGCTTTAATAATTAAAATAATTATTAATTCCGACTCGGTTCTGAGCACATCTTTCCGAGAGAGCCTCTGTCCGTTCAGAATTCCTTCATTCGGAGGAAATTCACTCGGAAAGGTTTCATTCCATGAAACACTCAGCTTTCCTTCCTCGGAAATGACCCTCACGGAAATATCTCATTCAGACAGCTCACTCAGTTATATTTCTGCCTGAGTCAAACCTTCACTTGCGTCACTCAGAATTCTTCCATCTAAAAAAATCACTCGGGGCTTAAAGACAATCTTCTCTCAGGAATCTTTCCACTCGAAAGGGTCACTCGGAATCAAAGACCATTTCGAAGATGAACCCGAGTACAAACTCAGCAACTCTGACCGAACACGAATTGAATGAATTTATCACTCGGTCATTTACTTCCCTTGGAACCATTCACTTGGAATATACTCATTCAAAGTTGAAGTCTTTCTCTGTCCAGAAGTACTCTCCCTGGAAAAGACTTACTCAGCATATCCCAATCGGTGCCACACCACTCGGAAGTCGGGAATATCTCACTTGACGCTATTCCACTAGGAAACATCTCACCCTGTGCCATCCCTCTCGGAAGTATCGCATGTGACACCCCAAAAATAGGGGTAAATTTTTCACGATTTTATATTTATTAATCTATAAAACTTATGAGTGGTGAAACCATTTATCAATTACCCTGGATCTATCAGAGACCTATCTCATATATGAAGATATGAGAAGGTAAACTAAAGGATTAACTTTTAAGAATTCCATATTTAATAATAGCGGAAGTATAATTAGTAGAATAGTATTATGGAATTAAATTCTTAAGAGATCATTTATTTTGAAATTAATAAACCAAGGTTATTCCAAAACGTTCATATAGTAGGATAGGATCATGGATTAATAATAAGAAAAAGGAAATTAACATATTATAAGCATTTTGGGAGAATCAGGTCCCCCTCGCTCAAGCGACATCCCAATTCGCTTGAGCGAGCTTCGCATAGCACGCTTAGGCGAAACATAAAATGCTGAGCGAAAGAAGAAAATAAAGATTCAGGGGTCACTTCGCTCAAGCAAACCCCAACTCGCTTGAGCGAGTATTGAAATCCTCGCTTGGGCGGAGCCAGCGGGCGTAAGGCGAAAAACGCCCAGAACTCTACCCACGCTCACTCGCTTGAGCGGAACCAATTCCGCCTGAGCGAAATTACTCCCGAGAGCAATTTCCTGATAAACCCGAGAGCAAACCTGAGACCAAGACCCTTCCGCCTGGGCGAATCCTCAGCTCGCCTGAGCGAACACCAACCAAGGTCCAAACTCTGATTCTAATGCGATTTCGCTTGGTCGAACTACACACCCGTTCGAGCGAAAATGGAATAATGGCCTAACTCTGATGCTGGGAGAATCTCGCTTGAGCGAGTCCCTTTCTCGCCCAAGCGAGAATCATCCAGAGACCAAAAATTCGACACAGGGCATCTTCGCTTGAGCGAAAAGACCTCTCGCTTGAGCGAGTTTAACAGAAAAACAGGGGAAATGCAGAAATCACACAACTTACTATGCCAAAACTCATTCTAATCAATTCTACTCAAATTTAATACTTAGAACATATCCTATTACATATTTAAAACCTGTTCGAATCAGTCATATCTGTAAATTTCCATTACAACTAATTTAAGTTACAAGGATCAACCCAATCATCATTATACTTCTCAAAACTAATATTTCAAATATCAACTTCATTCATTCATTCATAGGGTCATAATTAAAAATGGGTCATAAACAAATGATCTCATTTTCCACCATGACCTCCCAAAATCACTATCGTTTATACATATACATATTCGTCAATCATACCATTATCTATTCTAATCCAGATTATGCAAAACATAGATGGTGTTATACACCTTACATCCATTCTACATAATCACAATATCAAAACATTGCCGGCCAAGGCATTCTTTTACCAAAAGGGAACTTTCTTCACACTTCTCCTCCTCTAACAGCTCCAAAACCATACCTACAACACAAGAGCTAAAAAAAATATACCACAGGGAGAGTGAGCATACTTTCTCAATGACGAAAATCCAACAAATATAATAATATATGCATGAATACAATACAATTATCTCCTTCTCAAGAAGAGTTCATTTAATATCAAACATACAATCAATAAATCTTATTCTAACACACTTATCCCTTAATTCTCTCAGAATCACGTCTATCAACTTCACCATTACAATTTAGTAAGTGAAAGAGAATTTCCATTCATATCTCAACAGCAAAGTATCATACTATACCATGCTTTCAAATTAATGCTCATGCTAATGTCATGGAATGCATATGCACGGATCCGATTTCATTTCCTCGGGTGATCGCAACCACCATAACATATACTTATTCTCAATGGTTTCCCGCCTCGCAAGGGGTACTCCCGCCTCATGATCGCAACCATGGGCATTATAGGTGCTCGCAAGCCCTTTCATCATATCAATAGATTTTCTCGTGATCGCAACCACGTTCAACAATTCATATAGGTTTCCCGCCTTGCAAGGGGTACTCCCGCCTCATGATCGCAACCATGGGCATTTCATCTTATTGGTCCCGCAGAGCCTTTCATTTTCAATTCCAGGTGATCGCAACCACCGGTCTAACAATCATAGGAACTCGCAAGCCCTTTTCCATTTCCATCATCAAGTGATCGCAACCACTTATCAACATCATCATGATATGCATGTCATGCCATGTATACAACAATGCTCATACATGCCTCAAGCTCATTAACTTATCTTACCCTCTCATCTAGGGTACATTCATTCTCAACCACACAATTCCCCACCAAATCATACACCAGAATCAATCTTCATATGTACTCAATCAAGTATCACCCATAATAAGTCATTCATAGCTTCACTTAGGCATCATCATATAAACACTAAATTCACATCATCATACACAATTCACTTCACATACATATAATATCACCTTTTATCTAAGAAAACATGTCATACTACATTAATACATACATTATCATCATAATTCTCATGCATTTAGAAAATACACCCCTCTCTTACCTCAGGAGAAGTAGACCTCTGGGGTTGATGTTCCCGCTTCACCAGTATTGCCAAGCCCTACACCAATCAATTATAGGGCCACATCAATTTTTCATTCAAACACCAATTTAATATACATATACATAGGTGTACACATGATTCTTATCATGTGGAAATTATTTATCAATTTCTTTCATTTGCTTACTTAGGCTTCGGGAATTCCTTTCCTTAAATTACAATCCATTAGTATTAAAAGTTACAACCCAATGGATAAGTTATTCCATCTATTAAGTCCCCACCAACACCTTGGTGAGTTTCCTACCCATAATTGCTTCAAATCAACTTTATCCTTATTTAATGTGTCCACCACATCATTTATAATACTCTTCCTATCAACAATTGCCAACTTCTTCAATAAATGTTATTATCTTCAATATTTTACTCTTTCTCCTAAAATTCAAGTTTTAGGTTTTCACCAACCCACCAACCTTCATAAATGCTCATATACCTCCTTCTTTTCCCACTATAATTACAACTACCTCACTTAACACTCATAAACTTGTATTTATGTCAATCCTCCTTAGAGTTCTCATTTTGGAACCCTCCTCAACAATTCTCATACATTTGTTGTGCCCTAACCTTAAAACTACCATTAAACTTCAACTATATGCTTATATACATGGAAAAATGGTAATAATTTTACCTCAAGAGGAGTAAAGAGTGAGTTTGCAAAAGAGGAGAAAATCCACACGAATTTAAGGAGAAGGAAAGGAGAGGATACTTTAAGCTCCAAGCTCTCCTTAAGCTTCTTGAAAATAGCAAAGGAGGAAAGAGATGTATTTCACTTTTTAACTTAGGGTTCAAGGGAAAGGGGAAGAGGAAATAATGAAGAAGAAGGAGAAAGAAGGAGTGAAGAAGTGTGTGTTGGCGTGGGAAGAAGAGAGTGCTACCGAAGTGAGAGTGAAAAATATGAGTTTGGCTTTAAAGTTGTTAAGCTTCATTAAACTCTTCCGTTTTTTTTTAACAAACAGGTTCCCCGTTCGGGCTCAAAACATATTCTAAAAATCATTCCGAATATAAATTCGGAATCCCAATAACATTATCTACGGCCCTGACCAATGGCATCTCAATCGGAGATACTTGGTCCGACACCTATATTTTATCCGGGTAAATTTTTAACTCATCCGACCACTAAAATTCACCAACAGTTTCGAAAAGTCTTATTTTGATCGTTTCAAGAATTTTGGGATATTTATTAGCCCATACTTAATTATCCAACATTTATTTTCCTAATTTATCTTCCTATTTTAAAAAAAAAAATTCGGGGTGTTACAATTCACTCCCCCTAAAAGAAATTTCGTCCTCGAAATTCAACTTACCGGATTCAAATGCATGAGGATACCGCTTACGAATATCATCCTCGCGTTCCCAAGTAAATGTTTCTATATCTCCATGCTTCCATGCCACCTTTACTAATGGTACCATCTTATTCCGCAGTCTCTTCACGGAATACTCAACAATGCGAACAGAAACTGGAAGGATGGATAAGTCATCTTGCACCTCAAGATCATCAACAGAGATCACGTGTTGAGGATCATGAACATACTTTCTTAACTGAGACACGTGGAATACATTATGAAGATTTGCAAGCTGTGGAGGGAGTGCAATCCGATATGCGACGTCTCCGATCCGCTCTAAAATCTTATAGGGTCCAATGAATTTAGGGCTCAGTTTCTTGCTCTTCAAGGCTCTTCCTATACCCTTATCACGCGAAACTCGCAATAACACATGATTACCAACTTCAAATTCTAGTGGTTTTCTTCTTTTATCATAATAGCTCTTCTGCCGGTCTTGAGCAATTTTTATCTTTTCCTGGATCATCTTGATCTGCTCGGTAGTTTCCTCAATAATCTCAGGCCCTAAGGCTAGATTCTCACCAACTTCAAACCAACATAAGGGAGTTCGACACCTCCTTCCATATAATGCCTCGTATGGTGCCATACCAATACTAGAATGAAAACTGTTATTGTAAGTGAATTCAATCAGAGGTAAATATTTTTCCCATGAACCGCCATGCTCCAAAACACAAGCACGCAATAAGTCTTCAAGACTTTGGATAGTCCTCTCAGACTGCCCATCGGTCTGAGGATGATATGCCGAACTTAGCTTCAGTTTTGAACCCATCGCCTCATGTAGGCTTCCCCAGAATCGGGAAGTAAATCGGGGATCACGATCAGAAACAATGCTTGATGGCACGCCATGTAATCTTACAATCTCCCGAATGTACAACTGTGCGAGATCTTGCAAAGAGCTCTCCATACTGATTGGCAAGAAATGGGCACTCTTTGTCAAGCGATCCATAATCACCCATATTCCATCACATCTAGACCTCGTTCTTGGTAATCCGGACACAAAATCCATGGCAATTGCGTCCCACTTCCAAACAGGAATATCAAGTGGCCTCAAAGTACCTGAAGGTCTTTGGTGTTCTACCTTCGCTTTCTGACAAGTAAGGCAAGAAGCTACAAAGTTAGCAACGTCACGTTTCATTCCAGGCCACCAAAAGTTCTTCTTCATATCGCGATACATCTTGGTTGCACCAGGGTGGATGCTAAACATGCTTTTATGTGCTTCCTCCAGCACTGTGTGTCTCAAATTATCAAATGAAGGTACATACACACGACCATTTACTCGCCATATACTATCAACGCCTTCCACAAGAAATAGATTTTTCCCATTTTTCTGAGATCTTCGCATCTCTTGTAAATAATCATCATCTTTTTGTTTCTCTTTCACAAGCCTCAAAAACTCATTACTTATTTTCAGGATAGCAAAACATAACTTTTTGGAGGATTGAACTTCAGTTCCAACATTCAAATTCCGAAATTCTTCAATTAATTCAAGCTCTTTAGCCATCATAGTTGATATATGCAAGGATTTCCGACTAAGAGCATCAGCAACAACATTAGCTTTTCCCGGGTGGTACATTAATTTAAAATCATAGTCCTTCAAGAATTCCACCCATCTCCTTTGTCGCATATTCAATTCTTTTTGGTCAAAAAGGTATTTCAAACTTTGGTGGTCACTGAAAACCATAAATCTCGAACCATACAAGTAATGACGCCAAATCTTCAAGGCGAATACAACCGCAGCCAGCTCCAAATCATGAGTCGGGTAATTAACTTCATGAGGTCGTAACTGGCGTGAAGCATAAGCTATTACACGTTCCTTCTGCATTAGCACGCATCCAAGTCCATGCTTGGAAGCATCACAATATACCACAAACTCTTCTTGTAGGTCAGGCAACGCTAAAATAGGAGCAGAAGTTAATCTCATTTTTACTCTTCAAAGCATTTCTCACATTCAACCGTCCATACAAAAGGTTGGTTCTTTCTTGTTAAATTTGTCAAAGGTCTCACAAGACGAGAAAAACCTTCAAAAAACCTTCGATAATAACCCGCAAGTCCCAGAAAACTTCAGATTTCAGTAACCGTCGTAGGTCTTGACCATGCCATAACGGCTTCAACCTTTGAAGGATCCACCGAAATACCATATTTAGATATTACATGTCCAAGGAACTGAACGCTCGTCATCCAGAATTCACATTTAGAGAGCTTGGCATACAACTGGTTTTCTCTAAGAATGTTCAGTATCACTCTCAAGTGTTCTTCATGTTCCTCGCGACTCTTGGAATATACGAGGATATCATCGATAAACACCACAACAAAACGATCCAAGTATTCGTGAAAGATATGATTCATATAACTCATGAATACTGCTGGAGCATTAGTAACTCCAAAGGGCATCACGACATACTCATAGTGGCCATATCGCGTCCTAAATGCAGTCTTAGGAATATCTTCGGCTCTCACCCGAATTTGATGATAACCGGAACGCAAATCGATCTTTGAAAATACCACTGCACCTCTCAATTGATCCAACAGATCATCAATGCGAGGTAAAGGATATCTATTCTTTATCGTCAACTTATTCAATTGGCGGTAGTCTACACACAACCGCATGGTCCCATCCTTTTTCTTAACTAACAAAACAGGAGCTCCCCAGGGTGACACACTGGGTCGAACAAATTTCCTCTCAAGCAGCTCCTCAACTTGCTTCTTTAGTTCAATTAACTCCATAGGAGACATCCTATAAGGAGCAATAGACACTGGTTCGGCACCAGGTACAAGATCAATAGCAAACTCAACCTCTCTTGGAGGTGGTAAACCAGGTATCTCATCAGGAAACACGTCCAAAAATTCAGACACCACGGGGATATTAGTGGAACTGGGATTACTTGTCCCATCAGTAAGAGTTAGCAACATACAAAGTTGAATTATACCTTGTACATCAAACTGTCCCCTATCAAAAGAAGGGAAAATAACAGTCCGTTGCTGACAATCAACTATAACTTTATTGGTAGAAAGCCAATCCATACCAAGTATAATCTCCAATCCCTTCATAGGCAAGCAAATAAAAGATGCAACAAATTTTCTCCCATCTAGAAGCATATCAACATTATCGCACCGGTTAACTGATTTAAGACAAGTACCGGTTGGAGTGGTAACCACAAGAGCATTTTTCATTAAATACACCGGCAATCTCAATCACCGAACACAATCCTCAGATATAAAAGAGTGGGTCGCACCAGAATCATAAATGACATGAACTGAATGTCTAAGGATTTCACACTTACTTTCAATCAGCTTTTCTGCTTGTGCTGCTTCCTCACCGGTTACAGCAAATACTCTCCCGGCATTAGGTTGACGATTTCCTTCATCCCTATTTCCATCATTAACATCATTACCGTTTCCTCGACCGTTGCCACGTCTTCCACCGTTATAGCCACCTCGGCCACCTCGTCGACCACCGTTATTTCTATTACCATGGCCTCGACCACCATTATAACCTCCGCGGGTTGCATGAATAGGCGCATTAGCACGATTAGTAACATTAGCTGGTACCGAAGCCGGTCTTACAAGCATGGGGCATGCAGGACGGATATGTCCCACCTGATCACAATTAAAGCATACAACATCTTCACGATGCACACATTCTCGTACATAATGAGGTCCTCCACATCTATAGCATTTCAACCCATTTACATTTACATTTCCCCGGCCAAAAACATTACCACGTCCACCGCCTCTGGCTTGGATATTAGAAGGAGCACCTCTCAAAAAGCGTCCTCTTCTAAAACCCCCTTGTCTTTTGAAACTAGAAGCTTGACCCTTCAGCTTAGAGTCAAATTTAGAGTGTTGGAAGGAAGCATGTTCTTCATAAATGCGGCACTTATTCACAAGCACCGTGAAACTTCGAATCTCTTGGTGACATATAGCCCTCTGGATATCGGGGCGTAATCCATTTTCAAACTTCACACATTTAGATATTTCAGTTCCCTCTTGTTGAAAAGGAGGGTAGAATTCACAAAGTTCCTCAAACTTGGAAGCATATTCTTCCACCGTCATCGTGCCTTGCTTGAGTTCCATGAACTCGAGTTCTTTCTTGCTCTTATAACTTTCGGGCACATATTTCCTCATAAGTTCTCGCTTAAAGTTCTCCCAAGTTAAGGGAATCGCAGCAGCATTCATTCTATTCTTGGCGAGTCTCCACCAAGTCTCTGCTTCATCCCTCAGCATAAAAACAGCATAATCCACTTTCTGGAGCTCATTACATTCAAAACTGTCAAAGATCCGCTCAACATTTCGGATCCAGCCATAGGCTTGCTCAGGCCTGAATCCACCATGAAATTCAGTAGGTTTTCGCTTTAGAAACATGTCAAGGCCCTGAGTACCTTGAACCACTATAGGAGCAGGTGGTCTTTCTGCCTCTTGTCTTTCACGGTTTTGCGATTCGAGAAGATCCGCAAAACGATTCAAGGCTCTAGCTATAGCGTCATCATTATCTTGACGACGACGGGCCATCACAATGTCTAAAATCACAACATAAAATTTAACCAATATCAGTAAACTCATTCATAAAATTTCCCTATGATCTCACACTATAATATTCTATCATAAAAAATTTAAATTGTAACCCTCCCCTATGGAATCCAATATCAATCAATCCATACTAAAGCCCATATGGCAGCATCATCATATCGTAACATAGTATGCATTTCTAATACATAAAAGATCATCGTTGAGGGAGGATAGTGTGAAGAAGCTTGGCCGGACTTATAACAATCGCATTCAATCCATCAATAATTCATACATAAATCAATCCACAATAACCATGATTCCTCAATCACATATCATTTTCTACTAATAACAGTAGCTAAAAACAATAATACAGAGCAAATAATGCTCTGATACCAAGTTGTGACACCCCAAAAATAGGGGTAAATTTTTCGTGATTTTATATTTATTAATCTATAAAACTTATGAGTGGTGAAACCATTTATCAATTACCCTGGATCTATCAGAGACCTATCTCATATATGAAGATATGAGAAGGTAAACTAAAGGATTAACTTTTAAGAATTCCATATTTAATAATAGCGGAAGTATAATTAGTAGAATAGTATTATGGAATTAAATTCTTAAGAGATCATTTATTTTGAAATTAATAAACCAAGGTTATTCCAAAACGTTCATATAGTAGGATAGGATCATGGATTAATAATAAGAAAAAGGAAATTAACATATTATAAGCATTTTGGGAGAATCAGGTCCCCCTCGCTCAAGCGAAATCCCAATTCGCTTGAGCGAGCTTCGCAGAGCGAAAGAAGAAAATAAAGATTCAGGGGTCACTTCGCTCAAGTGAACCCCAACTCGCTTGAGCGAGTATTGAAATCCTCGCTTGGGCGGAGCCAGCGAGCGTAAGGCGAAAAACGCCCAGAACTCTACCCACGCTCACTCGCTTGAGCGGAACCAATTCCGCCTGAGCGAAATTACTCCTGAGAGCAATTTCCTGATAAACCCGAGAGCAAACCTGAGACCAAGACCCTTCCGCCTGGGCGAATCCTCAGCTCGCCTGAGCGAACACCAACCAAGGTCCAAACTCTGATTCTAATGCGATTTCGCTTGGTCGAACTACACACCCGCTCGAGCGAAAATGGAATAATGGCCTAACTCTGATGCTGGGAGAATCTCGCTTGAGCGAGTCCCTTTCTCGCCCAAGCGAGAATCATCCAGAGACCAAAAATTCGACACAGGGCATCTTCGCTTGAGCGAAAAGACCTCTCGCTTGAGCGAGTTTAACAGAAAAACAGGGGAAATGCAAAAATCACACAACTTACTATGCCAAAACTCATTCTAATCAATTCTACTCAAATTTAATACTTAGAACATATCCTATTACATATTTAAAACCTGTTCGAATCAGTCATATCTGTAAATTTCCATTACAACTAATTTAAGTTACAAGGATCAACCCAATCATCATTATACTTCTCAAAACTAATATTTCAAATATCAACTTCATTCATTCATTCATAGGGTCATAATTAAAAATGGGTCATAAACAAATGATCTCATTTTCCACCATGACCTCCCAAAATCACTATCGTTTATACATATACATATTCGTCAATCATACCATTATCTATTCTAATCCAGATTATGCAAAACATAGATGGTGTTATACACCTTACATCCATTCTACATAATCACAATATCAAAACATTGCCGGCCAAGGCATTCTTTTACCAAAAGGGAACTTTCTTCACACTTCTCCTCCTCTAACAGCTCCAAAACCATACCTACAACATAAGAGCTAAAAAAAATATACCACAGGGAGAGTGAGCATACTTTCTCAATGACAAAAATCCAACAAATATAATAATATATGCATGAATGCAATACAACTATCTCCTTCTCAAGAAGAGTTCATTTAATATCAAACATACAATCAATAAATCTTATTCTAACACACTTATCCCTTAATTCTCTCAGAATCACGTCTATCAACTTCACCATTACAATTTAGTAAGTGAAAGAGAATTTCCATTCATATCTCAACAGCAAAGTATCATACTATACCATGCTTTCAAATTAATGCTCATGCTAATGTCATGGAATGCATATGCACGGATCCGATTTCATTTCCTCGGGTGATCGCAACCACCATAACATATACTCATTCTCAATGGTTTCCCGCCTCGCAAAGGGTACTCCCGCCTCATGATCGCAACCATGGGCATTATAGGTGCTCGCAAGCCCTTTCATTATATCAATAGATTTTCTCGTGATCGCAACCACGTTCAACAATTCACATAGGTTTCCCGCCTTGCAAGGGGTACTCCCGCCTCATGATCGCAACCATGGGCATTTCATCTTATTGGTCCTGCAGGGCCTTTCATTTTCAATTCCAGGTGATCGCAACCACCGGTCTAACAATCATAGGAACTCGCAAGCCCTTTTCCATTTCCATCATCAAGTGATCGCAACCACTTATCAACATCATCATGATATGCATGTCATGCCATGTATACAACAATGCTCATACATGCCTCAAGCTCATTAACTTATCTTACCCTCTCATCTAGGGTACATTCATTCTCAACCACACAATTCCCCACCAAATCATACACCAGAATCAATCTTCATATGTACTCAATCAAGTATCACCCATAATAAGTCATTCATAGCTTCACTTAGGCATCATCATATAAACACTAAATTCACATCATCATACACAATTCACTTCACATACATATAATATCACCTTTATCTAAGCAAACATGTCATACTACATTAATACATACATTATCATCATAATTCTCATGCATTTAGAAAATACACCCCTCTCCTACCTCAGGAGAAGTAGACCTCTGGGGTTGATGTTCCCGCTTCACCAGTATTGCCAAGCCCTACACCAATCAATTATAGGGCCACATCAATTTTTCATTCAAACACCAATTTAATATACATATACATAGGTGTACACATGATTCTTATCATGTGGAAATTATTTATCAATTTCTTTCATTTGCTTACTTAGGCTTCGGGAATTCCTTTCCTTAAATTACAATCCATTAGTATTAAAAGTTACAACCCAATGGATAAGTTATTCCATCTATTAAGTCCCCACCAACACCTTGGTGAGTTTCCTACCCATAATTGCTTCAAATCAACTTTATCCTTATTTAATGTGTCCACCACATCATTTATAATACTCTTCCTATCAACAATTGCCAACTTCTTCAATAAATGTTATTATCTTCAATATTTTACTCTTTCCCCTAAAATTCAAGTTTTAGGTTTTCACCAACCCACCAACCTTCATAAATGCTCATATACCTCCTTCTTTTCCCACTATAATTACAACTACCTCACTTAACACTCATAAACTTGTATTTATGTCAATCCTCCTTAGAGTTCTCATTTTGGAACCCTCCTCAACAATTCTCATACATTTGTTGTGCCCTAACCTTAAAACTACCATTAAACTTCAACTATATGCTTATATACATGGAAAAATGGTAATAATTTTACCTCAAGAGGAGTAAAGAGTGAGTTTGCAAAAGAGGAGAAAATCCACACGAATTTAAGGAGAAGGAAAGGAGAGGATACTTTAAGCTCCAAGCTCTCCTTAAGCTTCTTGAAAATAGCAAAGGAGGAAAGAGATGTATTTCACTTTTTAACTTAGGGTTCAAGGGAAAGGGGAAGAGGAAATAATGAAGAAGAAGGAGAAAGAAGGAGTGAAGAAGTGTGTGTTGGCGTGGGAAGAAGAGAGTGCTACCGAAGTGAGAGTGAAAAATATGAGTTTGGCTTTAAAGTTGTTAAGCTTCATTAAACTCTTCCATTTTTTTTTAACAAACAGGTTCCCCGTTCGGGCTCAAAACATATTCTAAAAATCATTCCGAATATAAATTCGGAATCCCAATAACATTATCTACGGCCCTGACCAATGGCATCTCAATCGGAGATACTTGGTCCGACACCTATATTTTATCCGGGTAAATTTTTAACTCATCCGACCACTAAAATTCACCAACAATTTCGAAAAGTCTTATTTTGATCGTTTCAAGAATTTTGGGATATTTATTAGCCCATACTTAATTATCCAACATTTATTTTCCTAATTTATCTTCCTATTTTAAAAAAAAAAATTCGGGGTGTTACAATTCACTCCCCCTAAAAGAAATTTCGTCCTCGAAATTCAACTTACCGGATTCAAATGCATGAGGATACCGCTTACGAATATCATCCACGCGTTCCCAAGTAAATGTTTCTATATCTCCATGCTTCCATGCCACCTTTACTAATGGTACCATCTTATTCCGCAGTCTCTTCACGGAATACTCAACAATGCGAACAGAAACTGGAAGGATGGATAAGTCATCTTGCACCTCAAGATCATCAACAGAGATCACGTGTTGAGGATCATGAACATACTTTCTTAACTGAGACACGTGGAATACATTATGAAGATTTGCAAGCTGTGGAGGGAGTGCAATCCGATATGCGACGTCTCCGATCCGCTCTAAAATCTCATAGGGTCCAATGAATTTAGGGCTCAATTTCTTGCTCTTCAAGGCTCTTCCTATACCCTTATCACGCAAAACTCGCAATAACACATGATTACCAACTTCAAATTCTAGTGGTTTTCTTCTTTTATCATAATAGCTCTTCTGCCGGTCTTGAGCAATTTTTATCTTTTCCTGGATCATCTTGATCTGCTCGGTAGTTTCCTCAATAATCTCAGGCCCTAAGGCTAGATTCTCACCAACTTCAAACCAACATAAGGGAGTTCGACACCTCCTTCCATATAATGCCTCGTATGGTGCCATACCAATACTAGAATGAAAACTGTTATTGTAAGTGAATTCAATCAGAGGTAAATATTTTTCCCATGAACCGCCATGCTCCAAAACACAAGCACGCAATAAGTCTTCAAGACTTTGGATAGTCCTCTCAGACTGCCCATCGGTCTGAGGATGATATGCCGAACTTAGCTTCAGTTTTGAACCCATCGCCTCATGTAGGCTTCCCCAGAATCGGGAAGTAAATCGGGGATCACGATCAGAAACAATGCTTGATGGCACGCCATGTAATCTTACAATCTCCCGAATGTACAACTGTGCGAGATCTTGCAAAGAGCTCTCCATACTGATTGGCAAGAAATGGGCACTCTTTGTCAAGCGATCCACAATCACCCATATTCCATCACATCTAGACCTCGTTCTTGGTAATCCGGACACAAAATCCATGGCAATTGCGTCCCACTTCCAAACAGGAATATCAAGTGGCCTCAAAGTACCTGAAGGTCTTTGGTGTTCTACCTTCGCTTTCTGACAAGTAAGGCAAGAAGCTACAAAGTTAGCAACGTCACGTTTCATTCCAGGCCACCAAAAGTTCTTCTTCATATCGCGATACATCTTGGTTGCACCAGGGTGGATGCTAAACATGCTTTTATGTGCTTCCTCCAGCACTGTGTGTCTCAAATTATCAAATGAAGGTACATACACACGACCATTTACTCGCCATATACTATCAACGCCTTCCACAAGAAATAGATTTTTCCCATTTTTCTGAGATCTTCGCATCTCTTGTAAATAATCATCATCTTTTTGTTTCTCTTTCACAAGCCTCAAAAACTCATTACTTATTTTCAGGATAGCAAAACATAACTTTTTGGAGGATTGAACTTCAGTTCCAACATTCAAATTCCGAAATTCTTCAATTAATTCAAGCTCTTTAGCCATCATAGTTGATATATGCAAGGATTTCCGACTAAGAGCATCAGCAACAACATTAGCTTTTCCCGGGTGGTACATTAATTTAAAATCATAGTTGAATGAATTTATCACTCGGTCATTTACTTCCCTTGGAACCATTCACTTGGAATATACTCATTCGAAGTTGAAGTCTTTCTCTGTCCAGAAGTACTCTCCCTGGAAAAGACTTACTCAGCATATCCCAATCGGTGCCACACCACTCGAAAGTCGGGAATATCTCACTTGACGCTATTCCACTTGGAAACATCTCACCCTGTGCCATCCCTCTCGGACGTATCGCACTCAGAGACACTTCACTCGGAATGTCACACAACTCGGAGATACTCCACTCGGTCACTATTCAAAAATATCTGCTCGTGAAATACTTATCCAAAATCAAAGCTTCTCTTTCTTTCGGAAGTACTTCTCTTGGAAAATATCCATTCGAAAATGGTTCACTTGGAAACGTTTCACTCGGATTTTGCCTTACTCAAAAGTGTCTCACTCGGTCACAGTTTTTCTTAATTCAAAAATGATTCTCTTAATGATGTTTCACTCAGAAACATCTTAACTTCACTTAGAGGTAGTTTTCTCGGTCTTATTTCACTCGGAATCATATCCATTTTCACTCGGAATGACTTATTTCAGACAGTATTCACTCGGAATTTCATTCGAAAATTCTCCATTAATCCTTAATAAATTATTTTTCTAAGAATCATAAAATTTGGGATGTTACAAAGGGAGTCCTGAATCTGACAAGATGATGCAGAGAAAATTAGTTTACAGGATAAGCTTTTTGTAAGTTTAGACACAGAAATCAAATTAAAACCAAAAGAACGAATGAACAAAACATCAAGTAAGTAAAATTGTTTTGTGAAGAAAACAATGCCAGATATAGAAGTGGTAACCTTATTACCATCAGGCAATCTAATAAGAACAGGTTTAATGTGTTTATAAGTGTGGAACAATGAAAGAGAGTTACAAACATGGTCCGTGGCACCTAAATCAATGATCCAAGAACCAGAATTAGAAATTGTATTTAGATTGCAAATGAAACCTGATGGTTGTGACCCCAAAAACTTATCATCAGTTGGAGAAACTAAATGATTTACAGCATGAATCCCATTTTGTTGAAGTAATGCCAAAAGAGCCTTATGCTGGTCAGGAGTAAAATTCAACACAGGTTCCTTCATTTCCCTCTGAGAAGTAATACTGACTCTGTCATTTTCCTCGTCTCCATTTTCTTCGAGGACACAATTATTAGTGTTGTGAGTTTTCTTGAACTGAGAAGTGTTATTGCCACCATTACTGAAATAATGTGGAGGATACCCATGTTTCCTGTAGCAAGTTTCAACTGTGTGACCAAGCTTACCATAATACGAACACTGCTTGTAACTGAACCCTCTTCCTGGCCCTCGACCAGAGCCATTTCCTTGAGTTCTTCCTCCTCTATGGAAACCTCTCCCGGATCCACCAAAGGCCATTAAGGCTTGTGACTCAGGAACCGGTAAATTTAACTGTCTTTCTTGTTGGATCAAAAGAGAAAACACTTTATTGAGAGGAGGCAAGGGATCAATGAGCATAATCTGAGATCTCACTGTCGAATATTACTCACTCAGACCTTTCAAAAATCTTATAACGTAATTATTTTCCCTATACTTCTGCATTGTGGGAAGTAATTGACAACAGCATTTTACCTGACAAGTGCAATTAGGAATAGGTCTGAAATTCTCCAATTCTTGCCATATAGCCTTCAACTGAGTGAAATAAGCAGTGATCGAAAAATGTCCTTGTCGCAACCCATACATTTCTTCCTGGATTTCTGAAATCCTGAATATATCTCCCTGGTAATATCGATCCTTGAGATCTTTCCAAACTTCAGCCGCAGAATCCATGCAAAGAACACTCTGCACAATCGGCGTTTCAAGTGAATGCATGATCCAAGACAACACCATGGTGTTGCATCTCTCCCAGGCACTATACATCGCATGCCCTGGGTCAGGTTTCAGAAGTGAACCATCCACGAATCCCATTTTGTTCTTCGATCTCAACGCAATTAGAGCAGAACGTGACCAAGAATGGTAGTTTTCATCGTTTAATGGAGTTGGGGCTATGGAAGCCCCTGGATTTTCACTAACATGCAAGTAATACGGGCTCGCAATATCAATTGAAGAATTCGTCATTGATGACGAGTAGAAGAAAAATGAAAGGGAAGAAGGTTCGAGAGAATTTCAGAAAAGAAGAAGTATCGAAGTAAGAGATAAAAGGAATTTGAGGCAGATATTAACTTTCAAGTATTGAAAATTAAAAACCTCAATCACAAGAATTTTGAGTTCAATCACGCGCAGCAGAGCCCCCAAGAAAGGGGCTCTGATACCATGTTAGAACTCTCCCACATCATGAATGAATAAAATAAACAAATAGTGTAGAGACAGCTCACAGAGGAAGGAGACTCTAAAGATTGAGAAATTATTCATTTATTGCATTATAAAAGAAAGGAGAAGTCTATTTATATACAAGGAGGTAAGAGAAACTAATTAACAGAAAATAGTTAGTCACTAACAAACTAATAAAAGAGAACTAACTAACTAATAAATACATTAACTAGCAACCACCGTTTTCCCTATCAAGTTCGAATGCTTCTTCACCATGCTCAACAATTCATGCCTTACCAACACAAAAAAAATAACAATTAATTAATTACGATGCAAGAATCAGGAAATTGGTCGCGAAATTGATCTTCAATGTACCTTGAAGGGGTTTCGCCTCCATCGCCGAACATTTCTTCTCAACAGTTTTTCATTCCGTTCGAGGAAGTGTGTAGGTTTATGACCGAAACTCATCACGAAAGAAGCTTCTGTATTTCTGGTTTCTACATTGCACAAAAACAAGAAGTAGAGAAGTTGCTCTGAGACGCGTTACGAGAAATCACTACTTACTATATTTCATTTGAGATGACTGGCAATAAGCATCAGGTTGTCGTTGTAGTATAGTGGTAAGTATTCCCGCCTGTCACGCGGGTGACCCGGGTTCGATCCCCGGCAATGGCGAGCTTTATATTTTTAGCTTTAACTTAATTTAAGCGGGTCGGTATAGATTATAGACCATAGTTTTATAAGCCATTTTACAGATATGATTACGTTAATATTGTAATGAATCTTTTATTATTCATCAAATCGGTTGGTTATTAATTACAAAGTATCTTTACACCCGATCTTAAAAGACCGAAATCAATTTTTATGTTGGTTAGAGAGAAGACTGATTATATTTAAAAAAACAAAATATAATAATTAATAAAAATTATTATAAAATATATAAATGCAAATCTAAAATTGATAGTATTTTAAATCTAATAAATTGTTGTACCAATTTAATTATCCAATCCAAATAATATTCCTATGCAAAGATATGAAGTGATCATTGTAAGTTATTGGAGTCTTCTTATGGTCTCAGCCTCTTTCTTAATGTAAGGAATGTAGCTTTCCAACGCCATGTGGGAGTACTTTTTGGGGTAAGTGATTTTCAAAGATCGAACATTCCTTTTGACGGTGAATCCGGCACCCATTTCATTTCGTAGTATTTTTATTAGCTCAATCATGAACCTCCACTCGAACTTGACAGCTTTATAGACGTCAGTAAAAACCTGTGTGACAATGATGTTTTTATTCCTTGACTCATCATGTGTTCTGAAGTTGGTTGTGTTAGAAGAGGACACAAATTTGTTGCGAATATAGATCTCTGCAGCTTCATAGATTCGGTTCTTCTCCGAGCCCTCATACTCATAAATCAACATTGTTTGTTTTTCAAAGGAAAAGTGTGAAAAGAAGTTGTTGATCACGTTCTGTTTTATTGAGGAAAACTGTGAAAAGATGTTTGAAGAGAACGTTGAAAAGATGTTGGTGACCATGCTAAAGGTGTTGTCGACTTCGATTTTTGTAACTTCAAGGATGAGGTCCACCATGCAACCGATGGTAACACCGGTGGATATTAGTAGCGCAATCTTATCCTTCATCGAGCGAGATGCGTTGATCCCCGAAGATACTAAAACATCTGATTGAATTTTAGTTAAGGATGTCGAGGTAGGATGAGTAATAAGTAAATTTTTGATTTGTTGATTATAACGGTATCTCGAATGACTTGAATCAAGACGATTCTTTGGACAGTACTTGGTTTCTGAATCTAGGTTAGGTAACAAGTACGCAAGGAATGAAAAGAGTGCTGAGGCTGATAACGATAACACCTTCATCATAGTCATGGTCAGGGCTAAATGGGTAGATTTCTAACGGAATAAACCAATAATGAAACAATTTTCTTTTTCTTTCTGTGAGGACATCTCCATTGGTTTTTCTGGTTTTTATAGCTGCTGGAGTTAGGGGAGTCATATTGTATAATATTAGATTAGATTAGATGTTTATCATATATTATATGACTTTAAAAAATACACATTAATTTTTAAATAATGAAAATCAAATTTGATGATAAATAATTATAAGTTAGTTGAGATTCTGTATTCTAAGTTACCATCTTAATTATTTCAAACTTAAGAAACCAACATTATCTTTGATTCGTTCAGATTCAAAATTTGTTAATAAACTCGTCAGAAAAATTAATGATCAATTATTAACTGGGAAATAGTGTCCCAATAAGTCAGATTTAGACATCATAAATTTTAATAACTAGTTTTCCGAAGAAATAAAATAATAATGGAAATTCCTTCGTTATTTTATTAAAAAAAATTGAAAATAACCAAACTAATTAAATATATAATAAAATATTTTTATTAGTAATGTTAAGATTAACGTTTTTATTACTATTTTATTAATAAATATATCTTATTATTTTCTCAATAATCAAAGCAAAATAATAGGATTTTTTTTTAAAAAAAATCTAAGCAGTAAAAAATGTTGTATAGAGGCGATACCGGAGAGAGCTTTTGGGCTCTGATGACTCTATGATCAACTATTATATTTATATATTCTTACCCTAATAAACCCATTTCTATCTAATTTTATATTTACATATATATGATTTTTTCCCTAAAATTTAGATTGATAAACGCTACATTCTCTTACACATTCTTCTTATCTATATTCTGTACTGTACATCTATATACGATATACTATATTATGTATCTATAAATATATAATATAAAAACTGAATGTTATCTATGCCTGGTTTCCACAGTAGAGTTACAGTACTCATTTTCCACTTTTCCTTAGTTTGTATCTAATATATTATTATACTAAATAATATTATAAATTTATAACGTATATGATCTAAAAAGATAATTTTTATATTTTATTTTAATAAATAATTTTATAATTATTAATGTTTAAAAAGGAAAAACAAAAGATGTATTGTGTTCCCAAACATACAAACTTGATTCCTCTTACATAATATTTTGGAATTGAACATTGTGGATAGAGAAATTAAAACACACATGGAAACAGATTATCTTTAGTAGATCATACATGTAGTTAAACATAAAAAAAAATTATTGAATAAAATAATATGAGGATTTATAGAAGAATATATGTAATGACATAGAATTATTTATCTGGATTCCCTCAAGAATCTATCCTATAACCTTTTAATAAATTTGATGATTAAAAAGTTAATAATTAATAAATATTATGATATATATATATATATATATATTGTTTTTTCAATTTATGATTAATATAGATGATGAAAAAATAATGTAATTATTTTGTTGATAAATAGATCTTATTATTTTAACGATTATCAAATCAAAATAATATATATGATATTTTGAATATTTGTATGTAAAATATTTGATGTGTTATAAATATGTAATTTTAATATAAAGTTTTTTATTTAAAAAGTTACGTGTATAAAGCTAATTAGATAGATATTTTTTGGAAATGAATTATAAATATAACTTGTATAATCGGATATTTACAGTTTTTTGATTGATACGTATTCAGAGGGGAATGAATCAGAGTGAGAATGGGAATTGACACAAAGTTACGGGTAACAGATGGGCTAAACTTCAAATTCATTATTAATTATATGAATATGAAATGAAATTTTCGATTAATTTGAGTGGACAAAGGTTATTTTGTCAAGGAAAAAAAAATTCAAAAGTTTATGGATATAATACGATACCAAAGTCGCGGAATTGATAGTGTCGCACGTTTCCAGGGGAATGTCTATTTTGCACTCTTTTAGTTGGATTTGCATGCTTAGTTGCTTCACAAAAATATTTATTTTTCTATCAATTTTCAAGAACACTTTTAAAAGATACATCTACTTTTATGAAATCAATTTTTTTCTTCTTTTTGTCATTGTAGCAAGAAAACAAGCCAGCCCAACAATCAATTCATATGTCCAAGTATATTTTTTATATAGGACTTTCAATTATTAAAAGTCTTCGGATTTTGAAATTTTATAAATTTGTTTAAATCTTTTATTAAAATTATACATTTAACTTTAAATATTTAGAGAGTAGTCCAATTTAGGTCCAAAAATTTTAGAATGGCCCAAGAAACCATGGACGTACATGAGTTGAAGAAAAATATCGTATGAAAAATCTTTCAAATTTTAATTGCCTTGTTTATTACCCTAAAAATGGAAATTGCCTTGTTAGACTCTAACCACTACCATATTTTTCAATATGATTTCTTTTTAAAATGTAGAATTAAGAAGAGGTATAATGTTTAGAAACCAAATCAATTTTCAATCAACTATAAAATTGAATGAATTTAAATGGTAAGTTATAAAAATGTTAATCACATTAATCGCAACAATAAAAAATCACACCTTCAAATATTATTTGGCTTGGTTTACAGTTTTTATTCGTAAAATCGAGCTAAATCAAACCCAACCAATTTAAATATATTTTTTAAATTTTTATACTAATCATATCTTGAAGTAGTCTAATTATTTAATTAATGGGCGCATGAGATTTGTGCTAAGGATTTAATAAACCTAAATTATATACAAGTAGTTTAATTTAAGTATTGCTATGAAAGTTTTATATAAACATAACATATAAATTATAAGATACAACCTTCTTAACATAATAAATTGTTTGTAAAAAATAGGAAACTGATAAATTGTATATATTTTTTTAATTTCTCACAACCTTTTAGTTCAACTATATATTTTGTGTTTATTCCATTGATGCCCAGGTAATTAAAATTTTAAACTAAAAGTTTACAATCGTGAATTTTTATATTTTATTTCAATCAAACTAAATCAAATCATAGTATTTTATAACGTCTAACTCATTTTTTTATTTTAAAATTGAATCGAATCGTATTACCAACCTCCTTTCATGAGAACAAATAATTATAGCCTAATAAAAATTTTGTAACATACTTAAATTTTACCAATTCAAAAATCACTAATTAAACACATTAGGTTGCATTTTATTAATGGTAAAACTAAAGGTTTAGTTGTTTAAGTTTTAGATTTTTCCTGGTTTGGTCATTTAAGTTTATTTTCTGTCAATTTAGTTTTTTAAGTTTCCAAACTTTTATAAATTAGTCCCCAAATCGTTAATTAGTTAACATCATTAAAAATATAATACGTGAAAAACTCATCACCAGTAAATGAGAGACCATACCGTTAATATGATCCTTGCCCTTCAACCAACTCATACTTCTCTATCTTTCTCCCATCCTACTTTCATCTAGCCTTTCTCTCTCCTCTTCTTTTAATAGAATCAATGGAACTAAATAATAGAATCAATGAAACTAAATAGCAAGTAATATCCTAATAGTATCAATGAATTCATAAACCAATTATTATCCTAAGAGTAAATGGTCAAATATAACCAAACACGGACAACAAATATGAAACCCCAACAACCAAGAAATTAAGGCAAAACAATAAAAGCCATGAGATAATCAAACCCAAAAATATAGAGGTAAAGAAATTCATGGTAACAATGTCAATTAACATAATCCTAATAGCAACTAGCAAATACGAAACCACGAGTAATATCCCGTAAAAAGTTATAAAACAACCAAATACTCCTCTAACAATCTTCTCCATTGACCACCACCACCACAAATAACCACTATGTGAGCGAACCTCCTCATTTTCCTCCATCTAGACCACAACACGTCCTAACGATTACTATCAACGCACCACAACACTGCTAGCTCTCACCCAACGTCAACTTCCACCCTTTTTACGTTGATGTGTCTGTCACTATAAAGCGTGATTTGACCGCCTAATGTCACAACGTGTCATTCCCTGCATCGTAGATTCAATTTTGTCTTCAGAGAGCGAAAACTTAGAGAAGGTAGATGAGAAATAGGGGTTGTGAAGGAATTAAGGGTGGGGATGAACAAACTTGTTTTTTATCTCTCTTTTTGTTCCTTTTATCTTTAGGGTAAAAGAGAAATGACTGTGATGGATGGGTTGAAGTAGGAGGAGAGGGAAAGGAAGAGAGTGGGATGAGACAAGGAGGAATATGGGTGAGTTGATGAGTGGGGATCATATCAACATTATTGATTTTAAGATTTTTTGTCTAACGATGATAAATTTGTCACATAATACAGTTTTTTAACATTAATTTTTTTAATAATGTTTGGATTGATTTGTATACATTTAAAAATTTAAAGGATTAAATTGATTAAAAAACAAATTAGGAAAAATCTAAAACTTAAAACCTTTATTTTGCTTTATTAATTGCTCAAATGCATCTTTCAAAAGCATCTACTATTTCTTGGATTCCTTGCTGCTGATCTTTAGTAAAGGGACAAAAGTTTAAAGGAAGAAGAAAATGTGTCCACCGAAACAACACAATGATCATGACCCAAACGACAACATTATGTAACATGAAACAATTGAGTGAGAGAGAGTGTACATGTTAATTAATTTTCTAAAGCAACTTTAGACAGCAGAACATGTTCAATCCACAATAGTAAGCGAAAACCCCTTGCAACTTGTATATTCAATTACCAAACAGGTATCATCATGCTAGCCATCCCAATGATCATGTTCCCAACCCATCTCTTTGATTAATTTATTAATTCTTCTATCATTTTTTTATGAAAGCATTTCTCGAAAACAATGTAAACCAAACAAAACTATAATGGGTACTCGAATATATAAAATCTTTTGAAAAATAAATTTATCCTTATTCTTTCAAATTTAATTATTTTTATATTAAAATAATTCTATTAAACAAACAACTTTTATTGAAGTTTAAAAAGAGAATAAATAAATTACATATTTAAATATTTATCTCCACTATTATAATTGGTTAAGCACAAATATTAATTGTCCTCTTTATTAATATAAGTCATTAACTATGATAAAAATAGAATTAGTAGAGAGATAATAAATGAAAAAAATATCATTCTAAATGATAATTGTAAGGGTAATTTTAAAAAATTAAGACAAAGTTAATACCCATAAATTAAATAAAATTGTCTCATAATTAATTACCGATGTAGTATATGTGACGAGTTATATATACCAGACAACTTGTTCAGCAACAGATTAAATTTGGTAAGTATATATACACTTCAATAATTAATTTCGATCCAACAAAAGCGCCTCTCATCATCATAAAATTAAATAGCCTTCACCAGTGGTTAGTCGAGCTAAAATGGATCGAAGTCCATTCTTACACAGTAATACAGTAACGCAATATGAATTCATCAGAACCTGATACAAAAATGAGATCCAAAATTTTATCATATTCTAGCTCAATGATTTTACAAAAATAACTCCCCAGTACTTGTATCCATTGAAGATTAACCACTCATCATGATGAATGAATGAATTGAAGGCCACGCAAATCTTACATAGTATAGTTTATTGACAAGTTCAAAAGAAATCAAGCTTAATTATATACTATAGTTTATTTCATTACACATTAATTATTCTTGATTTTGTATATCGAAGGCAATATGAAGATGGATAACTTTTCCAAATTCATTTTTTATGCCAAAATTAAAATCAACATAAGCATTGAAAGCACGATATATAACCTAATAATATATCATCACTTACCAAGAGGATGTTGATTTGATCATTTAATTTGTTCAAGCCTTTAAGGATATATATATATATATATATATATATATATATATTAATCTTCATCAACAAGTGCTGCTTCATTCTTCTTCCCTTTACCGGTCCTCCTCCGACTGGTGGTGCCGGTAACAACGGCACCATCATGTCGGAGATTCCCATCGTTGAACATCAATGGCAAGTCATTGGCATCATCCCCGTCTTCTACGGTGGTGATGCGAATGCAAGAGCAACGGTTCAAGGAAGCGAAGAAAGCCATAGTGACACCGTTGATGAACCACATGGCCACCCCATCAAGCTTTCCGCAGGCAGGAGAGGCTTGGCTGGAGTCAGGAACTTTGGTCTCAACAGGATTTGGTGATCTGAGGCTAAAGAAGCCACTGCAGGTGGAGGATGTAGTGGCAGCCATGGAATTATTGGGTTGCATCTAAAAGTGCCACACCAAGAAACTTATAAGGGAAGAGCTTAATAAGAAGCTTCGGGTTTCGTAGCAAATGGTGTCTAGCAATGTTTAATTATTGTTTTGTTGTTGTTATCATGTGTTGGTTTTCAACCTGTCATTATAATTTGTGGAATTGCAAGCACATCTTTTTATTTATTTCCTTTTTCACATAGCACACTTTTGCTGTTTACGCTGCATTTTCTTTTTTGGTTAAAGTCAAGGGCATGATAGTTACGTTTTAATTTTTAAAGATAAAATGCATCAATAATTTTTTTAAAATGTTTAAGGGAGTTGGATCCCATAATTTAATAATAATTTGTTGTTTTGTTATTTATTATAAGGATTTTGAAGCTATTTTCTGTGATTCTGTAATACTTATTATTAAAAATAACATGGAAGAACAAATTCAAATGGGATGTTTTATTGTGCTCGAATAAATTTCCATTGAAAGAGTTAGAGTTATAATGATGTAGATATTTTCAACTCGAAGAAGATCATTTTTGATGAGGGATACTCATAATTAAACAAGGAAAACATAGAAGAGATAAAAAATGGCTTAAAAATATCATTAATATCATTATTAATTAATTAATTAATTTTTATCGCATATGAATAAAATTAGGATAAATTAGAGAAAAATATACATGACTCATAATTTCATTTGACAAAACTAATATTGATAAGGATTTAGGAGAAATACAAAATATTATATTATATTTATTTATATGTTACTTTATAATTAATAATTATAATTATAATAAAAAAATCATCAATATAAATTTTAACAGAAAAATTTGTATATTTTTTCCGATTCCTTAAGGATCTTAAAGGGTATTTTGGTTGAAAGAAAAACAACAATAAAGACGGAATATATTTTTTATAATAAAAAAGTAAATTATTATTTAATAACTGTATTGAATTGTTCATATTTCTGATGCTAATGAATTTTTTATGCAAAGAACATTATATTTGATAGTTTCATTTTTTATCTTATATAATTTTGAAGTATATATCACTAGCCGTGCTTGACTAACAAATCCACACAAGTAGTGGCAGATATTTCCCTAAGAAGCCACTCTGCAACTTATTATTCCATGTAACATCACAAGTGTATTTTGACAACTCTATAAAATCTCTGAGAACGTAATGATACTTGTCACAATTTCATACCTATAAGTATTTACAATATTTTATTAATAGACTAATTCATTTTGAACTATTACCTCCTATGTATTAAAGAAGCTTTAAAAGACTTACCATCTTTTATTCTCTTAGACTTTTTTTATAAGTATTGTAGTCAATCTCAACCTTAAAACACACATCTTGGATTATAGAAATTAACATAAAACATTATCACATACATATAAGAAAATCATTAAATAGCCTTAAAATACATAATTTTATTATACGATTTTCTAGTTTATTCTTATACTTTTCTCTTTTTATTTATTTTACATCTCAATTATAGTCAATTTTTATATTTTAAAAATAAAGGTATAATAATAATAATAAATAATGTATTGTCAAAACTAAAATGGATTTTTATTTTAATATCACCTGGATAAAAAGTAACAGTATAACAAAAACAAAACCATAACATAACAAAAATGTGAATTGAATAAATCCACTAAATTTAAAAGATGATATAATAAAATCAAATCAAATCTCAGCCATTAATTCATAACATTTTTCTATTATCAATTACTCCACGTGATCCACGACCATGCCGAGACAATATTGTTATTACATGCCTAGAAACGTGTCTTAGTTTTTTTTTCCTGAAATGTTCTTTTTTCCTTTTTAATCCTTTGGCATAAAGGTAAAGAAGAAAGAAAAAATATGAAAAGGATTTGAATATTGATTATAATATTTTATGTTCATGTTAATTCTAAAGGATCACTACAATATGTTTTCCAAAATTACACTAGTGTAGAAAAGGTCTATAAACTCAGTTAAAATGGGGATACAAACTGAGTTAGGGAGCGAGTTCATTGCTGTCGTGTTCGTAGGTAGAAAATGTATGAATTCGGTTCGCTAAATCAAGTTCATAGGGTCAATCAATGACCTCGATTTAAGATGAACTGTAACACCCCTATTTTTATTTTTATATTAAAATTTTGAAGGAATTAAATTATAATTTTTTAGAACTTTTTAATCTACGTATTATTTATGATTTTTTAGAATTTTTGAATTATTTTAATAAAATAATATTTTTAAAATAATTTTAAATTCATATAAAGTGACTTAAAATTAAAAATATTTATAAGAAAGTGAAGTTAAATTATAAGAAAATTTTTTAAAATCTATTTCAAGTATACTTATCTAAAAATGATCGGTTTGAGAAAAATCTTGATTTTTACCAATCGTAAAAAAATCAGGAACGTTTCAATAAATTTTTTTAACATAAAATTTTGGATTTTTAAAATTTAAACTTTATATTACTTATTATAAAATTAGTGAGGACTGATATAATATCGCTAAATTTCAAGAAGGACTGATTTTGAATATTTAAAATATACCGAGTGAAAGGTTACTATTTAGCTTAATAATTTAGCCGACATTTACTATGCAAATCACTGTTGTATGAAATTTTCAAAAGGTGCACAGTAACCAGGATTAAATTTTAAAAAATGCACAGTACTTTTATATTAAAATAATAGAATGCATAGTAATTTTCCTTCCTATAACTGCTGAAGGAATTCTTCTTTAGAATTCACAATTTCAGATTAAGTTTTCTCAATATAGTAGTGCTAATGAGATAGTGGTGGAAGTAAGAGAGAGAAATAATTTTTTTTGGAAGAAGGTTCTGCTAAAATCCTAAGGTAAGAATACCTCTCTTTTATATTTTTTAGGGTTATTTTTATATCGTTTTTAGAAATCTATTATTATACTGAAAATAATATTATTTTAAGTTACTATTCTAAATAGTAAAATACTATTTCAATAGTAAATTATTATTCAAATAGTAAATTACTATTTATTGTTACTATTTACCTTTACTATTCACGTTTTACTATTTACCGTTACTATTCATGATTTACTATTTACTGTTACTATTCATGATTTACTATTCACTATTCAAAATTCACCATTTCTACTTTAAGTAGTAATCTTAATTTTCATCTTGTAACTATAGTAAAATGAAATTGGTATGTTTTAGAACTCGAAGACGAGACGTGTACGGATTTTCAATAAAGAATCAGTATACAAGAGGTAAGGGGGAGTGAGATAAGAATATAATATGAAAAGACATAAGAATAATGGGAGGAGTCCCTACTCCTTTTAAATTTAATAATATTATTATTTTGAAATATTAACTTTTTAACTTAAAATTTATAATAAAATTTAAATTAAATATCTGATGTAACTAACTCTAAAATACCTATGCAAATACCTAGATAACCTAAGCGAACTGGACTGAACCTATGCAAGGACTTGAATTATTATGACCTGTATGAACTGAACTATACCTATGCGAGGATTAGACTATATGGACCTACATAGACTCATGCGAGGAATGGACTATAAAGACTCAAAATCAATCTTATTAATCTAAATAACCATTAAAATTTGAATTACATTTATGAGTGATATTTAATTTATTTGAATTGTTTATAATTGATAATATTTGATTTTGATTGATATTTAATTTTGATTAATAATATTTGATGTGATTGATGATATTTAGTTATGATTGATAATGTTTGATTTTGATTGATGATTTTGTGATGTGGAGTTTGAGCATATAGCAAGCATGACAGAAAGCTAAAACTCAGTAAGAATTTTCTTACCTTACTCTTTAAATTTTTATTACTTTAAATCTTTTCTTCTTAGAAATTATTTTTATTAAGTTTACTTTCAATATTTAGAATAAAAAAATTAGTATTTCTTTTATAAAGAAGACATTTTATGAAAATTAATTTATAAAAAGGTTGAGATAATTAAATTTTGAATTAAAGAAAAATTTTATAATTATAAGTATTTTTGGTTAATGATTTAATTATTATTCTCTTTTAATTAAATAAAATTTTCAAAAGAAAATTATTTTATTTTTCCAACTTAATAACTAAAGATATTTGGAAATAATTGAAATTTATAAATTCAATCTTGTTAAGATTCAATTTGAGAAAGATTATGTAAAGTTTTATATGAAAGTTTTGAGATATTTAAGACTTAGAAACTCAATTTCGGTGAGATTCGAAAACTATACTAAATTTATTTATGTGAGACAAAAATTTAAAGAATTGAGAAAATGTATAGTTTATTGAAATGATGTTGTAAACCTTTAAGGTATTTAATAATTGAGTTTCTAAAAGTCTTAACTAATTAAATACGCGAGTAGTTCATGCATCATAAATCATTAAAGTGAAACAAAATGATATTGTCTGGGGACGGATTATAGAAACTGAGGATACATTAAAGGAGGCTTAATTACGAGCCTTGGGATGAGAAGGTGTGAAAGGGTGCTTCAGGGGACCTGGGGTAGCTCCCTAGTGTCGGGTACTTTTACAATAAAAACTTTCTCAATCTGACTAGTCTCTAAGTGTTTCCATGTCAGTTGAGCTGTTCATATTATTATTGATCTGTCCTGGACCGGGGTTAAGAGATCCGATCTCAAGCCAGTCACGAATAGTATGTCAATACCATATAAGATACCGGATGTATGTGTATCCGATATATGTATCCATTGTCCTTGAATGAGGAGAGCGGATTGGGCGTCCTGGAGATCCTTCACACCGACCTAACGCGTTGAAGTGGGCGAATGGTGGTGTCACCTGCATAGATTCTCCGACGCTCAAGTCAGTAATATTCCAAGTAAGGAATGTATTCAGAGAGGAATTAGTCGTAAAAGAGCTGAAGATCCCCCACTTCAATCATGAAGTGAGCTCATATACCTGATTGGCTCGATTAACGAGGACTCGTTGGTGGGGAACCACCAACTCCCATTAGCATTATTATATTGCGCACTTACCTGCATGATTGGGTCAAGTGGCTATTTTATATTGAGCGTAGAGAATGTAGACTAGGATTAGGGAACAAGTTGACCATTCCCGTGAGCAAAATTTGGCTCGTAGTGTAGGGAATTATTGATCGATCCCTGTAGCAACAATCCTTGTCATTAGCACAGTGACGTGTGTATTGTCCGATGTCATGGTGTTATCCTGAACAACCGGTATAGGGAGAACGCCTGATACAGAATTACAGTTCGGATGTATACCGATGACACCGGTTACACGTAGATGTCTTATCAAAGACGTTGAAATATGTATAGCAGATCGGATACCGGTATTGAGACCGGATCATATGTCCCCTAGCTTGTGTGAGGGACTGAATAGTTGTTCACATAAGCTACTCAACCTACGAGAGGTCTTAATATCGGTAAGCTTACGTGTGTAACAGCTCCTTAGCATCTGTTGTCATTCGTAAAGAACCGTTCTAAATTTAATAGAAACGACCTTTCGGTATGGTCACAACGGATTCAGACAAAGATTCGTTGTGTGAGAATTTCAAGAGTTTATGGGAATTGAAAGCTCTTGAAGTTCGTGTAACGGCTGTAAAGCATGAATTGCGTTGCATGATTAGACATTAATGCTTTTAATCACGTGGGCAAGCAATTATTACGCCTGAGATGAAAATCTCATTAACCGTCGTTTTGGGCTTAATGGGCCTGAAGTTTTCAAAACTTTTGGGCCTAGTGGATAGCCCTTCGTTGAGTCGCTATCATTTTGGCGCCCAAGAATTTGGAACGGTTGTGTCGTTTCACTTGTGAACGAGTGCGTTTTATCGAGAACGACACAACTTCAAGAGGGGGTAACCGAACCTCTTCGTTTCCTATAAAAGGAACACTTAGTGGATTCTGGGTTCCACTTGCTTTTGTGTACTTAACGAAACTCTGCAGAAATTTTGCAAGGGAGTTTGCTGCCTACATTGCGAGGGTTTCTTCGTTCCTCAAATTCATCACTGTCATCTGAGGTAACTATCTCTTCCTTGTTGCTCTGGTTTTGTTTTGTCTTGCTACTTCTTAGTTAAAGAAAGTAGGCTTCGTCTGGGGGGGGAATCAGTTTCCCGCAACCCTAATAGTCATGGGGAAGAATCCTTGTGATTCTTCCTAAGGCTGAATCGCGTCGCTCAGAAAGGGGATCTTACTCACTGTGGAAAGTGACCTTTCCCTTCTCAGAGTCGCCCTCTGATTGTAATTGCTTTTAAAATGCAGTGAGTAATGATTGCAACTTTCTGACGACATTTCATTTCTTATCGTAGATTAAGGAGTTTGATTTAGATAATCCAAATGGCCACTGGAGAGGGAACCTCTGGAAATAGCGCTATTTCGAGGACAACTGAAGGTCTCTATAGCGTAGTTGCTTCAAGGCTGAATTGGGAGGAGGTTCAGGCTAAATGGCCTTTCTGCTGGGTGTCCAGTGAGTTTAAGGACTTGGCCTCCCGACATGCGGATGAGGAGGGATCCCGGATCCAGCCGAGGTTTACTTTGAGTACGGATGAAGAGACAAAAAAGTGGTATAGGGTTTACGCACCACTTCCGACAGAGCGGATATGCCACGTCGTCCCTAATGACCGCTCTGTATACATGTATGACTTTATTTTCCATAATCTGGGAGTTCGTTTTCCTCTAACCGAACTCCAGATGGGCGTCCTGAAGTTCCTGAACTGTGCACCCTCCCAACTTCATCCCAATGGTTGGGGCCTCATCCGGGCTCTGGAGGTCCTTGGTGAACATTTCAATTTCACGCCAACTGTAGCGATGCTGTTCTACTACACTCAGGTAGTTCGAAGAGCAAACAAGCAAGGTGGAGTTGGTCTGGTGACTCTCCGGACTCTCTGTTCCTTTGTGAACTTTGAGTCTTATACAGATTCTGCCAAGGTTGACGGGAAGTCCTTCAAGACTTACTTCACTCGCATCTCCATTAAGAAGGGCAAACCAAAATTTTGGAAGGATGAAGAGGACGTTGACAAATTTCCCCTGAGTTGGACACACAAACATTTCCTCTTGAGCTCACACGCGTACTACACTGATCAATCCGATCTGTCTCGTGAGACGTCGAGAGTGTTGTTCGCACTTGAATCGCACACTACAGGTCGTCACGTCTTTTCGTGTAGGCGTCTGCTAAGTAGCTCAAGCGGAGTCCGGGAGGAATATTTGCGTACTTCTCGTTTTATTTCATCTTTTCTCCTTTATCAAATATATATAGAATATTTGTAGTTGCTGACATCTTGTGTTTGTTCATGTAGGTGAAATAGAACAGGAAACTCCAGAAATGGATAAACTGAAGAAATTCAAGGCGACTGGTAAATCCGTTGCTCATGAAAATAAAGTAAAGCCCAGGCCCTCAACTAAGGATCGTCCTGAGGTAATCATCTTGACCTCGGATGCTGAAGGGGACATCCCACTGGTTGAGGGCGGTACGTCCGATGTTGGCGCAGCCTCGGGTCAGCCTCCAGTTACTGAGAGGAGAAGAAAGATCCAGAATGATCCTGCGAGGCATCAGTCCAAGAAGCAAAGGGTTTCGGAGGATCCTGCTGCTAGGGTTTCTGGATCAGAGCCGACCTCCTTCCCAACTACCTCGTTTCTCACCCCCTTCCTCTCCTATGAAGGTTCTACTCCAGCCACTCTTCCTCCTCCGATGTACAAACTCCGGCCTACACTCAGTCCTAAAGAAATTACGGAAGCGTGTGAGGCCGGAAGGTGGCAGTTAGCCGAACTTGCTGGAATGCTTTCTTCAGTCAGCGAGTTGGCTAGCAACACCGATAAAGTTGAGGAATTGAGTGACGAATTGAAAGAACTCAAGCTTTCCTCGGAAAAGGACAAAGCCGCCGTGAAGTTAATGGAAGATCGTCTTAACAAGTCTAAGGAGTTTGGAGATATCATGACTAAAGAGAATCTCAAGCTCAAAGGCGATCTTAAAAACTTGGAAGGCAAAGTGGCAGAGAAGGAGGAAGAACTCCGTAGCAGCCAGGATAAACATAAAGCTGATGCTGAGGAGTGGTCTCAAAGGGAGAAGAAGCTCCTTCTTGAGATAGAGGGACTGAAGGCTAGGAAAGCGGAGTCCGAGGTGTCTAGTGAGGAGCTGTCCAAGTTACGGGGAGAATTGGCTACAGCGAAAGCTGAGAGAGAAGAAGCTGTTGACATATACAGCCGGGCTGTTGAAGAGTCCTTTGGCCTAGCCATACGCCAAGTCTTCTACCGCAACCCCACTGCGAAACTTAACCTTTATGGAATGGATCCGTACTATGAATTCCATGGGGGAAAGTTAGTCGCAGTGGTGGATGGTCGTCACGAGGATCCACCGACGTCCTTGTATGGTTTGGCTCCTCTTCCTGAGGGTCAATCCATGGGACCTGATTACGTCTTTCCTGTGTCCGAGGTTCCCTCTTCTGAAGAAAGGGCTGAGGCTCCTGGAGGTGAGACTCCTGCGGAGGTTCCAAAGAAAGGGGGACAAGAGCCTGGTGCTGAGGAGGCGCAAAAAACTGAAGACCAGATTCCTCCTCCGTAATTTTGTTTTCATTTATATGTATAGTTGTGTACCGGGATCAACTCCGGATTTTGAACTATTGTATGTAATTTCATTTCAATGAATGAATTTTGGTTGAAGAAATTTGTCTTCGTCGTTTCATGTATATATAAATTGTTACTAATCCGTTCAGTATAATTAATCTTAAGGCCGGATTGAAATAACAGCCTCAGAAAATTAAACAATAAGTAAAATTTAGAACGGATAAATATATACATGTCCCCAAGTGTGTATTAAGAAAAAGGGTGCCTGTCTTTGGGGCATGATCCTTAATTTTCTTAATTCTTTTAGGGAAAGAAGGGTCGATCCGCTGTTCAGTAGAGTAGTCTAACAGAACGGATGACTGCTCTTAATCCGTAATGCTCTCACAGGAGATTACAATATTGTTCCAAGCTTAGGGAACTGCAAGGAAGTGGTGTTTGAGTCCTTTATCATAAGGATGATGATGGGAGTTTTTTCTACGCCAGGAGTTACGTCGTTGTATCACAGAATAGGTGATAAAGAGTATCCGTCCTGGGAGAATACCACTTGAAAGCGAAAGTGCGGACTGACTTTCAGAATTTTCCATCATAAAGATGATTGTGGGAATTGATCATGCCAGGTGTTTTATCATCAAATCACTTCATAAGTGATTGAGATCATCCGTCTTGGGGATGTGTACAGCACCAGAAGTTATAACATCGGATCACATAACAGGTGATTGAGATCATCCGTCCTTGTGGTGTGTATGGCGCCAGGAGTTACATCGTCATATCACAGAATAGGTGATTGAGATCATCCGTCCTGGGCAGGTACACCATGTCAAGGAGTTACATCGTCAGATCACATAATGGGTGATTGAGATTGTTCGTTCTGGAAAAGTACACAACACCAAGAGTTGCATCGTCAGATCACAGGTTAGGTGATTTAGATAATCCGTCCTGGAGACATTTTTCAATCGTAGGGGTACGGATTTAGTGAATACTTCTCAGAATGATGATGAGAATTGTTCATACCAGGAGTTACATCGTCGAATCACTTTATAGGTGATTGAGATCATCCGTCCTGGAATGATTATTGGAGTTCTTCGTACCAGGAGTTACATCATCGAATCACTGAATAGGTGATTGAGATCATCCGTCCTGGTGAATTTTTTCCAATCAAGGGAGTGCGGATTAGGCAATTTTTGCATTCACCCGAAATCCGAGTAATACCTCTACTTGCCCCCTAGCTGATGTGAGGAAGCAGTTGACTTGCTTATATGAGCTATATTGATCGTAGTACGTCTGGATTTCGGATTTGCACTGAAGTGTAAATATCCGCTCTGGGAACCATGTTCCGTAGTGGTGAAATTTTAAGGGCGGATTCGACAATGGGAATATCAGAAGTTTATCGAATTTCTCAACCCTTGGTATTCGGGTAATGGTGGCCACGTTTCTAATGATTGGACATTTAATGCCTTAATTCACGTGGGCGAGCCATTATTGCGTTAAGTGCGCATGTCTTAGTAACTGTCACGCATAGTCTTGTTGGGCCTAGGATTTGGTTTTAATAGGCCCATTTCGATGGCTCTGTGACAAAACTATGGGATTTTCGCGCCATGAGGTACTAAATGACAATTTTGGTCCACTAAACGGGGAGTCGTTTGGGGGTAAACGACAGATTGTGTTTAGTGGGTATTTGAAAAATTTTGTGCCCTGATATAGGCATATTTGGCAATCTCAGTTACCATTTCTTCTTGCTTCCTTGACGAACCTTTGCAAAAGTTCCAAGAAGTTCTTCGTGTCTGCCTCTGTGAATTTCAATTCACTATCCTTAGGTAACCACTTTCCCTTCGTTTTTTGTATCTCTTTTCAATATTTGAGAATGGCTAGGAAGGGTGTTAGCTTCAGTGGCGTTAGTCCTAGAGGAAGAGGAGGAAGGGCTTTGGCTCAAAACCCTAATGTTCGTGGTGGGAGGATCCCAGTGATCTTCCAATCGAGGCCACAGTATACAGGGGGGGAGGAGTCGCAATATCAAAGGCGAAGGGTGATTATACCCTCTTCAGAGTCTTCCTCCTCCAGTGAGAGTGTCGAAAGTGGGGATTTGTATCTCTATGATGATGTGAAATTTTATCGCAGCATCAAAGCTTTCACAATGGTGACAAAGAAAGCCACTGGGAGAAAATCGTCTGAAGGGGAATCCCCTTCCGAGAAGTATATCTTGAAGACCCAATCCGGCCTCTGCAATGTGGTTGCACACCGGATAGACTGGGTAAAATTCCAACAGAAACGCCCATTCAGCTGGGTGGCTGAGGAGTTTCGTGAAACACCGTCTGTCCATGCTCGGGAGGATGAAGGGGAGCTGGAGCCGCGGTTTACAGTTTGGAAGAAGGACAAATACAAATGGTGTTTTAAGGTATTCGCTCCCCTTCCATCAGTACGGATATGTCATACACCGGACGAGAGGTCCTTGTTCATGTATGATTTTTTATTTCTGAACTTGGGCGTGCGTTTCCCCTTGACGAAGTTTGAGATGGGAGTCCTGAGATTCTTGGACTGCGCCCCCTCGCAACTTCACCCTAATGGATGTGGATTGGTCCGCTCTCTTGAAGTGCTTGGGGAGCACTTCAACTTCAAACCGACGGTGGCCATGCTTTTCTACTTCACTCAAGTGGTCCGTCGTGCGAATAAGGAGAAGGGGGGAGTGAGCTTGATATCCCTCCGGACTCTCTCCAAGGTTATCAACTTTGAGGCGTACACTGACTCCGCCAAAGTTGATGGACATTCATTCAAGTCCTATTTCACGAAGATTAGCGTCCATCCGAATGAACCAATTTTTTGGTTAACTGAAGATGGGATTCCAAAATTCCCAGTGACTTGGACGCACGAACATTTTTTGTTGACCTCCCAAGCGTACTATACCGAGGAGGACGAACTGAGCCCAACCTCAATCTCCGTTCTTTCAGCTCTGCAGTCCTACACAGCCTCACACCAATTTTTCTCCTGCAGGCGTTTGTTAGGACCAAAGTCTACTCGCGAGGAGTATTTACGTAATTTCCCTGCCATTCTTCATGCGTTATTATGTCATTTACCTTGAAAATTTTACGTCTCTGATTGTGTCTTTTGACTGTGCAGGTGAAATTCAGGGCGAGTCACCAGAGATGAATAGGCTAAAAGGACTCAAGGCCGGAGAGACTTCCGTTGCGGCTGAAAATGACATTCAGGCAAAGCGGAATTCAAAGAAGGCCACTGCTGAGACAATAATATTAACTTCATCTGCTGGTGACGATATTCCTCTGATCGAGGGCGGATCTGAGAAGGTTGTCGAGAAAAAAAAGAGGACAAAGCGTGATCCTTCGAAGACCTCAGACCGTCAATCCTCGCCCAAAAAGCCAAAAACTTCAAGAGGGGCTGCTGAGCCAGGGCCTTCTAAGGAAAAGAGAGCGGAAGGGTCTATTCCGGATACCCCAAGTGGTGTTATCACATATGGGGCGAAGCCAATAACGACTTATTTCGCGCCCAAAGCCCCTTGCCCTCTTGAAGGTAGTTCCGGTCTTGTTCAACATCCGGTGTATGAGGGCTCCGTTCCTGAGGGCGTTCCTGAATCCTCACCCAAGGTGAAGCCCTCGTTGAAGAGTAAAGAAATGATCAGAGCTTGCGACGACGGACAGAAGCACTTGGCTGAGTTATCCGAGCTCCTCAAGTCGGTTCGCGAGCTCACAGAAGAAAACGAGAGGCTCACCTCGATGGCTGGCAAAGACAAGGCAATCATCCTCCAATTAGAAGGAAAATTAGAAACTTCCAGAGAAGAAGCTCAGAAGAAGGATGAAGAAATTGCCAAGTTGAAGAAACTTGCCAAGGAGCTGGAGGGTCAGGTTCTTGATCAGAAGAAAATCAACGCTGACCTCCATGCCAATTTTTGTGTGGAGAAGGAACGCTCTTCAAAGCTAGACGAGCGGTTGAAGGAGGCTAAGGTCGTCCATTCTCAAGGAGCGGATGATTGGTCACGTAAGGAAAAGGAGCTGCTATTAAAGCTGGCGGATTCGAATGGCGAGGTCAAGACCCTGAAAGCAGACTTGGACGATGCTGTAAACATGTGTGATCAAGCAGTCAAGGAGGCTTTCGGGTTGGCAGTTCGTCAAGTGCTATACCAGAATCCTAAGGTGTCAATTAATTTGAACGGTATTGATCCGTTCTATGAGTTTCACCAAGGGAAACTGGTGGCCATCGTTGACAATCGTCATGAGAGTCCGCCTAACACTCCTTATAAGTTTGCTCCTTTACCTAAAGGTCAATCAATGGGACCTTCCCTCCTGAAGCCCACAAGTACAGGATCAAGCTCTCACGCTGAAGAAGGCAAGACCGGAGGCAAAGGCAAAGGGAAGGAGGGAGACTCAAGCCAGAAAAAGTAGTGCCTTCCTCGTTTCCTTTTTCGTTTTATTGATTCGAATTCGCTGTGTTCCGGGTTCAGCTCCGGATTATTACACGAATTGTAATTCTTATTAAATCAATAAAAGAATTTTTTACCTCCATTCTTGTTTAGTGAGAAACAACTTAAATAGAGGGATTGCATGTGTATTGTATCATTCCGGATTTAAGTAATGAAGATCGGATTGTATAACAAAATCTCCATACCGGACTTATACATGCGAGATGAATTTCATAATAAGATCACCGCTTGTGAGGGAATACATCATCGTCACAAGAACGGCTTAAGGGGAATGATTGTAAGATCGTTTAGACGAGAGTTCATTCCTCAAGATATTCATTAAATCGTTGATGCTGTCCCCCAGTTTCATTGGGTGATGATTCACTTTGAATAAACTCTGAGTGAGATTTTCTCGTGAGAGCTTTTAAGAGTGAGGATTTAAAATAGAAATTCCTCTTCAAATATTTCCGACTGAGGGATTTCGGGTGAAAATGCCTTAGATTGTGGCGTACCCGAGTGAATTGTTTGTGTCGGAGTTTATGAGTCAGGTCTCAATTGAAGAATTGATGACTCAGAATATATAAAACTTCCAAATAAAGAACTTCATAAGAGAGTATTAATCTGGAGTTCAGTACAACTTACTTGTTGTGTTTGGAGTTCGGTTTGATCCTACTGTCCATGTCATATTTGGCGTTCGGTTGAATCCTACTAGCCGTTCTTCAATTGGTCTTTGGTTTTACCCAATGACGATTCTTCACCGACGTTCGGTTAATCCTACTAGTCGTACTCAGAGTTCGGTTTAATCCTACAATCCGAGCCTTCGATACGGGGTTCAGATCAGGGCTAATCCTGAATCTACTGCGCCCGTCACTTGGGGTTCAGCGTGGTCTTGAAGAAAAACCAGCTTACTGCGCCCAAGCCTTCGCATGGGGTTCGGTTTGTGGCCTTAAAAGAGGACCAGCCCTACAACCCATGTAGTCTTCGAATGGGGTTCGGTTTGTGACCTTGAAAAAGGACCAGCCCTACAACCCATGCCCTGAGGTTCGGTTTAATCCTACAACTCAGGTCTTCACCGACGTTCGGTTTATCCTACTAGTCGTACTCAGAGTTCGGTTTAATCCTACAATCCGAGCCTTCACCGGTGTTCAGCCAAACTTACTAACCGTACCCAGAGTTCGGTTTAATCCTACAATCTGGGCCTTTAATACTTACACACTCGAGGAGTTACATCGTCAATTACAGAATGGGTAATTGAGATCATCCGTCCTGAGTATGTTCTTGTGCGTTGCGCATATTCGAGGAGTTACATCGTCAACTACAGAATAAGTAGCTGAGATCATCCGTCCTGAATATGCTTCTGTACACCGGATAAACTGAAAATCACAGCATAAGAAAAACTCGAAAGAGTTAAATTGTTATGAGAGATTCTTATTAAATCAAAAATAAGAATTACAAGGAGGGCGTAGCTGTGAAAATAAATTCTCCAGTATTCAATCCAAGATAAGGATAGGAGAGTGTAGAAACAGCTAGCTATAGTAGATGCGCAAGTTTTGGGTGTTCCATTTGTTTCGGATTGGAGTGCCATCAAGGTTTTCAAGGCGGTAAGAGCCTTTGCCAGTGACCTCGGATACCCTGTATGGGCCTTCCCAGTTTGGGGCTAATTTGCCTTGATGGGCGAATTTGTTCCCTATACTTGCTTTCCTCAAAACCAAATCTCCAACGTTGAAAGTCCTTGATTGGACTCGTTTGTTGTACCGGAGAGCAACTTTGGCTTTGATGGCTTGATCTCTGATGAAAGCGTCTTCTCTGAGTTCTTGTATGACATCCATTTCGGACGCCAAGTTAGCATTGTTGGTTTCTTCAGAGAAGTACTTAACTCTTGTGGAAGCAATTTGCAGTTCCACAGGTATCATTGCCTCGACCCCGTACGTTAGGCGATATGGGGATTCATTGGTGGATGAATGAGGCATTGTCCGATATGCCCATAGGACATGACACAGCTGGTCTGTCCATCCGCCCTTGGCTTCGCCAAGGCGTTTCTTTAGTCCCTTCAGCACCTCCCTGTTGGCCACTTCAGCTTGACCATTAGTTTGGGGATGTTCAACGGATGAGAATATTTGGGTTATTCCTAACCCTTCAAGCAAATCTGTGAATTTTCTATCCGTGAACTGGGTGCCATTGTCTGTGACAATCCGTGCTGGGACCCCGAACCGTGTTATGATGTTTTCATACATGAAACGACGGGTTCGGGCTGAAGTAATATGCACCACCGGCTCTGCTTCTATCCACTTAGTGAAATAATCAACCCCTACAATGAGATATTTGATGCCCCCAGGAGCAGTTGGAAAGGGGCCCAGAATATCTAAACCCCATTGGTAGAAGGGCCATGGAACAGCGGATGTGAAGAGTTCTTCCGCCGGTGTGTGGTGAAGGTTAGAGAATTTTTGGCAAGCGTCGCATTTTTTGACGAAGTCAATAGAGTCTTGCTTCATTGTGGGCCACCAGTATCCAGCTCTGAGGATTTTTCGCATTAAGCTTCTTCCTCCAGCGTGGTGTCCAGACTGTCCTCCATGCACTTCCTCCATTACGTCTTGCACTTCATCCTCTTTGAGACAAATCAAATAGGGCACAGACAGTGCCCTTCTATAGAGATTACCATCAATCATAGTGAAATATGGTAATTCTCTCCTTAACCTCGTTTTTTCCTTCTCATCCGTAGGTAGTTGTCCATCAGCCAAGTAACGGATGTAAGGAGCCATCCATGTATCTCCGTAAAGGGAGTCAGTCATTATGGCGTTTAGAGAAGGGAAAAGAGGAATGCTGGGCGACGTTAGCGTGCTTTGAACCAACGTAGTGGTGCTACCTGGTCGTTTAGTGCTTGCTAACCTGGAGAGTATATCCGCTCTCGTATTCTCTTCACGTGGAACATGCTTGAATTCCACCTTTGAGAATTTCTCAGTCAACTCCTTGACACAGTTCAAGTATAATTGGAGTTGAGGTTCGCGAGCTTGATAATCTCCTAAGATCTGCGAAATCACCAGCTGTGAATCGCTGCAGAGTGTCGCCTCAGAAGCTCCGATGTCAATTGCAGCTCTTAGCCCGGCCAAGCAAGCTTCGTACTCAGCTTGGTTGTTGGATGTTTTGAAATTGAAACGAAGGGAGATCTCCAGGTGTACTCCGTCATCACTTTCTAGAACTACACCTGCTCCAGAGCCTCTTTGGTTTGATGAACCATCAACGTAAATGGTCCAATGGACTCGAGGGTAATCTGGATCAGTCCCTGTCATTTCCACAATAAAGTCAGCCAGGACTTGAGCTTTAATAGCGCTGCGGGGTTCATAGGATATATCAAACTCAGAGAGTTCAATAGACCATTTGATCATCCTCCCAGCGAGATCGGGTTTGATTAAGACAGAACGGAGTGGCAAATCCGTTCTCACTATGATTGGATGGGCGTGAAAGTACGGGCGTAACCGTCGTGAGGCCCAAACAACAGCGAGGGCGGCCTTTTCAATTTTCTGATACCGGACCTCAGCACCTTGCAAGGTCTTGCTAGTGAAATAGACCGGTCTTTGTCCATCAGGAGTTTCTTTTATCAAGGCAACGCCCAAAGCTTCATCTGAAATAGCCAAGTACAGAATGAGTGTGTCTTCGGGGTCAGGCTTTGTGAGAATGGGAGGTTTGGACAACACCTCCTTAAGCTCTTGGAAAGCTTTTTCTTGTTCCTGTCCCCACTCGAATTTCTTGGACTTTTTCAGTATTTTGTACAGGGGGAGCGACCTGTGAGCCATCTTCGGCATGAATCGTGCCAAAGCTGCTACTTTGCCATTCAGGGATTGGACTTCTTTGAGATTCTTAGGAATCTGCATGTTTAGAATCGTCTGGCACTTCCCTGGATTGGCTTCAATACCACGTTGAGTTAACATGAAACCCAAAAACTTCCCAGCAGGGACAGCAAATGTGCATTTCATTGGGTTCAGCCTCATGTTAAATTGTCTCAAACGGGTGAATACTTGGCGCAGGTCGTCAATATGATCGCCACCAACTGGTGTCTTTGCTATTATGTCGTCAATATATACTTCAACAAGTTTGGTGTGCATACCTTCGAAAACCTTGTTGATCATGCGCTGATATGTCGCCCCAGCGTTTTTCAGGCCAAAGGGCATGACTGTATAGCAAAAGACACCACGATCATTTATGAAAGCTGTCTTCTCTTGATCCTCTTCGCACATCGGAATTTGGTTGTAACCAGAGTATGCGTCCATGAAACTCAGGTATTGATAACTAGAGGAATCATCCACCATCCGATCTATATTAGGAAGAGGATAAGGATCTTTTGGACAGCAGCGGTTGAGGTCCACGTAGTCAATGCACATTCTCCATTTACCATTGGATTTAGGGACCATCACCACATTCGAAAGCCAAGAGGAATATCGGATTTCCCTGATAAATCCGGCCTTTAGCAACTCCTCAGTTTACTGACAAGCTGCTTTCAGTTTCTCTGGACCCAATCGTCTTTTCTTTTGGGCCACAGGTTTCGTCTCTGGATAGACGGAAAGTTTATGACAGCAGAATTCGGGGTCTATGCCTGGCATATCGGCTGCAGTCCATGCAAAGAGGTCTTTAAACTCTTGCAAGAGAGCCAGCAGTCGCTGCTCTATTTCAGTATCTAGCTTGTCATTGATATGGGTGATCTTTTCTGGAGAATCTCCCAAGACGATGTCCCTGGAACTTCCATCCGGTGTGGGCTTTGATGGGTTGAACGGATCAATGTTCAAATCCGCTCTAGGGTCCAGGTCGACAAGGCTTACAGTTCCAGCCGATGTTCCAGCATCATTAAGTTTTCTCTTTTTATTGGAGGCGTCCAGCTTTGTCATGTTGAGGCTAAGGTTGTAGCAGTACCTAGCCATCTCTTGATCACCCCGGATAGATGACACAGCATTATCCTTGTCAATGAACTTGATAAGGAGATGTGGGGTTGATACAACTGCCTCCATTGCATTCAGAGTAGGACGGCCTATGATGCCATTAAATGGTGATTTGACATCAATCACTAGCACCCGAGACCTAACCGTCCTGGCTCCTGGCTCGCCTTCAAACGAGATAAGGGTATCAAGATACCCTTTAGTTAGTTGCTTTGCGCCATTGAAAGCTGTTAGTTCCTGCGTGTAAGGCTGTAAGTCTGAGTCTTTAAAACCCATTCTTTCAAAGCAATTATAGAAAATAACATCGCAGGAACTTCCCTGGTCAACAAGGATTCTTCGGACGTCCTTGTTGGCGATCACAGCAGTGATGACTACAGCATCGTCACCACCAGGAATGGTTGGGCCAAAATCTTCGTCAGAGAAAGAGATTGTGGGAGCTTCAATCCCACCTCTGTAAGGGCGATTGTCTTTGACTTTCCCTTGCACAGATAGAATCATTCTGTGATGATTCTTACGGGCTGTAATTGAAGCTCCTCCTCCAGCGAACCCTCCAGCAATCATGTCAATAACTTCACGTCGGCCCTGACGTTGTTGCTGGGGCATGTTGTCTTTCTGTGCTGCATTATCAGTCATCACACCTTTTTGCTTTTCTGCAGCAGAGAACTTTCGAACCGGACTGGGGTTATTGTCATCCCCATCGTCTGGATCTCTTTCTCTTTTCTCATTCCGTTCTGCCCTGTCAAAGGATTTTTCTTTGAACAAGTATTGCTTCAACTTGCCTTCTCTAATTAGCGTCTCAACCGCGTTCTTTAGAGCTTGGCATTCATCAGTGGAATGACCATTCTGTTCATGAAAATCACAGTACTTACGTGAATTTCCTGGTCTTTTCATAGGGGCTGGTCTCCTGATGCCATATGTGCTGAGCATTGGCCATCCGACCTCTCTCAAAATCTGAGATGGTCTAGCAGATAACTGTGCATAATGGCTGAAGGAATTGACATGCCTTTCTCGAGGTCGAGGAGGGTGGTTATCCACCTTAGGACTGGTGAATGGCCTCTCCATGCGTTCTGACCTCGTCTTCTCCTTACCCTTCTGGGTTTGGGGAGATGGTGTTGGTGGCTTTTTCTTTGCAGCCATTGCCTCCAAGTACATCTCTATGCTCACATACTTTGAGGCTTTTTTCCTGAACTCCTCAAAAGTTGCTGGGGGGCTCTTTGCTAATGAAAGAGCGAAAGCTGATCCTGGCTGCAATGCCTCAATAACGATATGCAGCTTGATAGATTCTGTGAGGTTAGGAACCAGGGCTGCTTCCTTATAAAACCTCTTCAAAAAATCTTTTAAGCCCTCTGTTTCACCTTGCTTAATCTGAGCCAAGGTATGAGACGTCTTGGGCACGTCTCTGGAGATGACAAAGTGGGTTTCAAAGGCAGCTGCCATTTCCGTCCAAGAATCTATGGATCCAGAAGGCAGGCCTTTAAACCACCCGAGGGCCTCCTCAGACAATGTTCGAGGGAACATTCGGCACATCACATCTTCATCAGCTCCCAAGTACATGGCTTCAAACACATAAGCATCAAGGTGCTTAGTTGGATCAGTTTCACCATTATACTTTCCGATGGAAAGTGGTTGAGTAGTTTGAAGGTGCTTGGGGATGCTGATGCTCATAAGTCTCCTTGAAAAAGGAACTTTCAGATTGTAAGACAATGGGGGTACTGTTGTTGAATCTCTCTTCCTTTGGGAAGCTACATCCTCAGAGTCGCGAGTCTGTTCTCCCCCCTCAAACGTAGGGATATTTGAGTACTGAAGAGTGGTGGACTTTTCACCATCAGTCGTGTGGGGAGTGTTTCGCGTGCGAGATGATTCTTTATCCTCGCTTTGCCTTTTCTCCCTTCGCAATTCAGCGAGTTCCCTCTGAAGTTGTTTGATCAACTCATCACGAGGATCAGGATCAGACACTGTTACTATCTTCTTTGAGCTGCCCCCATGAGAATCAAAGTTGAGTTTTCTGAAGGCATTGGGATTGGTTCTACCTTCAGCTTGATTCTCCATGAAGTCTTGTGCTTCGCCCTCCATTGTGGATTACCTGCTCTGTTAAAGGATATGGGAATAACTTTATCGTGTCCCACCGGGCGTGCCAATGATCTGTCCTGGACCGGGGTTAAGAGATCCGATCTCAAGCCAGTCACGAATAGTATGTCAATACCATATAAGATACCGGATGTATGTGTATCCGATATATGTATCCATTGTCCTTGAATGAGGAGAGCGGATTGGGCGTCCTGGAGATCCTTCACACCGACCTAACGCGTTGAAGTGGGCGAATGGTGGTGTCACCTGCATAGATTCTCCGACGCTCAAGTCAGTAATATTCCAAGTAAGGAATGTATTCAGAGAGGAATCAGTCGTAAAAGAGCTGAAGATCCCCCACTTCAATCATGAAGTGAGCTCATATACCTGATTGGCTCGATTAACGAGGACTCGTTGGTGGGGAACCACCAACTCCCATTAGCATTATTATATTACGCACTTACCTGCATGATTGGGTCAAGTGGCTATTTTATATTGAGCGTAGAGAATGTAGACTAGGATTAGGGAACAAGTTGACCATTCCCGTGAGCAAAATTTGGCTCGTAGTGTAGGGAATTATTGATCGATCCCTGTAGCAACAATCCTTGTCATTAGCACAGTGACGTGTGTATTGTCCGATGTCATGGTGTTATCCTGAACAACCGGTATAGGGAGAACGCCTGATACGGAATTACAGTTCGGATGTATACCGATGACACCGGTTACACGTAGATGTCTTATCAAAGACGTTGAAATATGTATAGCAGATCGGATACCGGTATTGAGACCGGATCAATTATTATCCGGACTTATAGAGCAGTGTAAACTCCTGGTTGGCTCAGTACAAATTAAAATTTAAGGGCCCACATATATATAGGTAAGTTATGATGAAGATATTGCATAACATTCATACATTCACAATTGATTGTGTGTGTGATTATGATTGTGATTAATATTATTATATATTAGTTTGTGAAAACCCTTTATTGCTTATGCCCCATTTGGGAATATTATATTCTGTTTCTCACTCCTTTCTCCGTGTTTTTGTTTCATTTGTTTAAAATTGATGGTTCAGAAGGAAGGATCAAAGAATATCGGTAGTAAATGTAACACCCCTATTTTTATTTAAAATATACCGAGTGAAAGATTACTATTTGGCTTAATAATTCTGCCGACAGTTAACCAGGAATAAAATTTTAAAAATGCACAGTACTTTATATTAAAATAATGGAATGCATAGTAAATTTTTTCCTATAAATACCGAAGGATTTCTTCTTTAGAATTTACAATTTCAGATTAAGTTTTCTTAATATAGTAGTGCTAGTGAGATAGTGGTGGAAGTAAGAGAGAGAAATAATTTTTTTTTGAAGAAGATTCTGCTAAAATCCTAAGGTAAGAATACTTCTCTTTTATATTTTTTAGGGTTATTTTCATATCATTTTTAGAAATCTATTATTATACTGGAAATAATATTATTTTAAGTTACTATTTTACATAGTAAAATACTATTGCAATAGTAAATTACTATTCAAATAGTAAATTACTATTTACTGTTACTATTTACCTTTACTATTCACATTTTACTATTTACTATTACTATTCACGATTTGCTATTTACCGTTACTATTTATGATTTACTATTTACCGTTACTATTCACGTTTTACTATTTACTATTACTATTTACCTTTACTATTCACGTTTTACTATTTGTTGTTACTATTCACTATTCACTATTCAAAATTTACCATTTTTGCTTTAAGTAGTAATCTTAATTTTCATCTTGTAACTATATTAAAATAAAATTGGTATGTTTTAGAATTCGAAGACGAGACGCGTACGGATCTTCAATAACGAATCAGGATACAAGAGGTAAGGGGAGTGAGATAAGAATATGATATGAAAAGATATAAGAATAATGGGAGGAGTCCTCTACTCCTTTTAAATTTAATAATAATATTATTTTAAAATAGTAACTCTTTAACTTAAAATTTATAATAGATTTTAAATTAAATATCTGATGTAACTAACTCTAACATACCTATGCAAGGACTTCTGCTTTTATAACCTATATGAACTGGACTATACCTATGCAAGGACTTGGACCACTATGACCCATATGGACTGAAATATACCTATGCAAGGACTTGATTATATGGACTTACATAAACCTATACGAGGAATAGACAAAAAGAACTCAAAAATCAACTATATTAATAATCATTAAATTTTGTATTATGATATGTATTAATGATATTTAATTGATTTGATTATGATTGATGATGTTTAACTGTGATTGATAATATTTGATTGATGATATTGTAATGTGGAGTTTGAGCATATAGCGAGCATGACGGAAAGCTAAAACTCAGTAAGAATTTCTTACCTTACTTTTTAAATTTTTATTATTTTAAAATCTTTTATTTCTTCTTAGAAATTATTTTTATATTTAGAATAAAAAATTAGTATTTATTTTAGAAAGTAGACATTTTATGAAAATTAATTTATAACAAGTTGAGATAATTAAATCTTGAATTAAAGAAAAAAATTTTGGTTAATGATTTAAGATTATTCGCTTTTAATTAAAATTTTCAAAAGAAAATTATTTTATCTTTTTAACTTAATAACTAAAGATATTTAGAAATAATTGAGATTTTTAAATTTGATCTTGTTAAGATTCAATTTGAGAAAGATTATGTAAAATTTTATATGAAAACGTTTTTAGATATTTAAGGCTTAGAAACTCAATTTCAGTGAGATTTAAAAACTGTACCAAATTTATTTTTGTGGGACAGAAATTCAGAGAATTGAGAAAATGTACAGTTTATGGAAATAATATTGTAAACCTTTAAGGGATTTAATAATTGAGTTTCTAAAAGCCTTAACCAACTAAATACGCGAGTAGTTCATGCATCATAAATCATTAAAATGAAATAAAATAATATTGTCTGGGGACAGATTATAGAAACCGAGGATACATTAGATGAGGCTTAATTACGAACCTTGGGATGAAAGGGTGTGAAAGGGTGCTTCAGGGGACCTGGGGTAGCTCCCTAGTGTCGGGTACTTTTACAATAAAAACTTTCTCAATCTGACTAGTGTAACATTCCTGGTATTTTAATAAAAATTATGAAGAGTGGAAAATATTAGCAAATGTTTTAGAGATTTATTTAATATTTGATCTGCCTGAACCGGGGTCAAGGAATCTGGTGTCGGGCCGGTCTCAGATTTGAGGACCAAGCAGTGATTGAAGATCGGTTGTACAGGGGAGAGCGGTTAAAGACGTGCTGTCTTGTGACTGATGCTTATCCGGTGTGCCTGGAGTGGTCTTGGACTAACCGGTGTGAGGAGAACGCCTAACTCTGAATTATAGTCCGGATCAACCTCCTGTATGGCTGAGGCAAACGGATATGCATAACAAAGATGTAAGGACGGATGAAGTGTCCGACCTCTCAAGCGTTAGCTCGGATTACCGAAGTGTGGGCACTACGCCTGGGCACCGGTTGGCCGGTATCCAGCTCGGGTCGATACTCTTATGAAGTATTAGACAGTTACGAATAATTAAACATTGTGAAAGCAAATAAGCGTAGTTGGTCGGTAATTATAAAAGAATCCAATGTGATGAAATTGATTAAAAACTTTTAATGAGAATGCAAATGAAATAGGGGAAAAGGCTGTCTTGCCCCTGAGTTTTATATAAAAGGAAATTCTTTCTCTCTCCTCTTCATTATTCACGAACCACTTCTTCTTCTTGGTTTGTTCTCCTTCTTCTTCGTTTTCTCGTCTCTTTTTGCTGAATTGCATGCCCCAGAGGGGGACTCCGTTCATGTTAAAGCTTCAATCGAACCCCATTCCTGTGATCTTGGCCTCAAGGTGAGTCCACTGATCCATTTTATTTGTGGCTCCTTATCCCTTTCGTTTCTCTGGTAGCCAAGGGCCATGCATGGCTGTATTCGAGTCTGTTCTCCACTCTTTTGGTGAGTGTGAGCTCAAATGTGGCCTAAGAGCTGAGGGCGTTGAGTTAACGGGTTTTGCATTCTGACCCGTAGGTAGTAGATTAGACAACGAAAGTCTGAGTGACAGAGCTGAGACTGCGAATCCAGTGCTCAGAGGAAGGGACTGACACCGGGAGCAGATCATCGAAGCGTGGAATCGAGGTAAGGGGGTGTTCGGGTTATGATTAATTTAAATAGGACTCATTTCCCATTCGAGCCATTGAACGGTATGAACATGGTAAGAAAATGTTATTGAATGTTGTTGCGTGCCCATGTTTGTACATGTGTGACTGTGTACACCGATCAGTTGAAGATCGAGTGTGTGGTTGAGTTAATCATGTCATGAGCTTGGAATATTTAATGCTGAGTTGCATGTGTATGCATGTATGTATGTATGGTTTACAATGGCATGAAATAAGTGATGGTTGTGGTAATCGGTATATTATGTTGAGGGGCTTGACGAGTCGGTCGCCCTACCCTGTGAGCACAGGTCAGTTTCTGACAGTTGCAAGTGGTAATCGGAATGATATATTTGTTTATATGATGGAATGTGATTATGTAGTGAAGGACGACCAACGGTATGAACTACCCTGTTTTGGCTTCAGTGGTCAAGTCGGACCCAGTTAAGCTACCCAGAGGTCTTTGACCCAGTGGTTGAGGGGGAGCCAAGTCGGGCTCAGTGAACCAAGTCGGGTTCACGGGATGTCAAGTCGGACTCCCAGCTGAAGGTCGATCCTTTAGTATCCGGATACTAGGCGTCAAATTTTATCTGAGAGTCAGTTGTGATAATTGATGAATTATAAGTTGTGATGTGTAGATTTGCCGAGTGACATTTATTATATTTGCCGAGTGGCATTTGTTGTATTTGCCAAGTGAAGTTTGTTCTATTGGCCGAGTATGATGTATTATAATTGCCGAGTGATGAAAATGCAATCGGACGTAACTTATATATATATATATATAACTTGTTACATTTTGTTCTATATTAATTATGATGCCAAACACTCACCCTTGCTGTTGTTTTCAATTTAGTAACCAGTGACAGGGAGAAAGCCGGAGCCATGGAGTCGCGCCAAGGGGGAGATCGATGCCAAGGCCCAATGATTTTGAGTGATTGTGTAGAGTATATGTGTGTATAAGGAGTTTCCGAGTGTTTATTATTATTTGTGTGTCAACTTAATTCAAATCGGATGCAAATTTATATTTTAAATACATTGATCTATATGTTTTCATGTTTGTTGTGACAGCTCATTAACTAGCGGATTCATTCCCCGAGTGAGAGATAACCGAGAGACCCCCTTCCGGGTGGAAGGTTAGAATGTCCCGAGTGGGATTGGTTGGGAGAGAGTTCCGAGTGAAGAAAGTGTATAAAGATTCCAGTGAAGAGAAGTTGGATGCGTCCGAAGGGAAATCTGAGTTTCTTCCGAGGGAAGTAAAGATAGGGTATTCACCGAGTGAGGATATTCAGAGAAGCGATAACCGAGTGAAGGAGGTTGAATTATCCCCGAGGGATTTGTGACCGAGCTAAACTTTCTGAGTGAGGGGTAGTAATGAGTCAAGTGTGGAATGTCCGAGTGAATGGGAGTTGAGTGTTTTCCGAGCGAAACCCTATTGTCGAGTAAACCATTTTACCGAGTGAACCCCCATGTGAGTCCGCATGTACGTCTTGTTCTATCAGACTTCAGGGTGGTATTCGCTCAAGCGAGTCGACACTCACTTAGGCGACTCTCGGATTTTGCCTAGGTACCTTGGGGTCTCGCTCAGGCGAATGACCCCTGTCTTCTTCTTCTTCTTCTTCTTCTTCTTCTTCTTCTTCTTCTTCTTCTTCTTCTTCTTCTTCTTCTTCTTCTTCTTCTTCTTACGCGGTTGTAACTCCACTTTACCAAAGGAAGTATTCTGACCAGATGCCATTTCACGTACACTCTTATTATTACTTTGATTATATTTAAGTGAATACTAATTATTATCAAGACCGAGTGGAACCATTTCTGATCGGTTATTATTTTAACACACTTTTATTTAAGGATTTATTTTAGAAACGGTTTTGGTTCGTTCTGAGTATGATTTCATGTAACTAAAAGAGGTAAATATCATTTTACATCAAGGCCGAGTGGATTATTTATTAGGGGAAGTAGATACTAATTCATATTAAGATACAAATTTTTATTCAACGCGAAAAATTTATTGTGAAAATAATTTGTCATATGTAAATAAAAAGGTAAAACAACCTAGGATGTTACAACTAGTTTCTAAGTGTTTCCATGCCAGTTGAGTTGTTCATATTATTATTATCCGAACTTATGGAACAGTGTAAACTCCTGGTTGGCTCAATGCAAATTAAAATTTAAGGACCCACATATATAGGTAAGTTATGATGAAGATATTGCATAACATTCATGCATTCATAATTGATTGTGTATGTGATCGTGATTGATATTATTATGTATTGGTTTGTGAAAACCCTTTGTTGCTTATGTCTTATTCGAGAATATTATATTTTGTTTCTCACTCCTTTCTCCGTGTTTTTGTTTCACATGTTTTAAATTGATAGTTCAGAGGGAAGGATCGAAGAATCTCGACAGTAAATATAGCACATTCTAGAAAGGGAGCTCGGTATGAATACCGTGGTCCAATGAATAAATAATGTTATCAAGTAACTGCTTCTCGGCCATGGAGTTTCCTCTCTTTCTTATAATGTTTAATATTTATTTTCTTTGGATGAATGTAAAATTACGTTATAAAGTTTTAATAATATGTATGAGGTATTTCAGAAATAATGTATGTAATTTATTCCGATAGTTTCTTTTTAACAATCACATCTTTAGTAAAAAAAAATTTATGAATTTTTCTAGAATTTATTAGGTGTAATAGAGGGTGTTACAGTAAATATAGTACGTTCTAGAAAGGGAGCTCGGTATGAATACCGTGGTCCAATGAATAAATAAAGTTATTAAGTAACTACTTCTGGGCCATGGAGTTTTCCTCTCTTTCTTATAATGTTTAATATTTATTTTCTTCGGATGAATGTAAAATTACTTTATAAAGTTTTAGTAATATTTATGAGGTATTTCAGAAATGATGTATGTAATTTATTCCGATAATTTTATTTTAACGATCATTTCTTTAGTAAAAAAATTATGAATTTTTCTAATATTTATTAAGGTGTAACAGAGGATGTTACATGAACCGTGTTCATATTTTGTTTCTAGGTCAATCTATAAACTTGGTTGCTACTTAAACCGTGTTCATATTTTATTTCTGGGTCAATCTATGAACTCGGTTTAAGCAACAACCAAGTGCATAGACATCCTACGAACTCAGTTAAAGAAAGAACTGAGTTCGTAGATAGGAATTTTTTTTAATATCTGTTTTGGTTTTCTATTACCCTAAACCTACAAACAACAAAAATGACCCAATACAAGGAAACAAATATAACAAATAGAATTGTATATACAAAATACTTATATACATATACAAACTACTAAAACTAAAACTACTAAAACTAAAATAAGTTTTTCCTAACATATAAACATATACAAACTACTATCTATACTATTTCCCCTTAGCCCTCAAAATATGAGGCCCATTGCTCCCGGATTTCCTTGATGTCTTTGGTAGTTGTCCTGGAAAACCTCTATATATATATATATATGTGTGTGTGTGTGTGTGTGTGTGTGTGTGTGTGTGTGTGTTAGTTATTGCATATATAAATACACAATTACATCATTACCCAAATTTGTTTGAAATTAATAAATTGGTTACGAAACTTATAGTTGCCCATGAATCAGTTATGTTTGCTTCAATGATGGTCTGCATCGTCTTCATCACACAGTACTCTCACTCATAACCTCTCGTCTGTCTATGATACTACACAATACATATACAAAGTTTGTTAGTATTTGCTTCAGAATATAAAAATAAAATCTATATAGGAAGTGTACTTACTTTTGGGTACATCCATTGTAATTTTTTCTTTGTGTTTACGCCCCTCAATCGGTTATATCCATTTACAACCCTCTTAGAAAAAAAACACCAATTAGAACTATCAATAAAACAAGCCTGTTTGTTGTTCATAATAAAAGTACCAATGTCAACTTACGCTTCAACACAAAGCTTAAATTGTATAGGAACTGAGCCATGTACTGAACAAATGCAAACTGCCAAGTTATCTATTGGGCAAATAACCACAAGAAGCCAGTGGGCACTGAAATGAAAGGGAACCGAGTAAGTACTCAACACACAGACGAATGATATACATTTATATAAATACACACATACTAAAAATAGCGTCAACTTACTTGTTAATGTATGGTGCCAAGTAAACCCTCTTTTTGAACTCATATATCCAATTCTGTATGTAAACTTGAGTCTCTACGTCTTTGGTTCCACTTCCCTGTATAACCTTAGGCTCCAGGAATCCAAATGTGTCATCCTTCCCTTCAGCCACACATACATCGTGCATGAACCTACAACATATAGTCGATGAAAAACATTAATACACAAAAAATATGTAAATATATGTGTACATGTGTAAGTACTTACATTTCCCAAAGTTGTATAATGGATATGTTAAGATCGTCCCATTTGTAATCTCTGATATGTCGTTCTGATAAATGTATATGGGAATGCTGCTCATCCTACCGAAGATGTCCTTGTTCTAGGGCACCTGGACAGGTGCGCCATACAACTCAGCATAGACTCTCCATAACTCTCATATGAGATCCACCAGTCGAGTCGAAACTGGAACTTTGGACTTCCCCTATAGTTGACAATAATAGGAATTTTGACATTTCAAAATACAAACTCTATGAATATTTCAACTCTACTCCCATAATCATCAGTAAACCGTGATGCATTAATCCAACTTTTATCCTTGAATTTGGCTCCAAATACAACAATTAAGATGTGACATTGTTCAACATAAAGTACACTTGGTCAATTAGAATTAAGAAAATCATGAAATAGACGTAACGTACTACATCAACGTAGTAGAGCACACCTATGGAAGAATTTTTACATCAAGTTTTCAGGGAAGGGGGGTCATTCAAGACTTACTCGAACTATTTTTCAACAGAAAATAAAAGCTTTGGTTTCAGCTCATCAGGATAGAAATAGGAAAAAAAGAGATTTTCGTGGTTTATGCATTAGTAGAATAAATGCATTAATTCATGATAATCCAAAAATATATAGTAAACTTTTCTAGGTATTGCTTTTCAAAAAATATTTAAAACAAAAATAAATGAAAATGATTCTATTACTTCTCAAAAAATAAACCAATGAAACAAGAAATGACGTAAGAGTCATAACAATGGTATAGGAATGAACAAGGAATAAGACAATGAGTGTAGAGGGGACCATGGCAATGAACAACAATCATAACAATGACATAGGCTCACTAAGAAGGAATCATAACCCCACTATTTCCCACTACACATTCAAAGTAGAAACTACCACTGTTTATACCTTTTCCATTTTCATAAAATCATCAACAATAAAAATACAACAATATAGCTACTAAACAGAGGCATAGGTCACCCAACAATATAACAATGGCATTGACATACATGCAACATACAATAATGGCATATATAGGCTCATTAAACAAGAATCATAACAAGATAATTGCAAAGTTCACTCATGAAGGAACGCAACGCAATAAGAAAACACGGTACTATAATGGCATAGGCATACACGTAACATACAACAATGGCATAGGATCACCAAGCAAGAATCATAACAAGACAATGGAAAAGTTCACACATAAGGAAACACAATGCAGTAAGCAATACCAATAATAGTAATAAGGGCAAGCAAAAGAACTAACCTTTCTAAACACTCCAAGGAAGATGACGAGGAATGTAGGAGGAAGAGCACACCCGCTTGATGGAAAAAGAAAGTGCAGAAAAGTTCTTATTATGAACATACAATTCATAACATAATTTTAACACACATCATGACAACAAAGTTTGATTAAAGGCGTACCTGAAGACAAGCGATCCATGAATCCCAATAGTGAGCGTGTACTACTCTCAATCTGAGTATCTTATATTCAGTGTGTTACTAAAAAAATGAGAGCAGTAACCTCTCGCTGGGCACATAGAATGGGTCAACCCATCACTGTCCATTCAGACAAAAAGCCCAATAGCTAAATCTATTATATACATAATATTTACATATTATATAATTAATCAACACAATATAGATATAATAATTTAATGATGCTAATCCATCAAATTAATATAATAATATATAATAATAAGAAAATCTAACATTTCTCCCACTTGGATAGCATTATTAAATTATTAAGTACAAAATCTACAGTATTATGACAAGTTATTAATTATCACCAAGAAATATAATAATTTCACAATAGCATACAATCATATCCGATAGGGATATACATTATACATCACAATAGTTTATATTTCAGTCACGGTATAGATAAGGAAATATGAATTTCATTTCCATATATTCCAAGCATCCAAAAATGCAACAAAAGATATGTTAATAAAATGACGTCAATAATAACATATCCAAAATTAGACAATTAGTCCAAAACCAGATTACAATATAAGACTCCCACTAATCCAAAACATCAAAAGACTTGACTAAACACATATGGGTTACATGATTTTGAAAAACTCTAATGGTCAAGCCTTTGGTCAGTGGATCTGTCAGCATGCCCTGAGTAACAATGTGCTCAATTCGAGTTTGAAACTCAAGTACTTTCTCTCTAACAAACAAGTACTTCACATCGAAGTGCTTCGAACGAGTAGAGCTCTTATTATTTTGAGAGAGAAGTACGGCAGCAGTATTATCATAATAAATTACAAGTGGTCTAGAAATACTTTCAACAATACGGAAGCCAGAAATCAAATTCTTTAGCCACATAACTTGATGGGTAGCCTCATAACAAGCAACATACTATGCCTCCATAGTAGAAGTAGCTATGATTGTCTGTTTAACACTCTTCCAGGATACAGCTCCTTCTGCCATCATAAAAATGAAGCCTGAACTAGACTTACGGTCACGAGGGGAACCTGCAAAATCAGAATCTAAATAACCTATGACTTCAAGTTGATCAGACTTTGCATAGGTTAACATATAATCCTTGGTTAACAACATCACATTGATAAGACATAATTATTGTTAATGTAATATATTATTCATTTTATTTTATTTTCTCAAGTCTTGTATAAATTGTTTCACGATAAGTGAGATGACATTTATACAGAATAATTCAAAATTTTATACATATCAATATTTTGCAACATAGAATTAAAATCATACAATTTAAAATTGTATACTGCCACATAGAATTATATATTATACAATTTAAAAATTATGTAATGCCACATGAAATTAATATACTATCAATTCATATATAATGGTACACGAGTATAATACTAGCAGATAAGACCACAGTGGCATATGAATATTGTAACACCCCTAATTTCATTATTTCTTATTTCAAATAAAATTTCAAAGGAATTTGATTATAGTTCTTTAGAACTTTTTGATTGTTATATAATTTCTAATTTTTTGAAATTTTTATATTTTTTCATTTTTTAAGAATGACAAAAATACCCTTAACCTTTCATCTAATAACCAAAATGCCACTGCTGACATCATCGCTTACATCATCGGTGGGTAAATACTTACATCATGAATAGTGACCGGTGGGTGAATACTTACATCATGAATAGTGACCGGTGGGTGAATACTTACATCATGAATAGTGACCGGTGGGTAAATACTTACATCATGAATAGTAAAATAAATAATTAAGTAATCTTAAATAGTAAAATTTTCTTCATATAAATAGATGGCTCATTTACAACATTTCCACACCAAAAATTAGAGAGAGAATCTAGAGAGATAGTGCATAAGAAATTAGTGGGGAGTAAATTCTTTTGGTGAAAAGAGATTCTGCCGGAGGTGTAAGGTAATAACATCTTTCTTCTATATTTCTTTTTATGATTATTTAGATTATTCTTTTTAGCACTCTTAAACTATTAATATACTATTATTATTATGAATAAGTTACTATGGTAAAAATAAATTATCACTGTGTTATTTTTACTACTTACTGTTACTATTCAAAATTTACTATTTATTGTCACTATTCACAATTTACCATTTACTGTTATTATTCAAATTTATCATTTACCGTTATTATTCAAAATTTATTAGTTGCTGTTACTATTTAAAATTTACTATTTACTGTTACTATTCAAAATTTACTATTTACTGTGACTATTCAAAATTTACTATTTACTGTTATTGTTCATGATTTACCATTTATCACTATTATTCAAAATTTATTATTCATGATTTACTATTTACTATTACTATTCAAAAATTACTATTTACTGTTACTATTAATAATTTACTATTTACTGTTACTATTTACTATTACTATGCGTATTTACTATTTATCATTCTGATAGCAATCTTAATTTTCATCTTATACTCATACTGAAATAAATTAGTATTAATATTTTGTTAGAACTTGGAGGCGCATAGCGAATTCACTTTTGGTAGCAAATCAAAGTACGGGGGGTGAGATAAGAATATAATATGAAAATACATAAGAATATTGGGAGGAGTCCCCTACTCCTTTTAAACATAACAGTATTATTATTTTAAAATAATAACTTTTAACTTAAAATTTATAATAATTGTTATTAATAAATTAAGCATCTTGTGTAACTTAATATCTGAAATATTTATTCAAGAACTTGAACTATATTATGACCTATGCGGACTGGACTGAACCTATGCAAGGACTTGAACTAATTTGGACTTGACTGAACCTATGCAAGGACTTGGACTATTATGACATATATGGACTAAACTAGACCTATGCAAGGACTGGACTATCTTGGATTTACATACACCTATGTAAGGAATTAACCATAGAACTTAAAACAAACTTCATTAATTTAAATAATCATTGAATTTTAAATTATCATATTTATAACTGATGTTTAATTATTTGATTTGATTATGATTGTTAATATTTATTTATGTTTTATGATGTTTGATTGTGATTGACAATGTTTGATTATGATTGATAATCTTGTACTGTGGAGTTTGAGCATATAGCAAGCATGACGGAAAGCTAAAATTCAGTCAGAATTTACTTATCTCCTACTTCTTTATTTACTTATTCATATTTATTCAAAGTACTTTTAAGAAATTTCTTAGATTTCAGTAAAACTACATAAGTTTTTAGAAAATTTTTTTTATCTTTTAATATATATGTATATATCTTTACTAAAATTTAGATTTTTTAGTTAGTTTATCAGAAAGAAAAAGAAAGAGAAATTATTTTATAAAAATAAATTTTTACTAATATTTTAATATATACATATATATACATATTATTTAAATGTATAAAAATATTATACAAAATTTTCAAGTACTAAGGTTTTAAAGATTGATAATTCCGAATTCGAGTTTTTAGAAATTGATTTTGAATTGACCTATAAACTTTCTAAAGAAGGTTGTGAAATATATTTAAGGCTTTGAAACTCAAATTTATAAGGAGATTTGATTTGTGATTTGAAAAGGAACTGTACTAAAATTCTATGTGCGTATTTGAGAAGTTGAAAAAGTACAGTTTACTGGGGTGGCTATGTCGTGATTCGCAGGCCCTGATAATATAATTGAGTTTCTAAAAGCCTTAACCAACTAAATATGCGAGTAGTTCATGCATCATGAATCATCAAAGAGAAACAAAATGATATTGTCTGGGGACGGATTATAGAAATTGAGGATACATTAGAGGAGGCTTAATTGTGAGCCTTGGGATGAGAGGGTATGAAAGGGTGCTTCAGGGGACCTGGGGTAACTCCCTAGTATCGGGTACTTTCACAATAAAAATCTTCTCAATCTGACTAGTCTCTAAGTGTTTCCATGCCAGTTGAGCTGTTCATGATATTATTATTCGGAATTATGAAACAGTGTAAACTCCTGGTTGGCCCAGTGCAAATTAAAATTTAAGGGGCCCATATATATAGGTAAGTTATGATGAAGATATGGCATATCATTCATACATTCATAATTGATTGTGCATGTGATTGTGATTGATATTATTATTCTAGTTTGTGAAAACTCTTTATTTCTTATGTCCCATTTGGGAATATTATATTCTGTTTCTCACTCATTTCTCCGTGTTTTGTTTCATATGTTTGAATTGACGGATTGTACATAGGGAAGGATCGAAGAATCTCGATAGTATATATAGCACGTACTAGAAAGGGAGCTCGGTATGAAAACCGTGGTCTAATGAATAAATAATGTCACTAGGAAACTGCTTTTGGGCCATGTAGTTTCCTCTCTTTCTAATAATGTTTAATATCTATTTTATTTGGATGAATGTAAAATTACTTTATAAATTTTAATGATATTCATGAGATATTTCAGAAATATTGTATGTAATTTTACTCTGATAGTTTCTTTTAGCGATTATATTTTTAGTAAATAAAAAATTCATAATTTTTTTTAGAAATTATTGAGTTGTAACAGAGGGTGTTACAAATATAATTTTAATTTTGCCAAAATTTAAAAAGATCATATCTGAAGACAAAGTCACAAGGATATATATAAATATATATATAATATATTTAATCGAATGGCACGCTGCAGCAATGATATCATGGCGCGTTTAATGGCAACGGTTACATATATAATTTGAAATTAAAGTCGCATATATAAAATTTGAAATGAAAATCGCATGTAGAATATTGGCACGCGGAACGGAAACGGCAACAGTTACACTTTTAAAATGCAATCACATATATAATATAATATAATGGCAACAGTAACCGTCTGAGTGTTGTTTCAATCTATTATATAATATAATGGCACATAGAACGATAATTAACATAGACATAATATATATATATATATATGTATATATGGTGTGCCAAATTTAAAAAGGAATATGGAGCAAAACAACAGGCGGAACAACACAAAACCGAGAACGTGGGAGTTATAAGATCAACATACTGGGCGAGAAAGAAAAACTTCATGTGTTTCACTAGTATAATTCTCGGTATGATATAATTCAATTATGCTTCAGAGTTTCACTGGTCATCTCTACCTCACTTGCCCATAATTTTATATTTAACTATTAAAATTTCACAACATAATTAATTGCAGAAACTGAAACGTAATAGGGAAAGAAAATTCTATAATTAATATTTAACATTCATGATACGTGTTAAACGAGGCTCTAATACCATTTGTAGAAAAGTTCTTATTATGAACATACAATTCATAACACAATTTTAACACACATTATGACAACAAAGTTTGATTGAAGGTGTACCTGAAGACAAGCGATCCATGATCCCAATAGTGAGCATGTACTACTCTAAATCTGAGTGCCGTATATTTAGTGTGTTACTAACTTTATGATAATCACCTAATGGGATAGTGATTATATAAGCAACCACAGATGAGAGCAGGAACCTCTCACTGGGCACATAGAATGGGCCAACCCATCGCGGTCCAGTCAGACAAAAAACCCAATAGCTAAATCTATTATATACATAATATTTACATATTATATAATTAATCAACACAATATAGATATAATAATTTAATAATGCTAATCCATCAAATTAATATAATAATATATATTAATAAGAAAATCTAACAGAAAGTGGAAGCAAGAGTCACGTAAGTTTAAGGGAGAATAGGAAAAAAATGTTTAAAATAATGTTTAGCTTGCGAAGAGTTTTAAGGTTTTAAGACTGAACAAGTTTATGCTACGAAATCAGTTAATGACCAAAACTAAGTTTTTAGGGGCCCATGAACTTGGTTAAGCTATGAACTGAGTTTTTACTTTAGTTTTAATTTTTTTAAAAAGAAAGACCTAAGAACTCAGTTGCTTGAGAACCGAGTTCTTAGGTCTCCTAAAAAAGTTTAAAAAGTCACCCTAAGAACTCGGTTGCAAGAGAACCATTTTGTTAAAAAAATTAAAATAAAAAACCCAGACATAAGAACTCAGTTTATCGTGAACTGAGTACTTCATTTTTTAAAAAAAAAATTAAAATTAAAACCCAAGACCTAAGAGCTCAGTTGAGTGGGAACTAAGTTCTTAGTTCTTTTTTTTATATATTAAAATAAAAAACCCAACACCTAAGAACTTAGTTATGAAGGAACTGAGTTCCTATGTTTGGTTTAATTTTAAAAAAAATAATTACGTAAGAACTCAGTTACACGCGAACCGTGTTCCTAGGTTTCTTTTAAAAAAAATTAAAATAAAATGTTAATCTTAAGAACTCGGTTGCACGTGGAACCGAGTTTCTATATTGTTCTCATAATTTTAAAATTGTCACAGCCTCTTTTTTAAACACATTGCAACCTTAAACCGAGTTCATAGTCCTGCGTTTGTAACCTCTTTTTGCAATAGTGTTAATTAAACATTGAAAGATGAAAATTAAAAGATGATTGACATTTAAGTAAAAGTATTTGATAAAATTAGTCTTTGAAATAGCTTATAAATATAAAATAATATAATAATTATTTATGTGTAACTTATATATTTTCATCTAATTATGGATTTTTATATTGTAATGCATTTTAAATTATTTATCATCCTAAAATTAAGATATTTTAATTTGTTTATATAAAGAAATTAATTTTTATATAATAATAATAATTTCATTTATCATATATATATATATTTGTAGTATTTATTAAAAAAACTCCACATCTATTATAATTAAATTAAATTAAATTAATGATATCTCTTTATATTTAAATTAATGATATCTCTTTATATTTAGTGTGATATGGGGGTTAAAAATATGAATTACATATAAAAAATAATAATAATAAAACGATAACTTTCACCTAGTAGCTAAACGGGTAAAACACTAGTATGTGTTTGAAAACATCTTTCAGGTAATTAAAAGCTTGTTTCACTGCTTCAAATATCACCAACAGTATTACTCATACACACACCTAAAATAACGGTTACAAAACATTCCCGGTTGAAACGCCTTAAATTTACTTAATACATATTTCATTTATTTTTTTAAACCACATATAACCTTATTAAAAGACATATTTCGCTTATTGAAATAGACAATTGAATTTTATTTATTTTTCATGGCAATTGAAATCCCTTGAAACATACATAAAAACGTGCCATATTTTGATTCGTGAAGATTAAAGTCCACAGGGACTTTAGAGTAATCTGCATAGTGAACAGTGATGCTTATTGCATATTTCTCAAACTATTTTTATAACAAGCTACTTTGCGATCGAAAGCATGTCTATTTCTAAAGTGGCCACCATCTTCATCACCTTCTATCTTCTCTTCTCCTTCAACTTAATCTATGCCTCTCGTCCTAATGCCATCTTTTCACCGCATCTGGTACGTACTATATTTCCCTCTATTTTAACAAACTTAATCTCTCTGTAGTAATTAAGAACTCTCTCCAACGATCTTATGTTTCTCTCTTAGTAATTACTGAAAAGAATCAAAATTCAACTTTATTTGTATGTGTGTATTAATTTTTTTGGGTGTGAATATCATGATGAAGTTTGTCATGTAATATATGTTCGATATAATATACATATATATATATATATAATATATATGTATCTAAGAAAGATTATGTAAGAGTGAGAGAGACAAATCTGGAAAGTACAATCATATATGAATGATCATAATTAAAAGTTTTTTAAAATCACATAATCACTTAAAAAGTTATGTAACTTTTTAAAAATGCCACATGATTAATATATTTTAATCTCGATCATTTATGATAAGATGTACCAGTTTAAATATGTGATACATCAATCGTCTATATATATATATAGAGAGTTGATATGTTTTGATAACTTAGTAGTAATTAATTATTGGGAGTGAGAGGAATAATCGATACGTTTCAATTGAAGGAAGTGGTGGCATACAAAGCGTCCGAGGCAGAGTTGGATGATGAAAGTTGCGAGAGGACAGAAGAATGTTTGTTGAGAAGAACTCTAGTGGCTCATGTAGATTATATCTACACTCAGAAGCATAAACCCTGAAATATTTTGATCAATAACAATACAATAAATCAATCATATAAATAAATAATGTATGTTTCTGTATATAATTATATACTTACAATGAATCAATAACATAAATAAATAATGTATATTTCTGTGTATAATCAAAAATTTTCGTATCGTGAATCATTCGCATGGATCAAAGTAACTAATGTTGCGTGAGCACCCAACACAGCATGGCAAGATAATAGATTCAGTATACAAAAGGATGAAATGGGTCGAGATAAAATTAGAGAATCAAAGTAAAATTAACCTCAAAATTAGATAAATCAAAACACTATTTTTTTTTATTTTTTTGTTTTTGCATTACGAAGGAAGAAAATCGCTACATTGTCATTTGCGAACACCGAAGTTTTTCTTACCTTCCATCCTGAAATCGCCTCCTACATATGTGTAGAATGTGTCAGTAATGTTTACGAATGTGTTAAATTTATTTGTCTTTTACAGAATCTTTACTGACACGTGCCGCATAGAACATTCTCACCACTCAAGTCTATAAATGTCTCATATTTACTCTTCACTAAGGTACATTCACCAACTACGTTTGAGCTTATATTGACTTGAGTGTTGAAGTGTTACATGTGACACTCTATTTCACCTTAACGCAAGATACCGGTGAGTTTGTTTCCCACTAGACTGAGAAAATATTAGATCTCATTACACCAGTGTAATAAATAATAGAAAGGTTAACTCGATATCGACACCGAAATTCTATCTCTCATATCGAATACAACATCTCATACCGAATACACAAATTATATTAAGGCTGTTATAAAATTATGAAAAATTTTATTAATAATTAGCTTTGGATAAAAGTTTTCTATCTTTAATTTGTTAATGTGTGCTATTGAATAAGAAAAGAACTGTAATAATAACGATGATTGAACCCTCGTCAAATACAGAGACATTTTGCATGCAATGATAGGCCAACTATATGTATAATTGATAACACGATATAAATAATCACACTAATGAACACATATTGGAGTTATCTTAATCAAATCCAACTCACTGATCCTGCTTTAATTTCCTGATTATTTTTCGAGCCTTGCGCCCCAAGAAGTCTCTGACATGGACTACCACTGTCTCCTCAGGATAAATCACTAACATTTAAATTTAATCTTGGGTTAAATATTTTATAGTGCAAGTATTATGCGTAAAGTTTAGTTTTTAGCTTTTATGTTTACATTTGTTTTAAATGTTTATTTTTCAAATACCATAATTTGAATTCTAAACATTGATACGTGTTAGAGTTAAAATCAATAAACTTAATAATACACATAATATAATGAGACTAAATGTGATAAGTAGGATAATTAATTTTGCATCCTTAATTAATCCTGATATCTTTAACTAAGACTAAATCAACAGTAAAATCTTATATTAGATTATTTACAAAACATAAGAACTCAATAAAAATAAAAAACTTGTAACTATTCTGAACAGGGCTTAAATTAATGATTTTGAAACATAAGGTAAAAACCAAATTTACACATGGTTTTAAAACTAAAAACATATTTAATCTTTCAAATTTCTTTCCGATTGTTTAGTGGTAAAAAATAAAGTATTTTTTAAGAGAAAAAGAACGTACACTTTTCACCATTTTACCTTGTCTGGTACAATTACAACAGAGACAATCTAATTGAGATTTCAGAGTAAACACGGGAGTAGGTTATTAAAAAAATAAAACTCTATTCAAACTAGACCAACTTTGCAATCGGTTGAGTTAACATACATGTACTAAAGTTTAGTCACAGGAAAAGCAATTTCATTGACGCAGTAGAAATCAGACTGTGTCTAACAATAAAAAAAAATTAATATTAATTTTTATAATTTTATTTCTACCACCTATTCCCAACGGATCCTTAAAATACTAAATTTTAAATCTAATTGTGTATAGCTCTTTATTGCTAGTACCATCTCGCCACCACCTTAGGTGGCTTTTAATTAATGAATTGTGTTTAAAATAACAATTTTCAATTTTCATCTCAACAAAATTTTACTACATTTTTCATCCAAAATTTTTTAATAGGGTTAGCACTGGACACAAAAAAATTAAGAAAAAATATGGTTAGCCCGTCCAAAGCATAACGTAGGTGTTGGGACTAATGACAAATGTTGTGCAGGATCTGCTAGGGTGGCAATTAACAGATCTGCGCATAATCATCACCTATTCACGTAACTTATTTAACTCATTAACGGCAAATTTGGCTCTTCTCAAGTGTTAAACAAAGATGCGGAGGAGATGATTTTGGCTCTTTTACTCATTTATTCCAGAACATGCAAGTAGAGTTTTGAACCATGTTACTACTGCAAGCTGAAACCAAGACTTATCAGGCCATTTGCAAGCTGAATCCCAACAAATATGAGAAGCAAACTGAAAAACAGGACGAGTCACGTAATTGCGGCGAAGGCTGGAGGTGGGAAGTGAGAACCGAAAGGAATTGATTAATTATTAGCTTCATTTAACGGACCTGGCTTTCGAGGGACAGGGTCAGTCTCAGAACTCAAAACCACCAGCAGATATCAGAGCAGAACCTTCCCACAGAATCATTTTCAAGTTGCAAGGAAAATGAACTAAATAATAAAATGAAGGAAAACATTAAAAACATAACAAGAAAAATTGACTCTGGCATTCCAATCTATGTCATTATTATCCATCTTAATCTCATCATCCTCTACATGTTAAAATAAAATAAAAAAAGCTAAATTTCTTGTACTTCATGAACTCATATCCAAGGATAAACCCTGCCTAACTAGTCTCCTGTCATTCTGACATAGTATTACACAGTAAAGAGATCAAGTTAATTATTTTTAAGAAAATCTCAAGCACGGTTACTCGCTTACTCCCATGATCAATTGAGTTTGAAGGAAAACGAGATTTTAAGCAGTAGTTCATTCAAGTTGAAAGTTGAATCCTTGATAATCCATTATGACCATATTACACGTTACTTGTGAAATTTACTAAAATTTCGACTACAAGGATTATAGATCTGATCATCAATTATCTTACTAGTTGAAAAAAAAAAGCCTAAAACAACTATATAACCTTAAATCTCTTTTTTTTGTGTGTGTTTGGTCATCAATCACGGTAAATCCTTTAATGGGAACCAAAACTCTTTACTTATCCACATATTTTAAAATACAACTAAGTAATAACCAAGAAACTGAATTTACAATATCTCAAAAGCTTGGTTATACCTCAAGATTTCCACTTCCATGTTCATCCTGCACATTGAACAACTGTACACTTAAACCAGCATCGCAAGGACTTAAATTTATTATTTAGATGAGAAACATTAAGTTTATTCAACATACTAATCCTAGATTAAGAATACTCAAGGGGAAAAGGCCAAAGGCGATATTGCTTCCTAACAAAACAATTTTGGACCACCACGGACCATGAAAGCATCATAATCAACAATCAAATGTGGAAAAACATTTTAAGAACTCATGCTCAAAATGCGGTTAGCAGAAAGAAAAACAATAAAGCTTACCGGAATTAAGTTAGGATTGAAGAATTGCTAGCAATTTGTGGCTAGGATCAAGAAATTGGGAATTTGGAAGCAATAGTTCCATGTTGTGAGGTCTAAGGCGTGAAGAACTGACAAACTGTGAAAGCAGGAAGGTATCAGCACCTGAGCATGACAAAACCGGATCCAGGTTACTTTTCTTTAGAAAACCGGTTGTAAGAAAACGGGTCTCCAAAATGGAATTAAAGCGATAATCGAGTTTGGGTACAGTAACTGCAATTAATAAACGGCTTTAAAGTGGATTGGGCCGGTTTGGCTGACAGGTGGGTTGGGCTTAATGGTTGTTTTTGCACAGCCGTACACATTAATAGAAGGCAACTAGCCTAATTTAATGTGTATAAACAGTCAAGACTGCAGCACAGCAGCCATAAAACTCTGATTGCAAAAGTTTAGTTACCCAGAAAGAGTATCATTGATTTACAGAGGTGCTTAAATGGAACACTACTCTCATTTTAAAGACATGTTAATGTAATATCAAAAAAACCATTGCAAGATAAAATGCATGAAACAGGAACCATACTAATTAGTGAATAACAATAATGATGAATAGAATTTAAAGGATGTATATATGCTTTTGATATTATTGTCATCATTCAATCAGTGTTATTAAACAGCAGTCACGGGTTATCACGACGAACTTAAAAAAACTTTATAAATGTTATAATGGACGCTGTAACGGGGTATAACACACACACAACTACACAAATTAATATAAATGAACAATTGAACTGCATAATGTCATAAATAACTTTAAAAGCATACTGTATTAGCAAAATGTCAACCCAAAATATTAAAATCAGTCACTAACAACAAAAGTAAGGTATGAATCATAAATAACTTAAAAAAAGCATACTATATTAGCAAAATGTCATCCAAAAGCATTAAAAAATCACCAACAACAAAGTAAGGCATGAATCATAAATAACTTAAAAAAGCATACTGTATTAGCAAAATGGCATCCAAAAGCATTAAAATCAATCACCAACAACAAAGTAAGGCATGGATGCATGATCGAAGGACTAACAGCACTGATTTTTTATAGAAAAATCATAGAAACAATAACAGTATAAAATCAGATATATGAATATAAAAAACAGAGAAAACACAAAATAAGAGAGTATGAGAGAAAACATGAATAAGAGAAGATTAAAATTAAAAATAGAGAAAACATTAAAAAAAAGAGTAACAGTATAAAAAATCATAAAGTATGAATATAAGAAACAGAGCATGGATATAAAAAAGAAGAGTATGGATACAAAGAATCAGCCCGGAGTATGAATATATAAAACAGAGTATGGATATAAAAAATCACAGTTTGTATGAAGGGTTTTTAATCAGCTCTGCTTTTTTTTATAAAAAAAAAATAAGAGTAGGAATAATATAACCCAAAAACAAAAGAGAAGCATGAAGAAGGCAAATGAAGGACAAAAAACCAGAGAAGAGGACTGACGAAGAGGAACCTCGCCGGAAAGCTTGGAGAAGGTTGCTTGAAAAAACTAGAAATACAGTCGCCGACTTTAAAGCTGTCATCACCGGTCTGCCTCGCCAGAGAAGGTTGCCGGAGGGTGCGGGTCAACATAAACAGGTGGGAGTGAACAAAACAGAGAGGGGGGTGAAAGATAGGTGGCGCACGAGTAAGGGAAAGGTTAGAAGAGAGTGGGAAAACCTAATTTCTTTGGGTTTTTACATGACCCGACCCAAACACATTAAAGCCCAACAGAAAAACAAGTAATGGTGCCACCATGACCGCATTGGACCACCGCTGTCGCCATGCTGCAATGAAGATAACGGGCGCTATTCCTCAAATGGCAGACACCGCAATATCAGGCACCATTTTCCGTCACGGATGGCATTTCACCCCGATACTGCAACGCCACAGTGCCATGGCGGCGCCATAACTGCCATTTAATAACACTGTATTCAATATGCATATGTTTGTGATGTTCTGGTAACACAACAATGTATCATGTCGCATCAAGTATGCGGTTTGTTGCTCATACCACCACTACCAACCAATTCTCAAGCATAAAGGAATCCTAAAGAGAATGGGATGCATTTAATCTCAAATGTCAACTATAATAGATGCTAAACTCGCTTGAATACATCAAACTAAGTCAAATACATACTGTTGTAACGTAAAAATATCCCAGGCAATGTAAAATTTATAGAGAAAGGAAAACAACAAATTCAATTAAAATGCATGAAACAGAAACAATACTAATTAGCAAATAACAATAATGATGAATAGACTTTAAAGAATGTATATATGCTTTTGATATTATTGTCATTATTCAATATGCATATGCTTGTGATGCTCTGGTAACAGAACAATGTATCACGTGACATCAAGTATGCGGTTTGTTGCTCATGCCACCACTACCAACCAATTCTCAAGCATAAAAATCAGGAATCCTAAAGAGCACGGGATGCATTTAATCTCAAGTGTCAACTATAATAGATAATAGATGCTAAACTCCCCTGCATACATCAAACTAAGTCAAATACATCCTGTTGTAACGTAAAAATATCTCATGCAATGTAAAATTTATAGAGAAAGGAAAACAACAAATTCAATTAACTACGGTTGTTGTCGATTTGTCATATGAAAAACAAATAAACAAACAAATGCATTCAAAAAGAGCTTTTTTCCCATCTGGAAAAGAAATAAGATCATGACACAAGGGTTAAACTAGAAGTCAACTATTCACATACTGTTGTAAATGAATACACTTTAAATATTGCAAACATAGAGCAGCTTACTTTGTTTTCAGGAAAGAAGTATAAACAATTATCCCAATTTTCAGTTGTGCGGTGTTATGTACATCCTGCACTGAAGCAATGTAAATTTGAGCAATAAAGATGGCTCAAAACTGTTGCCATTCTTTATGAGTATGGAAAAAGACATTACAGCTAGAGTTTTCCCACCCATTGAAGTATGACTTCAATTTAATACTTGTATATATATATATAGATAGGTAACTAACAAAGTAAGGTCTAATTTTGTTGCCAATAAACTCCACCTGCATTGCAATTAACGGGTTGGATCAATCATCATACTAAGCAGGCAAAAGAATCCCACGGCCACCCATAATATGCAAATACAAAGCAAAACACAAGGTAAGAATAACTGATGACTTAGCTCCGACATATCTAACCACTTCCAGTCCTTTGTCCATGACCTCATCATGGACTTTATTAACACTCCTTTTGAATCCATCTGATATTCTCCAAAACAAAAATGCCACAAACAACCTCACCGTTTCAAATGTCACCCTCCCAGTGACATCAAGCACAAACCTCTGATTAGCCGGCACTGATAGCGTTGATCTAATCTGCTCAAGCCACCCAGAATCTTGAACACCACTAACTGAACTTCCAATTCTGAGCTGCTGAAGAGACTCTTCTGGCTTCAGGCCCCCACCATCACCCGCAGGAACAACAGAAGACAGAGATGTACTGGAATTCGAATTCAACCCCGCACTCCGATTCGTTAAAACCTGGTGAGACATTCTAACAAAGGTTTCAACAGCACCATTACACACAGACACCAGAATTCCCTTCATCTTCTCCTCGTGCTTCGGATTGGACAACCCGGCAAAGATTTCATCGTAGGTATTGACATCCATTGTTTTATCAAGATAAACAGTAACTGCGGTACTCACGAAAATCTGCACACAATCCCCTATAAGCTTCCCACACCTCTCATCACGAATCACATTCACCCAAGCAGGAACATCTGAGCTAGACCTATCAAGCTTATCACCAACCGGTTCGGCGTTAAAGAAACCCAGAACCAAGTTCCTCGCAAAACTTCCAACCACAACACTAGCAAAACCAGTTCCCGCCTTGGAGAAAAGCGTCTCTAACACCCTATCGGAGAAGCTAGAAGACTCAGAGGAATTATCAATACTATTGTTACCGTTACCCACCTGTGATTTATACCCCAGCAAAATCCCAACCGTGACAGCCTGAGAAACCCTAGCGAGAGACGCGGAGAACTCATTGGACGCGGCGATTTTGGATAACTGCTTCAGGCTGTTGGGGATTTCATCGGAATTGGAGGCAAGGAAGTGGTTGAAGTCGTTGGAGATAGCGGTAACAGTTTGGGCGGAATCGGAAATTAAGTCGGCGAGGGAAACGAAGGCTCTGAGGAGCTTGGTGATGCAGTTCCTCTTGCGAACGACATAGGGTGAATTGTAGGCCCTGTACGCACCGTAACCGGAAGCACCGAATGCAGCAATTAGGAGAAGCCAGTTTCTGTTTCTTCGAGAAAATCGGAGACACTTCCTGTAAAGAGGAAGGTCCATGGAAAACGTGAAGTAGTGAATAGATGGGGGGAGATAAATAGGGAAGGTGAAGGTGGCGAAATAAATGAGGGTTGTTAGAATGGTTGGAAAGAAATTGGTATGTGTCTACTTCACAATGGTGTGATTAATCTTGTGTTGTTTGATAAAGTTTCCAGGTTTCCTTCGTGCGTTGATGAATGAACGAGAAAAAAAGGAAATTAGCAAGTACGAGTTACGGAGGGAAATGGCAGATACACGCCAATTACTATTAATCTTCTTTTTCTATACTTTTATCATTTTTAATTACCAAAATTGAATGTAGGTGGTGAAGAGGGGATTTGCATTTGCATTTGCATTTGCATGTTGTTGTTCACAAAATCCGCGCCTTCTCGAAATTCCCTTGCTAGATTAGGCACTAATTTTGCTTAGTTTAGTAGGCACTAAGCATTAATGGAAAACCCGTTTAATCCAATGGGTACATGTGACAGATATTTCTTGAGTGGTGTACAAGATTATATTATAGCTACTTAATAAAATGTTAAAATAATTATATAGTATGATTAGGTACATATTAAAAATATAGAAGAAAGAAATAAAGAAAAGACTTAAGACCAAATAATATTTATTTAAATATCACATAAATATTTCTTAAAAAATATAAATAAATACAGTGAAGAAAAAAATCAATGTGAAAAATATTAGGGACTACCCAGGCAACCCGTTTTTATTTCATGTTTGAAATTTTGAGAAATTAATTTTAAGAATAAATATAACGAAGTAAAGTACACAAATGATATTTGGTTTTTTTTAATGCGTGTACCAAATTTGCATAGCCTCGTTAGTATTAGCAGGAGGATTTATTATTTTTTTAAATTTTATAAAAGAAAATTAAAAAATTTTATGTGTGAAGGTGTAGCACAAGGTATTCACCGTTGATTATGGCAACCAATTAATTTATTGATTTATAGACATTGCAATTGCAATAGGTAGGATAGTTGAATAAGGGTTATATATCAAACAATTTAGTGAACGTAATTTAAGTTTCTTCCATTAATTTTTGAATTTATAAAATGATAGTCATTTTAATACTTTTTTAATACTAAATAACATTGAAAAGCTACCAAATGAGAATACAACTAAAATTAAAATCGAAAGCAATTGATTAAAAAAATAGACACTAAAAAAGAATTTTTTAAAAGATTAAAATTAAAATGTTCAATACAATAATATCAAAGACTAATTCGAGTGCCCCAATTATTATCAACTAGAAAGTAGAGCTGGGTATACGGCCCGTTTAACCTACTATTATGCGGGTTGTGGGTTTAAAAAAGATCACCATTTAGAATGCGGGTTCACGGGCTGAGCTCGTTTAACCCATGGGTTAAACGGGTTTAACCCGCGGTTCGTAGGCCAAAATATATTTAAATTTATTATTTTATTTTAAATAAACTCTACATTTTCTTCATATTATTTCACTTTCACATTATACTTTATTTTAAAAAAGAACTTCTAATCTAAGATGATGTTATATCATTGTTTCTCATATTAAAATATAATAAAGTTGATATGTAAATTTTATTGGTTGTTAATTTGTTGAAAATTAATTGTGAAGATTCCTGATTTTGAATGATTACATGTTTTAAATTATATGTAGGTTGAGTTTTATAAAAAAAAATGTTTTGTACCAAATCCTAATAATTTTAAAACAAAAAAAGTAAAAAAAATATAAAAATGTATCTAGACTAACCCACAGGCTTGCGATCCTTACACGGTTTTGAAAAAATTGACCAATTAAAAAACACGAACTCACACAGGTTGACCCATTGCGGTGCAGACTTATACGCTTCGGCCCGTATACCCAACTCTACTGGCAAGACTGAATTCATATTCAAAAATAAAATAAAATTCTACACAAGTGCTAGTGTCCAGCTCAAATATGTTATCATACTTCCCAGTGACTGGCATCACTGCGATTCTTGAGAGCTGCCACTGTCTACGCTTAGGCCTTATGAAAGGAGTACACTGTACATTCCATGTACACGTAATTTGCTCATACTATAATTCATTAATTCTACTATAGTTCTCGCAAATTTTAATATACGAATGCTTAACCCTTACACATTTTAGCTGCAAGTTTCTTCATGGAGAAAAGACTTCTATCATAACAGAAAGTTCGACCCTTAACTCGTATCCCAAATCACAAAACCTGTTTAATCAATTATATTTTTGGTAAAAGAACGGGTCTGTTAAATTCAAAATTAATTAATTAACAGACGAAAATATTTCACATACTGCATGTTTAGATTAGATCGTTGTTAAATTGATTTTTATAAGTCAAGAGGATCTACCTTAATTGATGAGTTGTTATTGCAAATCCCTATTACCCTCTCTTCATTTCCTACCGAGATGGGAAAAAACAAAGAATTTTAAAAACACGATTGATGCTAAACAAATAAATTAACTAATAGTATAGCAATGACATTGCAAAATACCGCACAATGGTCCATGTGCATTTATTTGGAATTGCATTAAAATCATATTCAAGCCGTGTTATCTTCTTAATCTGGCATTTGAACCTGCAGCCAACACTTCATCAATCACACTATTAGTCGGTAATTGTAAAAACTAGAGCAGGTTTCTCTCCTGAATTAAAACTAACCTTCGGTTTCTCATGAATTTCACCTGGACTTTTCGCTGAGACAAGGATGCAGACTAGTTACATTCTTAGAGGGATATCCCTCGATTCGATCATTTGAAGTTATTCAAATAATCACTTTATTGTTTTCAATCACAGTTGACAGCAAGGTAATACGAGGACGACACCCAAAAATGAAAAAATAGAGAGCACCCCAAAGGCCAAAACCCTACTACTACCGCCATAAAATAAAATGCACGAGAGAATTAACCTATTTCTGACGACAAAACAAGTTTCTATATACACTTGCACCTATATGATATATCTTCTGAAACAGAGCTGTCCCCTGGATTGATGCACACATTTCATTCCACGTGCTCATGTTATTGATCTCTAAACAGGATTAAACATCAAATCACTGTCTTAGCTCCATTCTTTCCTTTACATTTCAGTTGTTGCAAGACACAACATCCATCTTAGAACCAATACCTAGCCTTGCCGCAAAACAGCATTAACAAGTTCATTTTACAGCCTCAAATAGCACCACGGCATTTTTGTAACTTCGTTTTCCCATTCATTATGTACACAACCATGCTCCACACTCAAGTACCCATGTTTTTCCAAACATCAGGCCACACTCTTTACTGTTCTTAGTTCTGAGTGAGGATCTAGTGGCCCTACAATCACCACAATCTTGTTGCTCAGATTGAAATTTCATGCCACCTTTGAATCTGTATTGGAACAGACAGGTTTAATACCATAATCATCATCCTCGAGATCACTGAAAGATATATCTTCTTCATTCACCACAGGTAGAGTTATTCCACCATATTCCCCCAAATCAGAATCTTCCTCTGGCCATTCATCATCATCATCATCATGGTCCTGAATAACTATTTGAGAGGCTCGACCACATTTTAGATCCTTGTTTTCAGTTTTAATAATTGAATTTTCCTCAATAACAGACTTATCAATGAAATGTGTTCCAGAACTTTCAATCATGTGCTTCTCAGTCTCATATCCATATGTCCGATGAGCCTTGTCATCAGAATAGGCATCATCTAATAAGTTGGGAGTAAACTCATCATGATGTGGATTGTCCCTTGAGAAAGAAGCACTTCTTCCATAAATGTCAAATTCAAGCTTTGTTTGTTTCTGCAGTTCCTGCATCCACATTGTTCTGGCTGCCATGACCTGCAAATGTTAAAAATTAAGACAGTGGAAAAGCTCATCTACCCAGTAAGGAAGAAGTAAAACTGATGGTAGATGTGCACGGAAACTCTAGACATGAAAGTTACATACAAATATTATTGATCACTAAAACAATCTAACCAGAGGGAAACTTCATAAATAAAGTAAAATTTCTTCATGACTGAACAATAATACTTTCAATTCATTCCAATTTCAAACAATACTCCTCACAAAATAGCCATAAACATTTCAATCGAGAAACAATATAACTTACGTTACGAATTCAATTAATAATATTAACCATCCATACAAAATGCATTCGTCTATTATGAGTCAAGAAGATCATAAAACATGCAAACACCTTATAAATAAAATGGCAGACACTTTTCTTCTCAAGGCTTACTATTTGTCTATCATTCAAGTATGGCATATAATATTCGACGACTGTAGATTGTAAGTACCTACCAATTGTAGTTGGTATAAAATACCAATAACACAAGCCAATAAATTCACAAAAGAAAAGAAGAGTACACAATTACAAGATCAATGATAAAGATCCTTTTCATAGTAGGGAATCACATGTGGAATTGTGAATAGAAAGGATCAGAATTTGGTAATCCTTCCTGGCAAAAGAATCAAACATTGCTCAATGTGTTTAACAAGATGAGAAGAAAACTAAAAGAAATAAAAAGATCTCACAAAATGTAGCTCTTACGAAATAGATATGCACTTAGCTACTTCTTTAAGTCCAAAAGAACAGCAGAAAGACAGTAGTGGACTGGTGATGAGAATATATTTTTGAAGCCACAAAGAAAACTCCTAAGTCGTAGAAATTTAAACATTCTTTAGATAAATATTGAGTATTCACATTAACATACTCATTCAGAGAGTGAAAGGGTCTCATCTCATGTTTAAAAAATAAATCTTAAAGCGCAGAGTCACTTCAGGAGTCACGGAAAAAACAAACTGAAATATCATAGGTTTGAAATCTAGTCATTCTAGATTTCAGACTGAAATAAACCTGAACCAATGAGTAGGACTTTGAAGTATATTCAACATGCAAGCCTTTTCAGCTCAAATTATCAAATTCCTCAAGGTACAAAGCTGCGCACCGAGCAACATGAATAGAAAGTGTAAATGAAATGATGAGGTGACTTGTGCCCTCCGTACTAGTCAGTTTGCTTTACTATCAACACCAATTACCTATGCTTTAGGTCTACTCTGACACCATAAGAGCTTGATAATACATTCACCAAATAATCATAAAGGATGATTGGTCATACTTATTTGGTAATTTTAGAGCCATGTAACTCCCCAAAAGATCACATTGAAAACCATGAATTGCCAAACAGCAGGGCACAAGCTTACTCTTCCATCAAATAAAGATGTTCGTTTGGAACATTCCTTCCTAGTCAAACAAGTCCAGGCAATTATAATCATATAAACAAATATTAATAACAACTCAATAATGACTTCATGCACAACATCTTCCAAGAGATTACAGAACACATTAATTGAAAGAGCAATGTCAGAAACCGACCTGGGGTGTAGACAAAATCCCAGCATCTTCCTTATTAAGCCTTGAATGCAAGAGTACAAAATACACTTTCCAGAAGTAACTTTTACTCATATGGCAAGGACATAGCTCAATTCTAAGCGCAGCTAATCTCGGAATCAATCTCTCAATGATGGCAGCATGCTCTTGTTGTGCATCGGACATGTCAAAATCTAAAAGTAGAGCAATGCACCATGCCAACACCATGAAAAATTGTAACAGATGACCAAAAGAATTCACAATACCATTATCTAAGTTAAAACAATTCAAATTCAAAAGCAACTAACATCAACAAGAAATTCAAAATTGAAATGTCAAATGCGTAAGAGATAATAATCGTGTGATCTGAAAGCGGAATTATAAATTTACCGTCGGTGTCGTCTTCCTCGTCAATAGGAAAATCCAACCACGTCTCGGGATGCATAGCGATATTCATGGCGAAGACCAATACCTCTTCGGTGATGCCAACCGCGCGCTCCGGTTCCCGGTTTACTTCCGAATCGGATCCGAAAGAAACCGAATTAGGATCAGGATCACGCGCTCCGTGTTCGGCGTGGGAAGAATGATCGGAAATCGTAACCTCACCATCTAATTGTGGTTCTTCATCTGGGGGAGGAGAGTGATGATCGGAGACGAACGGTGATGGATCGGAATGAGAAGGTGGTGTTGGTGGCGGAGCGAGGAAAGAGGCCATTCCCCAGAATTGACGAGTTAGGGTTTGTTTGATTTCGTCGAGGTCCTCTTTCACTCCACGCCCTTGCGTTTCTTCGCCTTCGTTTTCTGAACCGAATGCGTTTTCTTGTGGGGAATTTTGCGGTTGCGGAGGGTCAGTGGATGATGAGGTAGGTGGATCGAGTGCGACGTCGTTTTCATCGTCTCCGTCGCCATCGATTCGGAGAGAGTTCGCAAAGGAACGAGCCAGCCATGACATTTTTTTTTCTTTTTTTTTTAAAATGGGATCCGTAAGAATGTGACCTATGAAGAAAAGGTTTATGGTTTCGAATTTTTGATTGAAAGTGGAGGTTGAGGGTGGGATCGGGTGGTTTGTGGATTAGCGTGTGCTCGTTTATCTTTTATTGGACACGTTGTCACTTGTCACCACCGTACCAAATTATACAGTTGGAATTATTTGCAACGCAAATGAGACAAACAAGGGGGAAACTAATCCAGGCACGTGCTTAATGATAGTAATAAATAATCATAAATTACTCTATCACTTTAATAAAATTTTCTTTTGTTTTAACTTTAAGCAATATAAAACCTATATATTTTTACATTACATGTACATCTCAAAATATCTCTTCATTCAAAATATACCATAATTATACACCTGCAATTTGACTTATTTTATTTTTTTAACTATTAAAGTTTTTAAATAAGGTTTATAATATAATTATGATTCCCATCCAATTAATCTAAATTATTTTTAAAATAATTATATCTTGTTTTTTAAAGACAAACTAATTATATATTTTTTTTGAAAATATACTCTTATATATATATATATATTATGATGAAGATTTAATCATTTTAAAACTAATTATTTTTTGTTTAGAACATACATTTTCATTATTAAATATACCTGGGTGATTTCACCGTTCATAAAACTAATGGATATATAAAAGTTGAATAATTGTGTTTTTGGTAAAATGGATATATAAGAAAAGCCCTTTTTGTTAGGTTTTAATGTTATTGGTTGTACATTATCCAATTCAGCATTGGGCTTTCCATCTCGACAATAAGTTAAGTTTTTATCCATAAAAAAAGCTTTTTCTTTGGAAAATTTTGGGAAATTTTGGGCTTGTCGGTTGGAAAAACGTGAAAAACTTAGCATTCTTTCAATTAGTTGTATAATTAAATTTATCAAATGACTCTAATTAATTAATAAACTTTGTAACCTTTTATCTTGTCATACAGTTAAAAGTTAAAAACTAAAAGCCTTCAATCAGTTTTAGTAAATGTACATTTACGTGTGAATTTATGGGTCTGTCTAATCAATTATGAAAATAAAACTATGAGAATGTAAAATTTAATGGTTAAATTTTAATTAAATTAATAGATCATTTTTTTATCAAACTTCAATTTAATTGGCAGACCAACCAAATAGGAATTATGTAAATGTCGGTGTGGAAAATTTAGTGGTTAAAAATTTTGGCCAGTTTATTCTATGAATTTGTATAAGAATTTATTTTATATACATAAGATTTTATGAAATATTTGAAAACACTAAGAAAAGAGATTTTTTCTCACAAAAAGTTCCTATCAAGTTCCTATCAATCATGACTAATTTCAGTGTCATTGTTATATTAATGACAATAAAATTTAAAATTAACATTGAGAATGATACAAAAATTAGTATGATAAACGACAATTTTTTACACCATACACCGTATTCACACATTTATCATGTTATCTAAATGATGCTACATGATTTTTACTAAAATAAATAAAACCTACACCAGGGAAATTCATGACTAAAACAATAGTCAAACATATGCATAAACTTTTGTCTTATAATCGTTTTCTCTCGAGTTCTTTTCTCATGCGAGCTTTTCTATCGAGTTTTATGTTCTCTACTTAGTAACATTTTTTAATTTTTGTCTCTTATTTCTTCTCTTCACTTTCACCATATTCTTCTCCAATCCTATTTTTCTCTCTTATCCCTTACTCTTCCAACTCCATTAAAATTGACCCCAAATCTAATATTAGCATGGCCCTAAAAATGGAGTTGTGATCATATAAGAGAAAATATACTAGATTTGCCTTGGTGTTGTTAGATAGTAGATTCTTTGTACTTTGCTGGCCTTACAATCTTTGACTTTTTTCTTGTGTCTTTATTTTACAAGCGGGTCTTTTCTTTTTTGTGAAAGAACTTTCATTAAGTCAAACAAGAAATGGGCTTTGAAGCCCAATTGTACAATACACAAGGCTAGGAGTATAAGAAATATGGGTTTGCTCATATAATTCTAGGAAACATAATCCAACCTAGTACAAGCAATCTCAACTTAGTTAGGGTAATCCCACAAAGAAGATGAGAACCTTACTAAAGGTGAGACAATAGGTATTATTTGTATTACACGAGGGAAAGAAACTAATGATTGCTTCTACACTGGATCAATGTATGGGAAGAATTAGAAGGGTGAGATGCAACGCTTATCATGGGCGAGGGCTTTCCTTAAGGTTAAAGGAGAGGGCACCCATCAGCTCCTTCCTAGGGCATTCAAGGAAACCAACTTTGCTACCGTGTGGGTTGCTACATTTGCCTTTCTTCTAGACCAAACAAACACATAGGAATGGAAGGATTTACAAAGGTGGCATATGTCGCTAATCATAGGTACGATTTCTCGGTACTTTCCCTCTCTTCTACATGCCCTGATTAAATTAAGGTTATCAGATTCAAAAATGACTTCTTTCATTTCTAAATTGTGTGCCAGCATAATAGCTTCCCTCACCGTCTCTCCTTCGACATGGAGAACCGAAGGAGACCACATGTGTGAGGATTCTTTTATGCTTATTGTGTATCTCTTTGCCTACTTGTATTGTGTAACATCCTGTGTTTTTATATTTAGAAAGAATGAATAAATGTGGAAATGAATTTAAATTATAGAAATTTGAGAATATGGTGTATTGGTGTAAATTCAAAATGGAATAAAAGAGAGAAAATGAGATTTTATCCAACGCATAGCGTCAAAGTGGCGCGTAGCGTCAAGGTGAAATTTTGGACCTGACGCGTAGCCTCAGCCTCACGATTAAAATTTAAAATCCAGAAATAGTTATGCGAGACAGAGAGGAGAAAAGAGAGCTTAAGTCGGTTCTCTTTTCTTTTTCTTCCCCAGAGCTTAAAACCATGAATTAGAAGAAAGAAAAAAGAAAACATATGGCTTCTAAAGGTCGCACTGTATTCCTCCCGTTTGTCAAAAAAAAATGGAGAGAAAACAGTATGCTAGTTGTTGAAAGGTGAGGAAGAATCCCCACCTCGCTAGCGCTTCGTCGAGAAAATAAAATAAGAAAAAAATTTTATGGGAATAATTCAGAGGATAAAAAAAGATAAGCAAAAGGAAACAAAGAAAAACGAAAGAAAGGACTCCTCTATCTATGCCTTGAAAATAAAGACTACAGCAAAGGCTAAAGAAAAAGCACAGAAGGAGAAGGTGATTTAAATTAACATTGAAACTTGGAATTAAAAGTGGATTGAAGGAAGAAAACATGAGGTAAGCCCTTGAAATCCTTCAATTTTTTGTTTTGGTGGAGGTTTTCTTCTATTTATAGTTTTCTTTGAAATTTGAATAAGCTTTGAAATTTGAGATTATGAACCGGTTAAAGAGTCCTTTATGGCTCTTAAATGAGAGTTTAAGTAATGGAATTGATTTTTGTCTTATGTAAGTTATAAATAAAATGTTGGAGGTTTGATAAAATTAAGAGTTTCTTGGAATAGCTAATAGTTTTAATAAGAGTAAGCTTATGGAGCTTTAAGAATTGACTTTTAAGTGTTTCTTAAGTTAAGATAGAATTTTGGTGGTTAAATTCCTAAATCCCTTTTTATAAATTTGGTATATTTAGTGTTCTTGACGTATCGATGCTTGCGGGTAATGGAAGAGTGTTGGAATCGAGGCAAGGGGAGTGTGTGATGTGTTTTAGTTAAAGTTTGATGAGGTTTCATATTGTGAAATGAATTTGATATATTTATGTGAAGGGTTATTCTAGACTATGTGGTTGACATAATTCTATGCATATAGAATATTTATGAGTAACAGATGATAATTGTTGTGATTGATTGCAAATTGAAATTGGAATGGTGAAGGTGAAATTTATTGTATAACAGTGATTATGAGAAAGTATTGATGGTTAATGAGAAATGAGGCCCATGAGATTTATATATGGCATGTATAAGAAAATGATGAATTGTAATAATGTAAGATGAGATTATGGTGAATGAAATTATAGCTTTGAGTATGATATTTAAAGATATGGCTTTTGTGCCAGGAATTATGTAGATATTGATGAGATTAATGGTTGTATACTGTTTATACATGTTATGTGGTATGGACAGCCATTCGGTATGTTTTACCCCTCGTTTTTAGCTCCAGGGTCCATGTAGAGATCCCAGTTGAGCTACCCAGTGGTCTAGGTAGAGACCCAGTGATTGAGGTGGGAAGCCGGTGTGTGGCTCGGTGAACCAGGTAGAGTTCACGAGATGTCGGTGTGACTCCTAGCTGGTGGTTGCTCCATTAGTATCCGGATACTAGGTGTCATTATATATATATATGATTTGACCATGAGAGTCGGTTATGAATGATTTGATATGGACGTTGATTTATGATGAGTGATTTATGAAATTGTAATTAGTTTGTGATAATGATATTAAATGGTATGATGAATATATTGTGAAAGTATGAATGATGATGATTTTGATGAGATATGAGCATATTCAAAAGTGACTAGAAAAGGATCTTTGGACTGACAAGCTTGTGGGGTGTGTGAGCTCCTCCAGGTGATATTGTTCATGTTATCAGAATTTACGTTACATGATAATGCTAGATACTCATCTTTACTTTTATTCTTTCAGAAATGGAAAGAATGGATATTGCAGAGGCCGAGGAAACGGGTGCAAGTGAGCAACAGAGCAATGCCGGGACATTTATGATGATGAAATGTATATATATATAGGGTATGAGTGTGAATGTGTTATGAGTTTTGATGCGGTGTTTATTTATGTCATTATTAATATGACTATATGTGTTGATTGTAGTTTACGGGCTAATGGCACTGAGTCATTAGCATTTATATGTGTGATTTGAGTGAGGTGTGACATTGAGCCATTGGTTAGCCATCCATGCATAATGACCAGGAATTGACTATATAGATACGGATATGGCATGGAGCCATGTGGTATTTAGAATCATGCATTATTGGAAGGAAATGTTTGTTTGATTGATAAGTGATTGCGTTGGTAAAATGTTAAAAAGAGTTATGAAATTTGAATGTAAGCATTAATGAATTTGAAGTGATATTGAGGAACTAGATAGATGATTGTGAGATCTGATGGGTTTCAGGACCCCCGGAAAGTACCATTAGGTCCTCTGGAACATTTAGGACCTGTGTGAATTAGCCTTGGGCCAATTGGAACCCATTTAGGGTGTTTAGTGCAAGGGCTTTGCACAAAATTAAGTTAAACTATATTTTGTGCATAATTTGAGCATATGTTAGAATTTTGACAAACGGATTGCGCCAGCAGCTCTGGAATAGGGCTAATATGGTGCCCTTATAGTTTGGTGAGGTTTGGAGCTGAATTGAGTAAGATAGACCCTTAGGAAGTTGGCCAAAAGGCCTAAAATGTGCAGCAACAACAGGTGCTGCTACTGATGTCCTCACGCGTAGCGCCAGAGCTGTGATTGGAGGTTCATGCGTAGTGTGGGGTTGGCGTGTAGCGCCGATCCCCTGTTTCAGAACGTAGTTTCCTTTTCAATTAAATGACTTTAAGGACTTTAAAGAATTATATACTTACACTCTCTTGGGACTTTTTAATGAAAATGTTTATTTTCATGATTATGATGCAATTTAATTGTTTAAATGCAAAAAAAAATTATTGATAATTTTTGTTCAATTACTGAAAATAAATGAGAAAATAAGTGCAGGATGTTACATATTGTCTCTGGGCTTTAGGTTGTTCTTTTATTGTTCAATTAATGACAAAAAAGAAAGAATGAAAGGAAATAAAAAAAAGGGCCAAAGTAGTACAAGTTGCAATAGATACAATTTTAACAAATCAAATTTCAAGAGCTCAAGCAGACATAATTCCAAGAGTGCAGCAAATACAATTTCCAAGTCTTTTAATTAACAGATCAAACTTTAGTAAGGTAACAAATAAATTTGTTTTCTATATAAAATGAATTACACTTGTATATTAAATTGTTTTCAATTGTAATTGAGACTTTTTTATTCGATCATTTCTTGTTATGTTTCTACGATCTTATTAAGGAGTATTGATGTTGATGTTTTCATAATGATTTTATATTTAAGAACATTGGAAAAGATGATTTTTTAAATAATATTGTATATGTTTTGTTTTAAAATACTAAAAGACTTCTATTTATTATGGGCTGATATGTGTTTTTTTAATTAAAAAAATACTTGTTTTCAATTTTAATGTGTTTGTTTAAAGTTTTAAAAATAAACAGAAACTGAAAATAAGTTGAATTTTGTTTATTTTAAAAAGTAATTCTGAATTGCTTATTAAAAAAACACTTATAAAAAAATATTTTTTTTTAATCACTTAAAAGTAAATTTAGACAAATAGGCATATATCATGGAAGAAGATTAAAATTTAGGGCCCGCCACCTCTTCTTGCTATCTAATGATTTTTACCATTAACAGTTTGGTGTCCTTGGTGGACGGAATCTATCCACCAAAAGTTTGAATTAACAGAAAAAAAAAATGGATATAAAAGAAAAGTAGAAATATCAGTACCGATGCTTATGTTCTTTTTTAATGTTTACATTATTTTAATTTTTTTTATTTCCTCAGTTGCATTGCATTTGTGTTATATTTTAGCAAGCCTATTGTTTGCAATGTATAGTTTTATCTGGACGTGTATTATTTGTATTGCTCTAATATTTACAACTTGAAGCGTGTAACGCTGGACATTCTTTAAAAATTAATACATGCAGGTTGGGTATGTTTGGATATTCAATTTAGTTGGTCAAACTCGGTTTGATCAAGTGACCAACCCAAAAAATAAATCTTACGGTTAAACGGAGTTTTGATTGTCTTAAACGACGTGAAAAACCAATATCAACCCTTAAATTTTTTCATTTCCTTAATTCCATTTCCCCAACTATAAACCAAACATACCCTAAAACATTGTATGGGTATATATATATATATATATATATATATATATATATATATATATATATATATAATGTGAATTTCATCGGTTCAGCTCTTACATCCCATACTAATATAATATTATCCTATTAATTTTTATATATGTATATATTAATTTTTATATAATTTATATATTTACATGCATGTTTAAAAAATACAAATATTATATGTAATTTAATTTTATGCCTTTGATAAGTTTTAACTTTTTGAAAATAATAAAAAATGGGTTAAATATGATCTTGGTTCTTATATTTTGACTCATTTTTTCAATCCCTAAGTTTTGTTTTCATTGATTTTAATTTTTGTTATTTGAAAATTTGATTTTGGTTTTATAAACAGTTTTGCTAACTCATTAAATGAAAGTGTCTTGTGATTTGAATTTCTTACATTCTTCTTGGTCTTGGAAGGAAGATGATTTGTTGCTTGCTTAGATTTGTTAACTACAGGGGTTGAAAAGGATTCCAATTAAATTAATATAAATGGAAGATTTGAATTAGGTTTGTGAATTTCAAGGTTTAAATTCCCACTCTTTTAAGCAAATGCAAAAATAATTTATAGTATACATATTGCATTTAAAATTCAGATTATTTGGATGACATGAGTTAACAACTTTGTTAACATATTAAGTTAGATTTAAAGTATCGAATTTAATATTTTAAATAACACAAAATGAAAAAACTTAGAGATTTTAAAAAATAGGTAAAAAAATAGAGACAAATTATATTTAACTAAAAAATAAAATGTACTAAAAATACATCACAGTCAAAACTCATTTTGTTATATATATATATATATATATATATATATATATATATATATATATATATATAAATCCAGACATGGCAAACATGTTAAGTGCTGACCTTATCCAAGGTTTTCTGTTTTTGAAAAACTCTCCTTACATTTATTAGACACTAACTATTTGCAGGTACAAAATTTAAAATCAAAAAACTCATTCATATCGTTTCCTTATTCGAAGTTTTTTTTTTTAACCTTTACCTATCTGATTATTACGTATCATTTGTTCGATTTTTTTACTAAAAAAAATAAAATATAAAAAAAATTAACGCTGAACTTTAATCTGATTAAGTCAAGTGCATATCAACAATATGTCAATTAAACATGATGAAAGTTATGTAATAACTGAAATACTACCCACAAGAATAAATAAAAAGTGAGTGAGATAGAAAAAATTGAAACTTTGAATTATAAATTAATACGAGAAAACACAATCTTTTCAGAACTAGACCGGTCATTAAACCGGTGAAGGTACCGGTTCATAAAAACTGTTTTAAAATCGGGGTTCAACCGTGGTTAAACTAATAATATTAAAGAATTAGTCCGGACCAATCATCTAAATAATTCACGGTTTAACTGGTTAGACCGGCTTAACCAGTTCGGTTTTCATATCCATGAAAAAAGGTGTATGCCAGTGGTATTTGTGTAGACATTCAAACTGGGAGATTTTTCATTTGACAGTGAGATTTTTGTTGGATTGGATTGGGCGCGAGATTCAATTAAATGAGCCCGCCCACGTCATGGAACGCGAGATTTGACCAAATTTAAATATGAGTAAAGCCTCCCATAATTTATGCTATCTCTTTCTACTTTTAAAATCACCAAAACACTTTTTAATACACATACACTCTCCCATCTTGACCACACCTAATCCAGATTCTTTTTAATCTTGTATCTTTCTTTTCCTAATTTCTCCCATTGTCGAATAGTTTAAGAATAAAATCAACTGTTATTATGATTTGGTCTAAAAGAAAACTCTTTATCATCCCCTATTACAACAAATTAAATTCATGAGATTTCACCATTAACATAATAATAAGTTAATCAGATTACGTCAAATCCTAACATACTGGCAGCATCCAAAAAAATCAAACCATACAGAACAACAACAAAAAATGTGGCTCGTAACAATCTGGACCATTACATTATCGTTTTCTCTGATCTTACAACTCAGCTTCCGACAATTATTTTAAAGGCACACGGCGTTATCTGGTGGAGTATTATTGATGGACCACCTTCATGCTGATTTTGAATCTCCAACCAACTCAAACCTAATAAATTAAGCACATCCTAAACTAAATATTAAAAAACCATTTTTACTAGTGCAACACATGTCTTGTCAGAAATTACATAATTCAGCCAATTTAAATGTATATCTTCATAATTATATCAAAATCATAATAACTCTGCAGTTGCAAATATCATTATGCATAAAAAAATATATAAAGAAAATTTCTGCATTGTACACCTGCAATTGGTACCAAAAAGAGATAATAACTGGCTGTGTTAATTAGAACTTAGAAAGGTATATGAAGTTAATTATGAACATTTTTTTTTTCATTGTATTGTGGCGGTAAGCATACATTTGGAAATCAAGATACTAGTAGAATAATCAAGGCTACACAATTTCAAAAACTCAGAAGACATCTGCTTCAACACAGGGTTGCAACCACTCTGAATCACTAGAAGTAGTTTTGGTGCCAACCCTGCCTCCACAGCTTTAGAAGCACATTCTTGAGGGGCAAGCTTGTAAATAGCCCACAAAATCGACAATGCGAATTGTGTGCAACTCTCTGAAACTCTCATCAAAACCTTGACCACATTTGGAATAATATTTGGACACTCTTTCAAAGCCACTGTTCCCTCAGGAACCGTTGACAACACCTCAAGAATACAAAGTGCTATCTCCAAACACTCATTATTCAAATTGGGTAAAAGCTCAATCAATTGAGGCACAGCCCCTATGCTCACAACTGAACTTCTAACCGATTCACGCGAACATATAATAATCTTGAGTAATATGAGACCAGTTAAAACCCCTTTTGGATGCTTCTTATCCCTCACCAATCTCAATAACCCAACCAGAAGACTCAAACTTGACACCACTTTCTCTGACCCATTACCTTCCATTAACAACATCTGAATCAACTTTGCACAATTCATCTTTGTCTGAATTGTTCCCTCGTTCATAATATCCACCAACAATGAAACCTTCGCAGGGTGAATAAGATTCCTCTTCAACTCCGAACTCAAATCCAAATTCACCAGTATCCCAATAACTTCTGACCCAACAGCGTGTGAAGTGAAAGGACCCAACAAGGAAGAAACCAAAGCAACCCCTCCATTTTCTTCAACGGTCTTCCTGGTGAAAACGTGAGAATCCACGAGTTCACGAAGTTGCTTGAGAGCTCGAACTCTAGCTTGACCTTTTACCTTTTTCAAAGTGTTTAAAACCTCCAAGGTTGTTCCTTGGATATCCTCGAACTTCTTCTTCATAGATGAGTACTTCTGAGAGAACCAAGTGAGGATGAAGTGGTTAAGAGTGTTGTTAGGCGTGACGGAATCGTCCCAAAGCTCTTGCATCGTTGTGGGACAGGTTTTGTGACCGAGGGAGAACCATTTGAGGATGTTGGACCTGTCGTAGGTTTGTCCGGTGCAAAGGGTGACAGGGTCTAACATTGGCTCAAGTGAGATTGGGCAGATGAAAACGGAAGGGACTTCAATGGATGACTCCATGATTTCTTCAATTAACATCTTGAGATCCAAGGGTGTTTCTCTTCTCTCTTGGTATTGAGGCATTGTTGTAACCACTTCGAATGAGTTCACCAGCTTAGCTTCAATCGCTGTATCTGAGTGACAATAAATACTATGGAGACGGAGAGATCCAAAAAAATATGAGAAAGTGTCTAGAAGTGGAAGGTGAAGTGAAGGACAAGAAGAGAAGCGTGTGGGGAGGTGGAAAGGAAGGAAGGGGAGCAATAAAGAGAGGTAAAGAGAGAATCAGAGAAGGAAGAAAATAAATGAGTGTGTCAAAGGGACAACCTTTTTCTCTGTATGCTTTATATTTTTCATTTTAACTGTTGTGGTGGCTTTCTTTGGTCAAAAAAGTAGTGCTCTGCTTATTCATCATGAACAACATGATTGAGTCTTAAATTTCATCACCAATACCGATGCACTCTTCCTCTTCAAGCTCCGAAAAAAGTAGAGAGATAATCAACAAACATCATTGACAGGGTAAGTAGTAGTGTTTGAGAAGAAGAACAAATACTGCGGCTCAATGTAGCAAAAGATTCAAAAATACAGTTGGAAGGAATAGAGATGGGTGTGGAAGTGATGAGAATAAAGAGAGAGTTAAGTAGGTAAATATAAAAAATGGTAGGTTCCTTTATGAATAATGAGTAAAGCGACCTTGCAGCACACGAGTGGGAGTGGGAGTGGTGTGTAGTAAAATTAAAAAGGTTGATTCTGTATGGATGAGTTGTGTTGTGGACCTGACGAGGGACAATCTTGAACTTCAAGACGCATCCTGGGACAGATAGTCAAAAAAGTAACCACATGCCACCAAACGTCAATTATTGAAGACTGTGCTAACCCGACGTCGTTTCTACTCCCTCTCTTACTCTCAACACATTATCCTACTTTTTTTTTTTTATTATTATAGTTACGCCTTTTCATAGTACCATTTTTTATTTTTTGATGCATGAATTAAGATAATAATATATAAGATACATTAATTAAATTATCTTATTTATTTTTATTATGATAATTTGAGTAATATATGAAAAGAAAATAAATAAAAAGAATAAAATGGTAAGTCTTGCTATCTTAATGATAATTAAAAAGTTAATAATTTTAATTTAATTAATTAATTTTCTTAATACGAATAAATCAGGTAAAATAATTTTATATTAAGAAAAAAATATTACTATGATTTTATATTAAGGAAAAAAGATGGTAATACATTTGATTTTTTAATTTTTATATTTTTTAAATGGTAGTATTGTTTATGGCAACGGTCAATAAATTAAGTAAACTATACTATTTTTATCCTACTGCACGGTCAACAATACATATCAATATTTATTGCCTGGTGAATTAATGTTGTCAATTTCACCAAGGAGCTAGTATATCACTCCTCTCCAAAAATAAATGCACGGTCGATAATTTTGTAACGTTGGATTACATAGTTGACTCTTTAATTTAAGTATAAAAAATTGAAAATTCTTTATTTAAAATTATTATTAAAATTTATATCTTAATTTTTAAGTAATTTCTGCGTATTTTTTCAGTAAATTTAAAATTTATTTTTACTTCCTTAAATAATAAATTTTACATTCATTTTTATCTTTCTAATGTGTATTACCCCCTCTTTCAATACAAGCAAGAAAGAATTACCTCACATTCTTAAAAGAAAAATAGTTACTTTCATTTAATTTCATTAGATTCATCTAAAAAAATTTACACCCTCTTATACTATTTATAGGTCACATTCTAAAAGAATTCTTTGATGCTAGTATTAATTACATTTTTTTAGTCTTATCCTTTTCTACACTTCTCAATAGTTTTATTAACTATTGAGTGCTTTCCACACACTAACTACATTATAACCAAGATGATCTATTTATGTAAATTTTTTTTTACTCACATACTTTCCCCTACAAGCTTAAATGAGAGAATTAGTGAGGAAAATAAAAAGGAAATGTGTAGAAAGAGAAAAGAGACAATACATTTATTAGGATGTTAGTTATAAGGGTATAATTGAAAATCAATTATATTTTATATAGATTTTATCACTTAAGCATCATTCTTTAGTTTTGAAAAATTAATTAAAAAAAGTGACTTGTAAATAGGACTGGAGAGTATATGTATTTTACTATGATGTCCTTCATTGGAACTTATTAAGGAGGTTTAGTTTCTCTCAATGAAAATTAAAGTGAGCATTAATTAAGAGTTTTTCAAGGATACTTATGCATTTAATGAACTTGACTTGGTTAAATTTATTTATATTCTATGACCTTTTTTTCTTGTATTCAATGATGAAGGTAGTATGTTTTTACACAATTTAAGAAATGTATTAAATGTGCTATCTTTCACTTACATCTTACTGATGACTAATGCTTTATGTTTTAACAAAATAGTCTATCCGTTCTATTGATAAATCATTATTGATAAATAATAGTTAAATCTTTAAATCTATGTAAAAATATAATTGTTTTCCAATTAAAACCTTGTGCACCACTTGTAAACGACATTAATACTTTGATAAATGTATTCTCTCCTTTTTTTTACATTTTCTCTCTCATTATCAATGAAACCATTGAAAATTGTATAAAGGTTTGAAGTGTAAACTTTTAATTAATGTTACAGTGACCTGTACTACCTCATTTTCTTAATATAAGAAACTCTGAACCAATTGTAGATTTTAAGAAAATTTGATTAATATAATTAAATTCATTTGATTTATCTATAAATTATACTAATTGTACAAAAGTATCATTTACATTTATTGAGACTCTTGAATCTTACTATTTTTATTTAATTAATGTTTTTCTTTCACTAATGACTAATAAAGGTATTTTGGTAAAAATTAATAAATATTGTTTATCTTTTGATGGGTTTTTATATTAATGAATAACGAAATATTTTAAGATGTTTTTATGTTAAAGGACAGAGACAATGTTTAGGACCAATATTTACTTCTAGAAAGTGGCTTATAAATAGGACATGATGGAGTAAATAAACTAATTAAAGACCAAACAGGTATAATTAGAAAAAGTATTGTTAATTAGTGTCTTAAGAGCATTGTTTAAGAAAGCATAAAGAAAAATTTTAAAGATATTTTCAAATAAAAACTTTTTATTTTGGCTTCCTTAACCAATGACCTTTGGGCAATGATTAGCATTAAGCATTAAATATTACTTTAGATTTGTAATTGGATAAATATTTTAGGATATATTTTCTAAATATAAGACAACCAATTGTGAAAATGCATTTGTGCAAAAAAGTCATCTAATAGTTATTCTTGAAGATGTATACATTTAACTAATTAAAAAATAACTTTTGACCAACTCAATTGAAAAACTCCAACTAGGAACTAAATATGCCTTTATAGTCACGAGTAGGACTGGGCATATCCGTGATATCCGGCCCGGTCCGAAATCTCAAAAAAAATTAACCGAAAATGAGCGGATATGAACGAAAATCGGATGAATGAATTGTTAATTTCGGTCGAGTACGGATGTTAGAAATTAAACCCACCAGTACCCATTAGTAATCATGCAGACCGAAACCCAACTTTCTTCAGGCCCAAAAACATTTAACCCTAATAACACCTCATAACTCCTTATAACTTCATTCTCTTTCTCTCTTCATTGCGGCAGCACAGTACACCTTTCTTTTTCTCTCATTGTTCCAAGCCTTCTTCTTCATTTGCTACCCTAGCTCCACTGCCCCTTCCGTGTGACCTTGCGGCCTTCCCACTCTATCACGCCATTTCTGCAACCTTGTTGATCCATTATGCCACTTTGCAACGTTGCTTCAGTGCACTCTCTCCGATCTCGCATCCTCGTCTCCACCTTGTGTTTCATTCATTGCTTCCTCACACTTGCTCCGATCATGAATGTCGTTCCATCAGCTCTACTCACTATTGTTCATTGTATGAAATCTGTAAAACCCTCATCAAGTTTATAAATTCCTCATCTATTTTAAACATTGATTCTGTCAAATATGTAACTTGTGAGTTTGTAAATTTGTATCTTTTTTTTTGGGTTAAATCTGTGCCTTGCATGTTCACCATTCAAGTTTTTTTATATGTATTCTTAACCGATCTGTAACCGCCCGAAAGTTCTGCCGCCTTGATCCGAGATTTCGGTCGATATTGGGTCATTTTTTGTGCTTTGGTTGGATTGGTCGGTTTGGTATTTTTTGGCCCAAGTCCGACCGGAACCGTCCGCTGCTCAGTCCTAGTCATGAGAGTGCATTAGGAGTACTCATGGTGTGACTTGATTTGATTTTAAATATGTCTTTATAGTCATGAGAGTGCATTAAGAGTGCTCATGGTATTAGACTTATAAAACTATTGGAATTTGGACCGATTCATTGACAATTTTAAATTAGTATTTTAAATATCAAATACTTGATCACCAGTATAACAAGTACAAATTATATTACATAATATTAAAAGTTATAAGAAATAAAAGAAAAATATAGTTTATCATTTTATTATTTTTTACAAACAATTTATTGTATTAGAAGTATTTTAATTTATAATTTATATATTATGTTAATATAAAAGACCCATAACAATATTTAAGTTAAATTATTTGTACATACTTCCTTTCAATTTTACACAATTTTAAGAACTTATTCGTTTCTATTTGTTAATTTAGGATGCAAGAAAATATTTTTTACTTATTTTTCTATTATACTTTTACTTTTTAAATAAATAATCATAATGGAAATGGGAAGTAAATGAAAAAAGAGAAAAGTATAAGATTAAACTAGAAAATGAAATATATTTTAAGATAAATTTTAAAAAATGATGTGAGTTGAATAAATTCGTGATGAATAATTAAATTAGTAGGGGCATAAGAATATAGAATTAAAATTTGACGGGTGAGTGGGGATGTGCAAGTGTGCAAGTGCACGAGCGGGCTGCCAAAAGTGGTCAAAAACAACTGTCAGATTTGCCTGCAAACAAAGAAAGAATTTAGAAAAAGGAGATCTACTCTAACCCCTTCAACTTCAAGGTTGTCTTATCTTAAACAATCTATATTAACGTTGCCTATTTCTTTTCATTAATGAATCTACTTTTTTATTTAAACGTAGAGTCAATTTTTTTTAACTGCACATATACATTTTGTTAAGGCAATTGTATTTAAATTAGAAATATTTATATTTACCTAAGATGAATCAAATATATATTACTAAAATTTATTATTATTTAGTAATGTAGAATGATACGCTTCCCTCTAATCATAATTTTATGTTTGTAATAGTATTGTTTTACATGCATGTTGAATTTTTTGTGGTTGATGAAATTCTCTCCAAATGAAAAGGGATACTATCTAGCATTTAGGTCCTCTTCAATCCCCCGGTCTCTCTAACACATTTTTTATGTCGGTTATAAGGAAACATCATACTAATTTTTATAGCCAGTATAAAAAAAATATCTTTTAGATTAGTTATTATATAATCGATTTTTATACCATTTATAAAAATAACTAGAATAACAAAATCAATAAAAGATTAATAAATTTTATTATTTAATATTAGAAAACCAATTATATATATATATATGTCTGGAAATGGAAGCAGCTGAACAAAGTATAAATTCCATGAGGAATGTCAGCTCCAACATAACATTTTGGTTCCTATTCATCATCAACCATACGTAGTTATAAATCTCAATGATCAGAAGGTCCCATTTTAAAAATGAACATATTTGATATTTTGAAAAATATTCAGGTTACAATTAAATTATTTTGTTTGAAAAATAAACTAAGTGTATTTAAAAGCAGTCTTACAATTACGAATCCAAAAATCTCAAGTTGTGGAATAATACAATATTTCCTATTTCATGTAAGATTTAAAAAAAAAGGACAAAATTAAAGATAATAACACTTAAATGATTACTGATCCGGTCTGGACACCGGTCCCCAATGTTATGACGTCAGAATGACCTCTAAGGAGGGAAACCGATGTCACAGTTCAGACGATGCCACACCGGATATCCGTTGTACTTTCATCCGTTCTCATTCCATTAGACGTTCTATTCGTCCTCGCTACAACGGATGCTTCATTCGTTCTCATTTCATGTCGAGAACCGTTTGCTTCAGGGTCACTGTGAGATAAGAGTTCCTTATAGCTTATCAGCGAAGATACCCTGCATAGCGGAATGTGTCAATGTCAATTACCTCAGAGAGTAAGTACATGTGTCAACGAAATATGTGGAAAGGTGATTGTCCTCCATCCTTATCAACAGGATCGTACTCTGATAATTGACCTACCCCCCTGACACACTCTGAGTACTGAGCCACTTTGATTGACACACTTCACACGCTATCAGAGCCAATGGGCCCACTTGCATCCAACGATTCATTTCCTACGTTCAACTATAAATAGCATGATCTAAAACACATGCAAGGTGATGTTGTCCTAACTCACTTTTTTACTATTGCATTGCTTGAGTATTCACTGAGTTCATACGCTCTTCTAACTTGAGCGTCGGAGAATCTTCACAGGTGGCACCACCTTTCGCCCTCTCTCAACGTGAAACGTCGGTGTGAAGGATCTCCAGGACAACAAGACCGGTTTCTCCCACTGAGAGATCAGATTATAACACCGGATACCCACTGTACCGGTGTGTAAACCCTAAAACACCTAAACTTTTGTGGCTGGTCCCGTACCGGATCCTAGACCTCGGTTCAGACCAGTTCATTGACACGCCCAGTGGGACACATTAGAGTTATTCCTACTTTTCGTAGAAGTTTGGTTGTCAGAATGGAAGGTGATGGACGTGATTTTGTTGATGGTCATGTGGAGGACATGACCCACCAACAGACTGGGAGGAGACTCGTCTTTGAATCTCCTGTTACCAACACTCGAAGGATGATGCAAGTGCCAACCCCTGATCCTCGTGATGAGGTTATTAGGCAGCTCAGGGAGGAGTTGATGGAGTTGAAGCGGGAAAAGAGAGGAACTGGGGACAGGGTAACGTCCCACGCAGAAGAGGCTCACCATGCGTCAGTGAGGGAAAGATCTACAACCCTTCAATACTCAAAAATCCCTACGTACAAGGAGAGAGAGCAGACCCAAGACTCTGGTGATAGGGTCAGTACCAGGAGAAGGGAGCAAGCAGTGGTGACCTCTGGTGTTTATAGACTCAGTGTTCCTTTCTCGAGGAGGCTGATGAATGTTGTCATCCCTAAGCACTTGCAAACGACTCAGCCACTGTCAATTGGCAAGTACAATGGAGAAACTGATCCCACTAAGCACCTGGATGCTTATGTGTATGAAGCTATGTATCTGGGAGCTGATGAAGACGTCATGTGCAGGATATTCCCAAGAACACTGACGGAGGAGGCTCTCAGCTGGTTCAAGAGCCTGCCCTCAGGATCCATAGATTCTTGGAAGGAAATGGCAGCTGCGTTTGAAAGCCATTTCGTCATCTCCAGGGACATCCCAAGAACTTCTCACACCTTGGCCCGAATAAGGCAAGGAGAGATCGAAACTCTTAAGGAGTTTTTGAAGAGGTTCTACAAGGAGGCTGCTTTGGTCCCCAACCTCACGGAGGCCATACAGCTCCATATTGTAGTGGAAGCTTTGTAACCTGGATCCGTTTTTGCCCTATCTTTGGCAAAGAGCCCCCCAACAACCTTCGAGGAGTTTCGAAGGAAAGCTTCCAAGTACGTGGGTATAGAAATGCATCTAGAGGCTACAACAGCTAGAATGAAGCCTCCAGTACCCTCTCAGCAGCCACAGAGGGAGAAGGAGAGGATAAGACCAGAGAAGCATACCTTCCGAGAGGACTTTGCAAGCGTTCGACCTCATCAACGAGACAGGTGCGTCTCGTCTTTCAGTAACTATGCTCCTCTGAATGCCAGGCATTCCCAAATCATGAGGGAGGTTGGTTGGCCAACGCTTAGTGTTTTTGGTATAAGGAAGCCACCCCCAGTCAAAAGAATTGGTAACCCACGGAAATATTGCGCCTTTCATGAACAAACTGGTCACCACACAGACGAGTACAAAGCGTTGAAGAATACGGTGAAAACCCTCATTAGGGAAGGAAAGTTGAAGCAATATTTGTTCAGAGAAAGATCCTTTGACGAGCCGGATAGGATGGACAAAAGGGGGAGAGAACCAGACGATGAAGATGACAATAGTCGTAACCCAGTCAGGAAGTTTACTGCGGCTGAAAAGCAAAAAGGAGTGGTAATCGCTGAAGGAGCCCAGCAGAACAACATGCCTCAGCAACAGAGGCAGGGCAGGCGTGAAGTGATTGAAATGATTGCTGGAGGATTTGTAGGAGGAGGAACATCAATCACATCCTGGAAAAATCACCACCAGATGATTTTGTCTGTCCAGGGCAAACCCAGAGATAACCGCTCTTTCAGGGACGGTGTGGCAGCCCCGATGGTGTCATTTACTGATGATGACTTCGGCCCAACGATCCCAGGAGGAGATGACGCAGTGGTAATCATTGCTGTCATTGCTAATAAGGATGTAAAGAGAATCCTCGTTGACCAGGGAAGTTCTTGCGATGTGATTTTTTATAACTGTTTCAAAAGAATGGGTTTTAATGATGCAGATCTGCAGCCGTACACACAAGATCTCACAACGTTTAATGGGGCGAAGCAACCTACTAAAGGGTATCTTGATACCCTCATTTCTTTTGAGGGAGAGCCTGGTGCGAGAACGGTAAAATTGAGAATTCTGGTGATCGATGTGGAATCCCCCTACAACGGGATTATAGGCCGTCCTACCCTGAATGCAATGGAAGCAATTGTGTCCACTCCTCACCTCTTGATCAAATTCATTGACAAGGACAACACTGTGTCCTCTCTCCACGGAGATCAAGAGATGTCTCGATACTGTTATAACCTGAGCCTCAACATGGTTAAGTTGGAAGCGTTTAATAAGAAGAGGAAGCTGAACGACGGAGGAACAGTGGCTGGGTCTGTCAGTCTGATTGACTTGGACCCCAGGGAGGAATTGAAAATCGACCCTCTTAACCCCTCAAAGCCTACACCGGATGGTGGTTCCAGGGACGTCGTCTTAGGAGATTCCCCAGAGAAGGTCACGCACATTAATGATAACCTGGAGGCAGGCATGGAGCAGCATTTGTTAGCTCTCTTACAGGAGTTTAAGGACCTTTTTGCATGGACTGCAGCAGACATGCCTGGGATGGACCCTGATTTCTGTTGCCACAAACTTGCTGTTTACCCAGAAACGAGACCGGTGGCCCAGAAGAAGAGGAGGTTGGGACCGGAGAAGCAAAAGACAGCGTGTGAGCAAATAGAGGAACTGTTGAAGGCTGGTTTTATAAGGGAGATTCGTTATTCATCCTGGCTTTCCAACGTAGTGATGGTGCAGAAAGCTAATAGCAAATGGAGGATGTGCACGGATTATGTAGACCTTAACCGGTGTTGCCCCAAGGATCCGTATCCTCTCCCAAATATTGATCGTATGGTAGATGACTCATCTGGTTATCAGTACCTCAGTTTCATGGATGCTTATTCTGGGTACAATCAGATCCCGATGTGGGAAGGAGATCAAGAGAAAACGGACTTTGTCAATGACCGGGGTGTTTTTTGTTACACCGTCATGCCATTTGGACTGAAGAACGCTGGTGCTACTTATCAGCGCATGATCAATCAAGTATTTGAAGGAATGCACACTAAGCTGGTGGAAGTATATATCGATGATATCATTGCAAAGACTCTTGCTGGAGGAGATCACATCGAAGATCTGCGCCAAGTGTTCACTAGGCTGCGACAGTATAACATGAGGCTAAATCCACTAAAATGCACCTTTGCAGTTCCAGCGGGGAAGTTTCTGGGCTTCATATTAACCCAGCGGGGTATTGAGGCCAATCCTGGAAAATGTCGAGCCATATTGGGTATGCAGAGTCCTAAGAATTTAAGGGAGGTACAATCATTGAACGGAAAGGTGGCCGCTCTAGCTCGATTCATGCCCAAGATGACGCATAGATCCCTTCCTCTGTATAAGGCGTTGAAGAAACACAAGAGCTTTGAATGGGGAGAGGAGCAGGAACAAGCTTTCCAGCAGATTAAGGTCGTGCTCTCAAGTCCACTAATCTTGGTAAAGCCTGACCCTGGTGAGACTCTAATTTTATATTTGGCAATTTCTGATGAAGCCCTAGGCGTGGCTCTAGTTAAAGAAACTCTGAAGGGGCAGAGGCCGGTGTACTTTACCAGCAAGACGTTCGAGGGGGCGAAAGGAAGATATCAAAAGATTGAGAAGGCTGCTCTAGTAGTCGTGTAGGCTTCACGACGGTTGAGGCCATATTTTCATGCACACCCAGTTCTTGTGAAAATAGATTTACCCCTCCGCTCAGTACTTAGCAAGCCAGATCTAGCTGGAAGGATGATGAAGTGGTCTATCGAGCTTTCTGAGTTCGAAATTTCTTATGAACCTCGAGGCGCTATTAAAGCTCAAGTACTGGCAGATTTCATGGTGGAAATGACAGGGTCGGATCCAGCCACACCTCGAGCGCATTGGACCATTTACGTTGATGGGTCATCAAACAGTAAGGGTTGTGGAGCCGGTGTTGTAGTGGAGAGTGATGACGGTGTGTATTTGGAAATTTCCCTTCGGTTCAATTTTAAAACCTCCAATAATCAAGCTGAGTATGAGGCATGCCTGGCCGGCCTCCGAGCGGCGATTGACATCGGGGCGTCAGCAGTTACATTGTGTAGCGATTCACAGCTGGTGATTTCGCAAATCCAGGGGGAATATCAGGTCAGAGAGCCAAAACTTCAACTATACTTGAATTGTGTGAATGAGTTGAAGGGGAGATTCGATGTTCTAGAATTCAAACATGTACCAAGAGAGGAGAACACCAGAGCAGATATCTTATCAAGGCTTGCAAGCACAAAACAGCCTGGCAGTACAATGACGGTGGTTCAGAGCACATTGACAACACCAAGCATCCCTATGTATCCCTCTTTGAATGCCATGATGGTCTATTATCCTTATGAGAATTCTTGGGTCATCCCTTACATCCGCTATATGGCAGATGGACAGCTCCCTACTGATGAGAAGGAAAGGAGACGAGTGAAAAGAGAACTGCCATACTTCACCATGGTTGATGGTGTTCTTTAGAAAAGGGGATTCTCTGTCCCGTACCTCCTTTGTTTGAGAGAAGACGAGGTACAAGCAGTGTTGGAGGAAGTACACGAGGGGCAGTGTGGGCACCACGCTGGAAGTCGGAGCTTAATGAGAAAAATCCTCAGGGCTGGTTATTGGTGGCCCACGGTGAAGCAGGATTAAGCAGATTTTATGAAGAAGTGTGACGCTTGTCAAAGATTTTCCAATCTTCATCACACACCGGCCCAAGAACTCTCTTCATCCGCTGTGCCCTGGCCGTTCTACCAATGGGGCCTTGATATCTTGGGTCCGTTCCCCACCGCTCCAGGAGGTATCAAATATTTGATTGTGGGGGTAGACTACTTCTCCAAGTGGATCAAGGCTGAGCCAGTAGTGCATATCACATCTGCGCGGACAAGGCACTTTGTGTATGAAAATATCATAGCTCGATTTGGTGTTCCAGGACGGATCGTGACTGACAACGGCACTCAATTCACAGACAGAAAGTTTACTGACTTGCTCGAAGGACTGGGGATAGTCCAAATATTTTCATCTGTGGAGCAAACCCAGACGAACGGCCAGGCTGAGATAGCTAATCGGGAGATGCTGAAGGGGTTGAAGAAGCGTCTTGGAGAAGCAAATGGGGGTTGGACTGATCAGTTATGCCATGTTTTGTGGGCATACCGTACTACACCACACTCCTCCACTAATGAATCCCCGTATCGGCTTACTTATGGGGTCGAGGCGATGATACTAGTAGAGTTACAAACCAGATCGGCCCGGGTGGAATATTTTTCAGCAGAAGATAATGATGCCAATCTGGCATCAGAATTGGACGTTCTTCATGAGTTAAGAGAGGGAGCATTTGTCAGAGACCAAGCGATAAAGGCTAAGGCAGCTCTCTGGTACAACAAGCGTGTCCAATACAGAGCATTCAACACCGGAGACCTTGTTTTGAGGAAGGCAAGTGTGGGCAATAAATTTGCTTATCAAGGGAAACTAGCACCAACATGGGAAGGCCCTTACAGAGTTGCTGAGGTAACAGGAAAGGGATCGTACCGACTCGAGGAGCTTGATGGAACCCCAATTCGCAATAAGTAGAACACTCAGAACTTACGTATTTATTACAGCTAGTTGGTAAGACGGCATGTACTCTTTTTCCTTACTTGAGTTTTTTCCCATTGGGTTTTCTCAAGAAGGTTTTAACGAGGCATGACCCCAGCTATGCTCCCTTTGTAATATCTATTCAACTTAATAAAAGTACAATTTACGACTCTATCAATCTCACTCTCTCATTTGTATGATGTGATTTATAGCTATAAGCCGTTCTTAAGCAAAGATCCTCAGGATGGATGATCTCAACTACCCATCCTGTAGTTGACGATGTAACTCCTCGAGGGGGAAATGGGTAGTAGGATCAAACCAAACACCATTTGAAGGCTTGGGCGTAGTAAGCGGGTTCATTTTCAAGACCACGCTGAACCCCGAGTAACGGGCGCAGTTGTAACATCCTTGTTTTTAGTAGCAGTCTTATTCGGTAAATTTTGAAGTGTGGAAGGTCAGTAAGTAAGAATAAGTGAGTAAATACCTTATATAGGGTCAGTAATACTCCAAAAATTCTATTTTTGGGTATAATTATGGAATTTATACAGACCTTTGAGGATATTATTCAAATTCCGAGTGAAAAAGGCTCTGATCCGCGTGACAGAGTGACATTCCGAGTGAAAAAGACTCTGTTCCGAGTGACAGGGAGCAATTCCGAGTGATAGAAAGAGAATCCGAGTGAGGAATGAAATTCCGAGTGTAAAGTTAGGTTGACCAAATAAAACATTACTAAAAAGGGATACTACCGAGTGAAATCTTGGTCTTAGAGACAGCTGGAGTGAAGTGGGTTCAAGGGAACCACTTCTGGGTGAATATTCTGAGTGAAAACACCCTTGAGAGACTCATTTCCAAGTCAGAACTTGCCAATTGCTTCTTTTCGAGTGGCAATCTTTATGATTACAGTATACCGAGTGAATAGACTCAATCAGAATTATAACCAAGTGCAATCCGAGTGAGTTGTCCAACTCAGGATCTTCCTAGAGAGGAAGGGAATAGCATTCCGGGTAGAAAGATCTTCGAGTGTGGTGTTTTGGGTAGTAGAGTTCCGAGTAAGGGCATATTTGAATCCAGTATAACCTGTTCTAAGGGGCATGACCCCAAATATGCAATTCCGAGTGAAATATAGAGTAATGGAAGCTCATTCCGAGTGGAATATATAGGGCAGAGATATTTCCAAGTAAGGTTTATGTCTGTTACTCATTTTCCGAGTGGTGAAAGACCTGAAAAGATTCTGAATGAAATGTATTTTGATGAAGGACTTAAAGGCTTGAGTAGTTAAGTATGAAATAAACCTGAGTGAATGAAACCCTTTAAGTGATGGAGAGTTTGAATGGTTCTGAGTAGACAAGAATTTATTAGGTCTGAATGAGAAACCCGAGTGAATGCTGAGGAGTTCCGAGTGAATGAATGCATATGTAGAGTTGATGCCTTCTACCGACTGAAATGTGTTATTAAAATTATTGGGAAGTGTTGATAGAAGAAATAGTGATTTAAGTTATGAATTCCGAGTGGTTATATATAAATATTGTGTGGTTAAGGAATTACTTGGTTTGAATATGAGTGATGATAGATGAATAATACTAAGTGAACTGATACCGAGTGGAAAATAGTAGTGGGAACCCGTTCCGAGCAAATAATAGTGTGCACAGAGCCAATTCCGAGTAAGATATACCCTACTGGACCAAAACCGAGTGAGAGAAGTACGTGTGGGTCTTGTTCCGAGAGGTAATGGTTTAAATAAACCTTAATTGGAAATATAAATGAAGAAGATGGCCTAAACCGAGTGAATCAAGTGAAGAAGACTCGGATTTCCGAGTGAAGATTCTCAGAAAGAGAGGACTCGGTCTAAAAAGGTATTACCGAGTGAGAAACCGAGTGCCTGAGTTGGTTTCAAAGGAATTCCGAGTGAAGAATTGAAGCTTCGCTCAAGCGAGCAAGCCACGCTCAAGCGAGCCTTGCAATTGTTGACTTGGAAGTAGGAATTCCAGTCGGTATAGTTGTTAACCGAGTGTAAATTCACTCGGTATTCACTGACAGAAGTGCGTATTGACTTCCATTTTGTCTTTTAATGATTATTTTAATTCAATAATGCGCATTATGGATAGTGGACGACCAGAAATAGGCACTGACTCAGCATATCACTTTGTTTAATCTCCACTGACCCTTCCATTATCACTCCACTATCATCCACTCAGAAAAGCTGTCCCCCACTTGTTTTTCCACTCACTCTCTCCCTATTTAAACCAGCTCAAGGGTTCTCAGAACTCACACCCACACACGACACAAACACCCTTCATCACTCTCCTTCCCAGCAAGCTTCTTTCTCTATTTTCCCTTCTGTTTCACTCGGAACTGGTGCAAGACAGTGAAGGGGACTCTTCTTCTCCTCCAGGAACTTCATTAAGGTAAGGGGGTATATTCTTGGGTGCTCTGTGGGAAAACCGAGTGAAGGAAAGGGTTAAGGAATTTGTTTCCTCACCTTTCCAGGATAGATTCAGTGTGTATGAATTAAATGCTTTAAATTGTTATCTGTATATGCATGTATATATATATATATATATATATATATATATATATATATATATCTGTTACCGAGTGTATTTAATCACTGAAGAACTATGAATAAAAGATGGGTTTAATGATAACAGGTTCTGTTTTAGGCCAATCCGATCGGTTTTGGTATCATTTCAATCGGATTTTTATATTACCAACTCATTTTTATTCGGATATAACATATTTCACTCGGAAAACACTCTATTTCTCTCAGACAGCATCTTCTAAGTCTTATTTTACTCGGAAATCTCTTTCTTAAATTATTTCACTCGGAACTTGACTTAATTTCACTCAGAAAATATAATTATCTTTTACTCAGAACCCTTTTTCAGTAAATTCACTCAGAAACACTCTATTGCTCTCAGACAGTAGCTTCCCAGTCTTATTTCACTCGGAAAACATCATATTTCACTCGGACAGTAGCTTCACAGTCTTATTTCACTCGACAAACACTTTATTTTACTCAGCAAACAGTTATTTTACTCGGATTTGTTTTATTGCATTCAGACAGAACTCTTTTCAACTAATTTCACTCGGTAAACTCATGTTTCACTCGGAACTTATCTTATTTTTACTCAGGAAACTCTTTTCATACTGATTCCACTCGGAATCATACTTGATTTCACTCAGGAACTCATTTTCACTCAGAATTTAAGTAGCTTCACTCATGAAAACCTTTTCTAGTGATTTTAACTCGGTAAACACCTTAATTTCACTCAGAAAAACTCATTAGTATGATTCTACTCAGATTTATAATTATTTCACGTATCAAACTCCTTTCAGTCAGAATTTACTCAAGAAATAATTAATTTCACTCAGAAAACTCCGTTTTGACTGAATACCACTCGGAATTATACTTTATTTCACTTAGAGACTCATTTTCACTCGGATTTACAAACAATGCTACTCAGGGAACCATTTTCCTACTGACTTCACACGGATTTCTATTTTAATTCACTCAGAAATTTGTTTCACTCAGAATTCAAGATAATTAATTAAGAAAATCATTTTTCAGCTTCTGTTTCACTCGGAAAATCTATTAATTTCAGTTAGAAAAACTCTGCTCAGTTTATTTCACTCGGATTCATAGCTATCTCATGTGGACAAGTCATTTTTCACTCGGATTCAAGCTGTTCCAGTCGGAAAACAGCATTCCAGTTCATTTTCACTCAGATCTAAACTTATTTCAGTCGGAAAAATAGCTTTCCAGTGTCATTTCACTCGGATTTTTAGCCAGATCGCTTGGAGAACCCTTCTCTGTATGATTCCACTCAGAATCATACCTATTTCACTCGGATTTACCCCTGTTCCACTCGGAAAACTCTGTTTTTAGTGTTTTTCACTTGAATTTTCAATTGGAAACTAATCTTCACTACTTTTTAAGTTATTGGTAAGTTATAATTATCATTCTTATTCTATTATTATCATTATTTATTGTTAAACTTAATATTGTTATCATTATTATTAGTTTTATTATTATTATACATAGTTAACATCTAAATTATGCGTAATTACATAAAGAATATATTATTTTACTCTTTATGAAGAATATATATAATAGATATATTTCTAAAAATAATAAATGAATATCTTACAAGGTTTAAATAATTGATGAAATTCAAAGAACTTGAGAATGATATGATGAGACTGGAAATACATAAGATACTTAAGGAATCAATTGATAAGATAAATGCATTTCGCATCATGAAAATATTTTTGAAGAAGAAAAACCTCTAGAGCATACACTTGGTACAGTGGAGGACACTCACGTTCGATCTCCATGAAGAATCTTGGGAGTACAACTGGAATGGCAACCCAATGGCATCAGAGTCGCGCCTGATAGTCAGGTGAGATGATGCAATTCTAGTGTACTTTGACTAAATGACGGAGTGTAACTATGATCGTAGGGATCCAAGTTCCAAAAATATTTAAATCAATGATGAGAACCAATGAGTTCATTTGTACCATATGGAACTTGGGCGGACCCTGATCGCTCTAGATGATTGGAATGATGATATTCCAAAGAATGAGAAGAAGATGAAACGATTTATTGGGCCCACATACATCATAAGACTTAACCAAAGATAAATCATAATAAATCCAAACTCATGCATTTCATTACAGCATATTTGATTGTTATAATTGCGAATATGTTATATGTACGATTTATTTCATGGCAATATGCTTGATTGTTATAATTGTGAATATGCTAAATATACGATTATGTGATGACAACATGCTTGATTGTTATAATTGTGAATATGCTAAATGTATGATCTATGTGACATTGTATGTTAACTGGATTATGTCCGCACCGGATTAACCAATCAGGGTCTTGGGTTATACTCACCCTTACTGTTGACCATTTTTCAGAGGAATTAGAAACTCAAGAACCCGAGTGTGAAGAACAGCAATATGCTGAACCAAATGAGAATGCTCCTTAAATAAAATATAAATAGCTGAATATTGACGGATGACTGTATAATATTTAAGAGGTGCCTGCGTGCCCCATTCTGTTAAGAGTACAATTACTTACAGTTTGTGAATGACTATGTGATATATACATAATTGCTTCCACTGATCTGCCATGTATTTATTTATTTTAAAAAAAAAATATTCACTTTTTCTGAAAACTGTTAACACTCTCAGTTAAATAGGATGAACCTACAGAAGGATTTGTCTTATCTAACCGAGGGTGTTATAGCAGTAGGTTCAGGATTAGCCCTGATCCGAACCCCGTGTTGAAGGCCTGGATTGTAGGAATTAAACCGAACTCTGGGTACGGTTAGTAGGATCGAACCGAACACCGTCTGAAGGCTTGGATTGTAGGATCGCATCGAACTCCAAGTATGGCTAGTAGGATCGAACCGAACACCATTGAAGACTTGAGTTGTAGGACAAGACCGAACCTTAAGAGAAAGGTGTAATTCACTAACCTTTTACAAAGTCATACCGAAACCTACATGAAGGCTTGGAGGAAAGGGTTGTACCAAACTCCAAATATAATTTCCGTCCTCATTTCCGAAGCATTCAGAATGGGGCGGTTGAACACGAATATGGCTGATCTACACCTCCTAGATCGGATGAACTTTTCTAATTTCCAGAAAGTTAAAGGTAACGTTCTGCAACAAACTTTCCTTTCCCAAAATACTTATACTTGGGGACAGGGCATACTTTAACTTATTTGTTGCTTCTTTGATTACCATTTTTTGTTATCTTACTTTGAGTTGATAAACACGCTTTAAACAGTAATATAGCTAAGCAGAGTGATAAGTCTTGAAAAGACTTAATTATTCTGCCTTTTATTGGAATTAATTCGTTGTGTAAGTGGTTAGTTTAGCCTTATTATTCAATTAATTGATAATAATTTATAAATTATGTAAATATTGCAAAAGTGTTTTATTTATAGAAGAGAATGGTTAAAAACATTAATAAATTAAGAGTTTATTACTATTTATAAATTTAATAAGTAGCCAGCATACAAATGCTAGGCAATTAGTTGATTTTTGGTGCAGGAACAGGACGTACTCGAGAGAAAAGGACAAATTCGAGTGAAGAATTACCAAAAGCCGAGCAAGAATTTATAAAGCCGAGTGAGAATTCGTAAATCCGACTGAAAGAAGTTCACAAGACCGATTGGCTGAGACTTCAAAGGGTTGACCGAAAGGAATTAACAAAAGCCCGACTTGAAAAGACTCCCAAGAGACCGACTCCAAAAGAGAACAGGGAATCAGATACTACATGAGAACCCGAGCATCAACTTTAGAACGATGATTCATTTATCAATCCGCTCTAGCAAGAGCGACCTCGTTCAAGAGTAACTTCAAAGAACCGAACTCGCCCAAGCTTCGCCATAGCGCTTAAGTGAGTGTTTAAATTAGCTCAAGCGATAATCCAGTTTACTGAAGCATAGAGGCAGTAACTTAAACATTGTTCCTTTCCTTCAACAACACACTCGACACCGATGTAGTTTCATGTTGCTTTCCCTCCTACTGCACCTTAGTAACTTAAGTTGTGAGCTGTTATTAGCTGGCGCTGTGCTGTAACCAGCTAGGGATGAGCTGGAATCTGTTAGGAGCTGATCTGTAATTAGTTAGTTTAGACAATAACTTAAGTTTTCTAAGTTATCAGTTAAGTTAGTTAGTTAGGTAGAAACATATATATAGGTTGTACATATTCTGTAGGAGAGACACACACGTATACACAGATACGAAATAACAGAACGGAGAACATTCATTAACACTTCGAACATCTCACTACACATTTTTCTCTCTCTAATCCTCTCCTCCATGACGTTCCACAATCCTTCGATGGAACCGAAGTCAATGAAGTTCTAAATCCCTAAGGTTGGGATTGCGAAGGTTAGCAATGGAGTCTTGAAGCTGTGAGCAAGGAGATCGGCTTCTAGATCCTGAGGCAAACAAGCTGAGGAATGGAGCAGAATCGCTGGATTGACAAATCTAGAACTGATAAAGAACTTCGCTAGTGAGGAATCATGGTTGAAGCTTTAGTAACTTCCAGCTTTCTAACTAGTTCAGGCCTAATCAATTTAGGTGAATAGTTAGAGTTCAACCTCCAATTTCGCATTAGATTCTTAGGTTAATTGAGCACTTAAGGAATTAAGGTTCGATGCTTAAGGATTAGTGTTTTTCACCTAAGGAATTAGGGAATAACCATAAGCGGATTGTCCTCTAGATTGTGAAGTTTGATTATACTTTAATTGCATGTTTCTTGAGGAAATTGTGAGCCGAAGCAATTCTGACCTGCTTTCTTTTAATCATTTTTCACATTCATCTTAACTCTATTTCTGAAAATACCAAAAACAACTAGAAAACATTAAAATCATAAAAACCGAATGAACTACCTGTATTTCGTGTTGGTTCAGCTTGTACTAGTCCAAGATTGAGGTACTTACCACAATCCCTGTGGGACGATCAAATATTCTACAATTTTAACGACTGGTGTGCTTGCCATAAGTGTAAATCTGAGAGTCATATTTTGTTTTACTAAGATTTTCAGCACCAAGTTAATGGCTCGAGATTTAAGCATCAAGTTAATGGCGCCGTTGCCGGGGATTGTTGAGTAATATCAATAATCCTTGGACCGGTACTAGACTGAACCGTTTTACTTTTGTTTGCATTTAATACGTAGTTTTACTTTTGTTTTTAGTAGTAGTAGTTTGTTATTTTCGTATAGATTTAGTCGTAGCTGTGAATTGTTCTTTTGTGTGACATTTGTTGTATACAGTCAAAGAGCAGAAGAGAGCCTTTCTTCTTTGATCCTGACATAGACTTGTTAGAACGTAGACTAAGAAAAGAGAAAAAAGCAAAAAGAAGAAAAAGAAATGGAACAGAGGAGAGTTACATTAGGTGACTACTCCAGGCCGACTGAAGAAGGATCGCAATCTAGCATCCTTAGGCCACCAATTTCAGCAAATAATTTTGAACTAAAACCAGCTTTACTGCATTTGGTAAGAAATGAACAGTTTGGAGGAAGTGAGGTTGAGGATCCAAATTTGCATCTAGTAACCTTCCTCCAAATCTGTGACACAGTAAAATGAATGGAGTCCCTGACGAGGCAATCCGACTGAGATTGTTTCCGTTTTCTGTAAGGGACCGAGCAAAAGCCTGGTTGCAGAGTCAACCGAGAGGCAGTATTTCAACTTGGGAGGACTTGCAACGAAAATTCTTGATTAAATATTTTCCTCCCTCTAAATATGCAAAGTTACGCAATGAAATCACATGTTTCCAACAAAGAGAAGGTGAGTCTTTGATGGAAGCATGGGATCGGTATAAAGAGAGTTTGAGGAGATGTGCTCATCATCAGATTTCTGATGTGCAATAGGTAACTATTTTCTATAATGGTGTCAGGCCAGCTACCAGGGTCCTTATTGATGCCTCAGCTAGAGATTCATTAACAACAAAAACTGTAGAAGAAGCCATAGAGCTGATTGACATTATGGCTTCTAATGAATGCTTGATTAGTGAGAGGAGCCAAGTCCCTAAGAGAGGGATATTAGAATTAGAAGCACAAGATGCTTATCTGGCTCAGAGTAAACTGATGACTCAGGCTTTGGAGAAACTAAGCATACAGATTTCAGAACTCCAAAAGCCGAGTTAAGTTTCTATGATCAGTTGTGACTTTTGTGGTGGGGACCATGAGAATGGATTGTGTGATCCAAATGTGCCTTCCGAGCAAGTGAATTATATGGGGCAGCAACAATATCAAAGGAATTATCCTTCTAATTCCTTTAATCCTAATTACAGGAATCACCCCAATTTTTCCTGGCAGAAAGGTCCATATCTGAATCAGAACATCCCACCAAATCAACCCACAAATAGACCACAATAACCTTCTCACCCCCCTGTTAAAGAAAAATCCAAACTTGAGAATGTACTTTCTCAGTTTATTCAGGCCACTCAGGCCAGTTTTAAGAATCAGGAAGCGTCCATACGAAATTTAGAAAATCAAGTCGGACAGCTTTCTAAACAATTAACTGAGAGACAAGTAGGCAATTTCCCTGGAGATACCGAGGTAAATCCAAGGGAACATTGCAAGGCTATAATTACTAGGAGTGGAAAAATTATTTCTCCATCTCCGAGTCAGGAAATAAGTTCAGAAAAAGAAAAAGAAAAAGAAATAATACAAGAAACCGAGCAGGTTAATAATGAAGTAGAAAATAAAAATAAAACAGAAAAAGAAAAAGAAAGTAAAGTCCATCAAAAGAAAAAGAAAAAGGTTGATCTGATTCTGGAGGAAGCTTCTAAGCTGACTCCTGAAAAACTGAGGAATGCTCCATTTCCACACAGGTTTAAAAAGTAAATAGAGGAGCAGAAGTTTGCTAGGTTCTTAGAGGTTTTCAAGAAACTTCACATCAATATCCCTTTTGCTGAGGCATTGCAGGAGATGCCTTCCTATGCAAAATTTTTGAAAGAATTATTATCTAAGAAGAGGAAGCTTAAGGGGGATGAAATGATTACTCTCACTCAAGAGTGCAGTGCAATCATTCAAAAGAAACTTCCCCAAAAGCTAGAGGATCCTGGATCTTTTACAATACCGTGTGTAATTAGGGATATTCATGTAGGAAGTGCTCTTTGTGACCTAGGAGCTAGTATAAATCTGATGCCTCTATCATTGATGAAAAAACTGGGAATTAATGACTTGCAACCGACTCGCATGTCCTTGCAGTTGGCTGACAGGTCCATTAAATATCCCCAAGGGATGCTAGAAGACTTGTTAGTTAAAGTAGATAAGTTTATCTTCCCAGCAGATTTCATAATGTTGGATATGGAGGCTGACCGAGAGATCCCTTTAATCTTAGGAAGACCCTTCCTAGCTACTGGCAGAGCATTAATTGATGTAGAAAAGGGTGAACTCATGCTGGGAGTTCAGGAGGAGCAGGTAACCTTCAATGTCTTCAATTCCATGAAACATCCGACTGAAAGGATGGATTGTTTAATGGTTGAAGAGATTAAAAGCTACCACACTCCAATGCTTTTAAAAACTGAGGAAGAGGCCTTGTGAACTTTTTTAGAGGATGACTTTGACTCCGAGACTGAGGAGTTAAATGACTCTGACTCGGAAATATTGAGCCTACTGGAAGTATTAGAAGTAGGTGACTTTGAAAAAGAAAAGAAAAATAATTTGAAAATTACTGAAGTTGAGAAAGAAAAGGAATTTTTTGAAGAAAAATGTGATTTAAAACCTTTACCTTCTCATCTGAAATATGTTTTCCTGAGAGAAGACGACACACATCCTGTCATTATTAATGCCGACTTAAAAGAAGAGGATGTGAATAAACTAATTGGGGTATTAAAGGCACATGAATCTGCGATTGGCTGGAATATTTCTGACTTGAAGGGAATCAGTCCATCATTTTGTATGCACAAAATTCTGATGGAGGATGATTATTCCCCTGTAGTACAGCCACAACGCAGATTGAACCCCATTATGAAGGAAGCGGTAAGGAAGGAAGTGGTCAAGCTCCTTGATGCAGGAATCATTTATCCTATCTCGGACAGCACTTGGATCAGCCCGGTCCAAGTGGTGCCCAAGAAGGGAGGAATGACGACTGTAAGAAATGACCAAGGTGAAGTTATTGCCACCCAGCCCATAACAGGCTGGAGGATGTATATTGATTACAGAAGGCTGAATGACTTCACTCGGAAAGACCACTTCCCCCTGCCATTTGTTGACCAAATGCTCGAGAGGTTGTCAGGGCATGAGTACTATTGTTTTCTTGATGGGTACTCGGGTTATAACCAAATTGTGGTTGACCCAAAAGACCAAGAAAAGACTACATTCACCTGTCCTTATGGAATTTTTGCATATAGGCGCATGCCGTTCGGGTCGTGCAACGCTCCAACAACCTTTCAAAGGTGCATGCTGGCAATTTTTGGGGATATGATGGAGAAATTCATTGAAGTGTTCATGGATGATTTCTTGGTATTTGGGAGTAATTTTGATACATGCCTCAACAACCTATCTAAGGTGCTGGTGAGATGCCAAGAAACTAACCTCGTCCTTAACTGGGAAAAATGCCATTTTATGGTTAAGGGAGGGATAGTCCTTGGCCACAGAATCTCTGCTGAGGGCATTCAAGTGGACCGAGCCAAGATAGAAATTATTGAAAAACTTCCTCCTCCAATCAACGTGAAAGGAGTGAGAAGTTTTCTAGGATGTGCTGGCTTTTATAGAAGGTTCATTAAAGATTTTTCAAAAATAGCTAAGCCTTTGACCGACTTGCTTGTAAAAGATCATGTGTTTGCGTTTAATGAAAACTGTGTCAAGGCTTTTGAAAAATTAAAACAAAGTCTGATTTCAGCTCCGATCCTTGCAGCACCTGATTGGTCTTTACCGTTTGAATTAATATGTGATGCAAGTGACTTTGCAGTCAGAGTTGTACTAGGTCAGAAAGTAGGAAAATTGACTCATGTAATTTATTATGCTAGTAAAGTGTTGAACGAAAATCAAATACATTACACCACTACTGAAAAAGAAATGCTTGCTGTGGTGTATGCATTTGATAAATTTCGTGCTTACTTGATTGGGGCCAAGGTTATTGTATATACAGACTACTCGGCAATCAAGTATTTACTAGCTAAGAAAGAGTCTAAGCCGAGATTGATCAAGTGGGTTCTGTTACTCCAGGAGTTTGACTTAGAAATACGAGATAAAAAGGGAGTAGAGAATTCAGTTGCCGACCAACTGTCTCGTCTGGAAGGTGAATCAGATTCTGTTTTAATAAAAGAAGAATTTCCAGACGAGAAGTTGATGGCAATTATCACCGGGCCATGGTATGCTGATATGGCCAACTTTAAAAGTGCTTCGGTGGTACCTGATGGTTGGACATCCCAAATGAGAAAAAAATTCTTTTATGATAGTAAAAACTTCCTTTGGGATGATCCATTTCTATTTAAAATAGGAGTAGATGGATTGATCCGGCGGTGTGTGCCTGAATTCGAGCAAGAAAGGCTCTTGTGGCATTGCCACGACTCCTATTATGGAGGTCATCATGGTGCCTCCCGTACAGCAGCAAAAATCTTACAGAGTGGCTTTTATTGGCCAACTATCTTTCAAGATGCTAAAGAGTATGTCAAAAGGTGCGATAAATGTCAAAGGAGCGGAGGTCTCTCTGCTAAAGCTGGCATGCCTTTGACAAACATTCTAATTGTGGAATTATTTGACGTTTGGGGTATCGACTTTATGGGACCCTTTCCTAAGTCGTTCTCCAACGAATATATACTTGTTGTTGTAGACTATGTCTCCAAATGGGTGGAGGCAGTCCCGACCAGAACCAATGATGCACAGGTGGTGCTTAGGTTTATCAAGAAGAATATTTTCTCTAGGTTTGGAGTTTCGAGAGTACTTATTAGTGATGGGGGTTCATATTTTTGCAATAAGATAATGGAAAAAGCCCTGCGTCACTATGAGGTGTTACATAAGATATCGACTCCTTACCATCCACAAACTTGTGGACAAGTCGAGCTGTCAAATAGAGAAATCAAAAGAATCTTAGAGAAAGTGGTCGGAAAATCTAGAAAAGATTGGTCGGTAAAATTAGATGATGCATTATGGGCTTACCGAACAGCTTTCAAAACTTTGATTGGTATGTCCCCATATCAATTAGTATACGGTAAGGCTTGTCATCTCTCTGTAGAGTTGGAACACAAGGCGTGGTGGGCCACAAAGCTATTAAACATGGACTGTGACCAATCTCAGGAGGAAAGAGTTTTGAAACTCCATGAATTAGAGGAGTTCCGACTCAACGCTTATCAAAGTGCCTCCATCTATAAGGAGAAAACAAAGAAATGGCACGATAAGCGAATTAATAAGAAAGAGTTTCAGAAGGATGATCAGGTGTTATTATTCAATTCCCGACTGAGACTCTTCCCTGGAAAACTTAGATCGAAGTGGTCAGGGCCTTTTACTGTAAATGAGGTTTTTCCTCATGGTGCAGTCGAACTGAAAGACCCGATTACCGGTCGGATTTTTAAGGTAAATGGCCAGCGACTCAAACTCTACTTTGGAGGAGAGTTTGATAGGCAGAAAACCTCCTTGTTACTGCAAGCATCTTCTTAGATGCCATAAGGTCAAGCTAGTGACCTTAAAGAAGCGCTCTAGGGAGGCAACCCTATGTTCCGATTGTTTTGTTTTGAACTTTGAGTCGGAATGAATAAAAGAAAACTAAAAATTTAGTGAATAAAGTTTGTGAAGTTTGAAGAAGGAAGTCCGAGCTTGATTCTTCTATTTCACTTTGAGTGGGAATAGTACACTCGGATAACTTTTACTTATTCTTAACCCTTCTTCTCGACTGAACTTCACTCGTTATTTTTCAATAAAATTCCAATTCTTGATGCGAATAAAAAGGAAGACTTTGAAGGATTTCTGATCGTTGATTTAATAAATGGGTCAGATGGTGAAAGGCGACTTATTTCAGTCGGCCTTTTATCACTCGGATTCCTCACTCATCACAATCAGTTTTGTATCCATTAGTCTCCTATTCACTCGGTCTTTCGGTTTTTCATTCATCCACTCGGCTTTCTCCCATTCTCTTGCCTGATCTTTATCACTTAGTATTTCTTTCATGCGTCTCTTTTTGCAGTCCCTTTTTCATTCATTTAGTTTCTCATTAGAGTATTTGGTTTCTTCCACTCGCTCGTACATTTACTCATCTTCTTCATCCATTCGGTATTCCGTTCACTCGGATCCCTCCACAGTCGTTCATTTGTCACTCATCTTTCTTAATCTGTCACTTCATTTTATTCTGACTTTCGTTTTTCACCTCATTTTTCATTCGGTTCTTCATCCACTTGGTATAACTTGTACCCATCTATCCCACTCAGCTTTCATTCATTCGGTCAATCTATTTCACTCGTTCTCCATTCACTCGGTCATTTATTTTTCCATTCACCCTATTTTGATTCACTCATTATTTCATAAATGCCGTGTCTTCCATTTTTCTTTTACAATTCACTCAGTATTTCCAGCACTCAGTTTCCTCTATCGTCGTTCTTTTATCCACTCAGTTTATCTTCTTCTTCTTTTCATTTTTTTTCACCCGGTCAATGAAACATACTTTCGGGTTCTTTCACTCGTTTTTCCATTTTTCAACCACTCGTTGTTTGTTCATTCATTTTTTTTTTCTACCCAGTATACTCCACTCGGTATTCATTTACTTGTTGTTTCATTTCACTTACTTTCTTTCTTGATTCTCTCATGCTGTATTTTCCTTCTTCATCCACTCATTTTTCATTCGTGATTGTCACATTCGTATTTCCAGTATCCAGTTTCCTGTTATTTAGTTTTTCATTCACCCGGTGTTCGCATCACTCGGTTTTTCATCCTTTCAGTCTCATTCAAATTCTTTCATTTCTTCGACCAATTCCTTTCTCGATGTTATTCATCCGGTAGTTTGTTATTCATTTTTCCATTTATTCTTCCACTGGCTTGTGTATTTACTCGTCTCCTTCATCCAGTCAGTATAACTTTCACTCATTCCATTGACGCGGAATTCTTTCATCTGTTCTTTCCAACCACTCGTTTCCTTCATTCACTTCGATTTGTTTGTTATTCATTATTTCTACCCCTCAGCCACTCATTTTTTATTTCCCCAGTCTCTCCATTCACTCGACCCCTTATGCATTCGTTTTGTTCACTCGTTTTTTTTATTTACTCGGTATTTCATTTATTTGATTTTCCACTCGGGTCATTTTTGTTCTTCACACGAATTCTCATTGTCATTCACTCATTCTTTATTTCTCGGATCTCTATCACTCGGTATCTTTCTCCATACTCATTCGGTCATTATCGTTTCACTCTTTTCACTCATTTACGCAATCTCTTCCTTTACAGTCTTCCATTCTTTGTTTCATTTCGTTCACTCGATATTACTTTCATTCGTTCTTTCTACCATTCGTTTTTCTATTCACTCGTATTTCACTACAGTTGTTCACTCATCTCTCATACGCTCTATTTCATTCATCCATTCTTTCACTTGTTCTTATATCCATTCGTCCTTTATTCATTCAGGATCTTTTCCATTCAGTGTTTCATTCACTCGGGATTCTGTATTCATTCACGAATCTTTCACGCATTCATTCTCTTACTCACTCGTTCATTTACTTATAGTTTTCATTCGCCCATTCTTTCCTATCGTTTGTTCATTTATTCATCTTCTATTCTCTTGTGTCCACTTGGCATCACTTCCCACTCTTACTCGATCTTCTACCTATCCAGTATATGAGTGTATTAAAAGAAAATAATAAATAATAAATAACAATAATATATATATTATTATAATAATAAAGTAATAAATAAAGCTGGAACACATTTACGCGTTTCTTGGAAAATGAATTCAACAGTATAAAAAACCTTTCAACTTCCAAACCCTAAGTACCTATGTTGAACCTGGGCTGAAGACGAAAAGATATTTTCTGGTTTCTAAGAAAGGTACTATCTTTCCACTTCTTTCACTTATTTCGTGCACTTCTAAGTTCGTGTTTATTATCTTCTTGTTTCATTGTTATTATTTTTTCACTGTTCATAAGCCATGCATCTCACAGTTTTGGTTTGCTGTGTTTCTTTTGGATTTCTGTTTTTATTTTTTATTTAGGTTGTTTATCAGCATTCTTTTAACATTAACCATGAAAAGAAGATCACAGAGACTCCTGCAAAAACCTAGACCAAATTTTGCAGAAGGAAGTGTGAGAAGAAAGCAAATAGATAACAAAAGGGAAGTAGCAACCATAAGTATATCTGATTCTTCTAAACATGTGCCCAGTCAAAGTCAAGCTGAAAGGAATATATCTCCTCTGGTTCAAAGGAATACATCCCCTGCAGTTAAGAGGAATGAATTGCCAGAAGTTGAAAATGTTAAAGCTGCTGAAGATCATGTTGTAAAGTTTACAACCAAGGAGTCTGAGTGTCCCAAGCAATCTGCAGGAGCCGGTTCTTCTTCTTCTTCTAACATTTCTGTAGTGTTGCAGGAATTGCAGGTCATAAAGAAGATGAAACTTGGAATTTATGATCGGGTTTTGAACCACAATCATATGCTCAGAAAGATTGCCACGAAACTGAGGGTTGAGCACACGGCAGAAATGGAAGCCCCACCTGATAGAAATGCGTGGTTAGCTTCCATTGGATTCAATATTCCCTCACAGGACGTATCCCAAGCAGCTGACCTCTCACCACCTTCAGAGCAGGACAAAGAGAATGAAGATCAGGATGCTTGAGTTGCTACTACGTGTTATTATGATGTTTTTATGTAATTAACTTGATATTATTCTAAACTATTTCCTGAATAATGAATGTGCTTTTATTTGATTTGTAATGAAACTTTCTTTCCTTGTTAAATTTGTTTGTTTTATTCGGTTTTTCGTATGTATTGGTAAAATCCATGCATCCCAATCTGACTATGTATTTCCCATCCACAGCCACTCAGGTAAAAAGGGAAGTCTCTTTCCAACTCGTTCCTTGATTAATATTCTGACTTATTAATTGCTAAATTATGTTTATTGTTTCTTTCAATCCATCTTAATAATTTAAAAGTTGCTGATTCTTAAGCCTAGTCAGATAAATTAATTGATCGGTTTTGTTTAACTCATCATATCTGCCCATAACTATTTTTCATCATTAATTAATTGTTTACTCGGCATGCTAGTTAACGCTCTGAAGGTATGATCTTACATTAAGTTTGGGGACATGACTGGCTGATTAACTATTATATTCGTAGCTTTTGAGCCTGTTTTATCCTTTTCTGAGTGAACTTGCATGCTAGTTAGTGAGACAGAATTTGCTTCAGTACTTGCTAACTGTTTGTATGCCAACCAATCGGAAATGATGAAGGCCTTCTTTGTTAATTAGCCAGGGCCAAAAAGTAACCTTCTTAATATATTTAAATCCCTTGACCCAAAATTTTTTTTTTTCTTTGAGCCTGAGACCCTTTTATTCTATTTATTCACCCAACGTTTCAAGCTCATCTATCTAGAAAAACCTGACTAAGTTACCCCTAGATGTTCCACTGGTGAGTTGCTCGGTTCTTTCTTATTGCTAGGGACTAGCAAGTTTTAAGTTTGGGGATGAAGAGTGTGCCTAACAGTAATTAAGGACACACTCCGACCTTAATTATGAGTGAGTATCTTGACAAATAAAAAAAAGAAAAGAAAGGCAAAGCCGAGAGAAAAATGAACAAAGTCAGAAAGAGGAAAAATGTACAAAGCACCGATTGAAAGAAATACACTAATTTAAAAAAAAATAAAAAAAATAAAATATGTGATCAGGAAAAAGATGGAAAAGAAGAAAAGAAAAGGAAAAGTCCGAAGGACTAAAAAGAAAAAGAAGGTGCAAAGCACCAAAAGTGTTAAGTTAACATTCACTCGGAAAATAATGGAGCTTGCTAAGGAAGAGGCAGTTAAGCTAAAAATTGAGTCAAGGCATCAGTGGATACATCCTGTAACCTAACACTCACTCGAAAAACAATAATTGAGCCTGTAGCCCAGCCTCATTATAAGCTTAAAAAGCCCTTACTGATCCGATTGTGTTGGCATGTGGCATGACGTATAGAACTGTTGCAAGCCTATGTTTATCTAACAAGTATGTAGGTGATGAGTGCAATTTATTTACCCTATACACCGAGAGAAGTGTTAAACACCGACCAGAGAGGAAAGCATCAGTAGATTGTCTCCCAAAAGAGGTGTAAGTTTTTATACTTTTAGAAATTGCGAGAAGAAAGCATAATCGGTATTCAATAATTATAGCATGAACTGTAACGTCCCGAAATGTTAATTAAAAATTTTCAAGTAAATTTTTCACTTTTTCGAAAGATCATTTTAAAATTCATCAATTTAATTCAGAGTTTATGTAACAGTTGATAACAGCGGAAAAATTATCATACATGCTAGACGTGAATAATTAAATTCAAGAAAATACTTAAGTAGCGGAAACGATTTAGAAAATAATGGTACATGACATATTATACTTATTACAACCCATAAAATCAAAGTTCAGGTAATAATTCAAATAGACATTCATCATGGCATCATTCTGTATTCTGCGTGTCATTCACTGTAAAAATTAATGTAAGAGTGAGACAGAATATAGAATAAATATAAAATAGATAAAATTGCACAAACACAATCAACAACTCATAATGATATGATGAATATGCCAAACAAGTCCATTTAATAATTCTTCAATTAGTTAAATGATGTCATGCTGGATCCATTTGGTTTGGTGGGAATATTGCAGTAAAAGTCTCATAGAGACACAATTAGGGCTTTAACATATACCATGAATCCCTATACTTCATAACGCTTACACAATTAGGGCTTTAGCATATACCATGAATCCCTATACTTCATGGCGCTTACACAACTAGGGTTTTAGCCTATACCATGAATCCCTATACTTCATGGCGCTTAAGTACCGAAGTACACAATTATCATAAGTAGGGCTTTGCATAGACCATGAATCCCTACACTCCATGACACACAACAAAATAGGGCTTAACTCATCATAGAGTAACCCCCCACCAGGGTAGGCAATCACGGAAACCCTAAATTCCATGATGCGTCCAATGCTTATGATGCATGAATGCCTTTAATTCTCTTTATCATTTAACATACCATGATATCCACATTTCCAAAACCTCTTGGATAATACAAGTCCTCAAGGGACACAATACACATAATAATTCATAAAATCATGGATTTACTGTTTCAACCACACAAGTCAATAACCACAAGGCATTCATGTACATATATATTAATTATGTCATTCATAATTATTCACCATCATAATATACTAACTGTATAATACTCAACAGCATTTATAATAATTCACAATCACTCAAGAATTCAATAATAAATCATTACTCATAGAGAAAATATCATTTTTTATCCATAATAACCATTATAAGCAAATTTCAGCATTTCCAAATAGCGACATACATTAGTAAAACAGTCATAACATGAGCAAAACAACTCCTTTTTAGGTGATTTCACTTTCTGTAGTTTAATAACATAATTGTCTACAACTTTCATGAAGAACACAGTTTCAAATTCCGAACAAAAATATTACTTATTCACGAAACACCACACTGTCTTAAGGTGAGTTTTTCAAAACGTACATATGTTAGTAATTTCAGTGTTTCTGGAGTTACAAAAATGATTTTTGCATGAAACCAGTTCTAAATTAATATTAACACAAATATATACAATTTTCATGAAGATCATAAATTCAAATTCTAAGCAGAAATACCATTCATTCACAAAATACAACACTGCCTCCAGGTGAGTTTTCAAAACGTACATATATTTGTATTTTCAACGTTTTTAGAGCTACAAAAATGATTTTAACATGAAACCAGTTCTAAAATACTCTTAACATAATTATCTACAACTTTCATGAAGACACAAACAACTAATTCATACCACAAAATTCCCAGTATTGAAAACAAGATTCGGATTTCAAAATTCCAAAATTTCAGAATTTCAGCTTGCACATACTTCAGTAATTTGAGCATAACTTGAGACAAAAAAATTATTTTGATGTGAAACCACTTTCTAAAAATCCATAACTTAATTATCTACAACTTTCATGAAGACATCCAAGGCTGGTTATGCATGTATAATTCCCAGTGTATCAAAATATACACAAAACATGGAACAATCTTTCACTCGGACAGACAGTAGTATTTTGGCTATAACTTTTGCTACACATACTCAAATCAATCGGTTCAAGTCTCAAAATTCTCATAACAAAAAGATTTACAACTTTCATGAAGGAACTAATCACTAATTCTTACCACAAAACTTCCAATTTTAAAAATAAGATATGGATTTTAAGTTCATAGATTTACAGTTTGTACATACTTCAGTATTATGAGCATATCTTGAGCTAAAAAAATCATTTTAATGTGAAACCACTTTCTAAAGATCCACAACATATATATCTACAACTTTCATGAAGACATTCAAGGCTTATTACGCATGTATAATTCCCAACATATCAAAATATACACAAAACATGGAACAAATCTTTCACTCAAACATGCAGTAGTAATTTGGCTATAACTTTTGCTATACATACTCAAATTAATTGAATCAGGTCTCATAATTTAGATAACATAAAGATCTACAATTTTCATGAAGAAGTCAAAGGCAAATTCATACGTTTTCAGTTTCAAAATTGAGCCACAAGATGCGAAATTAAGACTGGAATCCTAGAACAGCATACAACTCTACCCATTTCATAGTTATTCACAACCCTCTCCCCTCTTACTTGTTTTGAAGTCCTTTGATTAACAAGGTGATCTGTCCTGGACCGGGGTCAATAGATCCGATCTCAAGCCAGTCACGAATAGTATGTCAATACCGTCTAGTAGACCGGATGTATGTGTATCCGATGTATGTATCCGTTGTCCTTGGGTGAAGAAAGCGGATTGGGCGTCCTGGAGATCCTTTACACCGACCTAACGCGTTGAAGTGGGCGAATGGTGGTGTCACCTGCAAAGATTCTCCGACGCTCAAGTCAGTGATTATATTCCAAGTAAGGAATGTATTCAGAGAGGAATCAGTCATAAAAGAGCTCAAGAAGAAGCCCCCCACCCCTCAATCATGAAGTGAGTTCATATACCTGATTGGCTCGATTAACGAGGACTCGTTGGTGGGGAACCACCAACTCCCATTAGCATTATTATATTGCGCACTTACCTGCATGATTGGGTCAAGTGGCTATTTTATATTGAGCGTAGAGAATGTAGACTAGGATTAGGGAACAAGTTGACCATTCCCGTGAGCAAAATTTGGCTCGTAGTGTAGGGAATTATTGATCGATCCCTGTAGCAACAATCCTTGTCATTAGCACAGTGACGTGTGTATTGTCCGATGTCATGGTGTTATCCTGAACAACCGGTATAGGGAGAACGCCTGATACGGAATTACAGTTCGAATGTATACCGATGACACCGGTTACACGTAGATGTCTTATCAAAGACGTTGAAATATGTATAGCAGATCGGATACCGGTATTGAGACCGGATCATATGTCCCCTAGCTTGTGTGAGGGACTGAATAGTTGTTCACATAAGCTACTCAACCTGCGAGAGGTCTTAATATCGGTAAGCTTACGTGTGTAACAGTTCCTTAGCATCTGTTGTCATTCGTAAAGAACCGCTCTGATTTTAATAGAAAAGACCTTTCGGTACTGTCACAACGGATTCAGACAAAGATTCGTTGTGTGAGAATTTCAAGAGTTTATTGGAATTGAAAGCTCTTGAAGTTCGTGTAACGGCTGTAAAGCGTAAATTGCGTTGCATGATTAGACATTAATGCTTTTAATCACGTGGGCAGGCAATTATTGTGTCTGAGATGAAAATCTCATTAACCGTCGTTTTGGGCTTAATGGGCCTGAAGTTTTCAAAACTTTTGGGCCCAGTGGATAGCCCTTTGCTGAGTTGCTATCGTTTTGGCGCCCAAGAATTTGGAACGGTTGTGTCGTTTCGCTTGTGAACAGGTACGTTTTATCGAGAACGACACAACTTCAAGAGGAGGTAACCGGTCCTCTTTGTTTCCTATAAAAGGAATACTTAGTGGATTCTGGGTTCCACTTGCTTTTGCTTTCTCAACGAAACTCTGCAGAAATTTTACAAGGAAGTTTATCACCTACATTGCGAGGGTTTCTTCGTTCCTCAAATTCATCACTGTCATCTGAGGTAACTATCTTTTCCTTGTCGCTTTAGTTTCACTTTGACTTGCTACTCGTAGTTATAGAAAGTAGGCTTCATCTAAAGGGGGGAATCAGTTTCCCTCAACCCTAATAGTCGTGGGGAAGAATCCTTGTGATTCTTCCTAAGACTGAACCGCGTCGCTCAGAAAGGGGATCTTACTCACTGCGGGAAGTGACCTTTCCTTTCCCAGAGTCGCCCTCTGATTGTAATTGCTTTCAAAATGCAGTGAGTAATGATTGCAACTTTCTGACGACATTTTATTTCTTATCGTAGATTAAGGAGTTCGGTCTAGATATTTCCAATGGCAACTGGAGAAGGATCTTCTGGAGATAGCGCCATTTCGAAGACAGCAGAAGGTCTCTACAGCGTAGTTGCTTCGAGGCTAAATTGGGAGGAGATTCAGGCTAAATGGCCTTTCTGCTGGGTGTCCAATGAGTTTAAGGACTTGGCCTCCCGTCACGCGGATGAGGAGGGATCCCGGATCCAGCCGAGGTTTACTTTGAGTACGGATGAAGAGGCAAAAAAGTGGTATAGGGTTTACGCTCCACTTCCGACAGAGCGAATATGCCACGTCGTTCCTAATGACCGCTCTGTATACATGTATGACTTTATTTTTCATAATCTGGGAGTTCGTTTTCCCCTAACCGAACTCCAGATGGGTGTCTTAAAGTTTCTGAACTGTGCACCCTCCCAACTTCATCCCAACGGTTGGGGCCTCATCCGGGCTCTCGAAGTGCTTGGGGAGCACTTCAATTTCACGCCAACTGTAGCGATGCTGTTCTACTACACTCAGGTAGTTCGAAGAGCAAGCAAGCAGGGTGGAGTTGGTCTGGTGACTCTCCGGACTCTCTGTTCCTTTGTGAACTTTGAGTCTTACACAGATTCTGCCAAGGTTGACGGGAAGTCCTTCAAGACTTACTTCACTCGCATCTCCATCAAGAAGGGCAAACCAAAATTTTGGAAGGATGAAGAGGACGTTGACAAATTTCCCCTGAGCTGGACACACAAACATTTCCTCTTGAGCTCACACGCGTACTTCACTGATCAATCCGATCTGTCTCGTGAGACGTCGAGAGTGTTGTTCACGCTTGAATCGCACACTACAGGTCGTCACGTCTTTTCGTGTAGGCGTTTGCTAAGTAGCTCAAGCGGAGTCCGGGAGGAATATTTGCGTACTTCTCGTTTTATTTCATCTTCCTCCTTTACCAAATATATATAGAATATTTGTAGTTGCTGACATCTTGTGTTTGTTCATGTAGGTGAAATAGAACAAGAGACTCCGGAGATGGACAAATTAAAGAAATTCAAGGCGGCTGGTAAATCCGTCACCCGTGAGAATGAAGTGAAGCCCAGGCCCTCAACCAAGGATCGTCCTGAGTTAATCATCCTGACCTCGGATGCTGAAGGGGACATCCCACTGGTTGAGGGCGGTTCATCCGATGTTGGAACAGCCTCGGGTCAACCTCCAGTTTCTGAGAGGAGAAGAAAAATCAGGAATGATTCAGTGGGAGGCCCGTCCAAAAAGCGTAAGACTTCGGAGGATAAGACTGTTGTAACCTCGGAAGGGATTGGTGCTTCCTCCGATCTCAATAAAGGCACTGCTGCTGGGGTTTCTGGATCAGGGCTGACCTCCTTCCCAACGACCTCGTTTCTCACCCCCTTCCTCTCCTACGAAGGTTCTACTCCTGCCACTCTTCCACCACCGATGTACAAACTCCGGCCTACGCTTAGTGTTAAAGAAATTGAAGAAGCGTGTGAGGCCGGAAGGTGGCAGCTAGCCGAACTTGCTGGATTGCTATCTTCCGTCAGCGAGTTGGCTAAGAACGTCGACAAGGTAGAGGAGCTGAGTGACAAATTAGAAGAGCTCAACCTTTCCTCAGACAAGGACAAAGCCGCCATGAAGTTAATGGAAGATCGTCTTAACAAGTCTAAGGAGTTTGGGGATCTCATAACTAAAGAGAATCTCAAGCTCAAAGGCGATCTTAAAAACTTGGAAGGCAAGGTGGCAGAGAAGGAGGAAGAACTCCGCAGCAGCCAGGATAAAAATAAGGCTGATGCTGAGGAGTGGTCTCAAAGGGAGAAGAAGCTCCTTCTTGAGATAGAGGGACTGAAGGCTAGGAAAGTGGAGCCCGAGATATCTAGTGAGGAGCTGTCCAAGTTGCGGGGAGAATTGGCTACAGCGAAAACTGAGAGAGAAGAAGCTGTTGACATATGCAGCCGGGCTGTTGAAGAGTCCTTCGGCCTAGCCATACGCCAAGTCTTCTACCGCAACCCCACTGCGAAACTTAACCTTTATGGGATGGATCCGTACTATGAATTCCATGAGGGAAAGTTAGTCGCAGTGGTGGATGGTCGTCACGAAGATCCACCGACGTCCTTATATGGTTTGGCTCCTCTTCCTGAGGGTCAATCCATGGGACCTGACTACGTCTTTCCTGCGTCCGAGGTTCTCTCTTCTGAAGAAAGGGCTGAGGCTCCTGGAGGCGAGACTCCTGCGGAGGTTCTAAAGGAAGGAGCACAAGAGCCCAGTGCTGAAGAGGCACAAAAGATTGAAGAACAGATTCCTCCTCAGTAGTTTTGTTTTCATCTACATGTATAGTTGTGTACCGGGATCAACTCCGGATTTTAAACTATTGTATGTAATTTCATTTCAATGAATGAGTTTTGATTGAAGAAATTTGTCTTCGTCGTTTCATGTATATTTAAATCGTTTCTAATCCGTTCTGTATAATTAATCTTAAGGCCGGATTGAAATAATAGCCTTGGAAGATTAAACAACAAATAAAATTTAGAACGGATAAATATATACATGTCCCCAAGTCGGTATTAAGAAGAAGGTGCCTGTCTTTGGGGCGTGATCCTTAATTTTCTTAATTCTCTTGGGGAAAGATGGGTCGATCCGCTGTTCAGTAGAGTAGTGTAACAGGATGGATGACTGCTTTTAATCCATAATATTCTTACAGGAGATGATAATATTGTTCCAAGTTTAGGGAACTGCAAGGAAGTGGTGTTTGAGTCCTTTATCATAAGGATGATGATGGGAGTTTTTTCTACGCCAGGAGTTACGTCGTTGTATCACAGAATAGGTGATAAAGAGTATCCGTCCTGGGAGAATACCACTAGAAAGCGAAAGTGCGGACTGACTTTCTGAATTTTCCATCATAAAGATGATTATGAGTATTGATCATGCCAGGTGTTTTATCATTAAATCACTTCATAAGTGATTGAGATCATCCGTCTTGGGGATGTGTACGATACCAGGAACTACATCATCAGGTCGTATATTAGGTGATTGAGATCATCCGTCCTTTGGGTGTGTATGGCGCCAGGAGTTACATCGTCAGATCACAGCATGGGTGATTGAGATCATCCGTCCTGGGCAGGTACACCGCGTTAGGAGTTACATCATCATATCACATAATGGGTGACTGAGGTTATCCGTTCTGGAAAAGTACACATCGTCAAGAGTTACATCGTCAGATCACAGATTAAGTGATTTAGATAATCCATCCTGGAGACATTTTTCAATCGTAGGAATACGGATTGAGTGAATACTTTCAGAATGATGATGAGAATTGTTCATACCAGGAGTTACATCGTCGAATCACTGAATAGGTGATTGAGATCATCCGTCCTGGTGTGATTATTGGAGTTCTTCGTACCAGGAGTTACATCATCGAATCACTGAATAAGTGATTGAGATCATCCGTCCTGGTGTGATTATTGGAGTTCTTCGTACCAGGAGTTACATCATCGAATCACTGAATAAGTGATTGAGATCATCCGTCCTGGTGAATTTTTCCAATCAAGGGAGTGCGGATTCAATTGCCAATTTTCGCTCCATCCGAAATCCGAGTCTTACCTCTACTAGCCCCCTAGCTGATGTGAGGAAGCAGTTGACTTGCTCATATGAGCTATATTGATCATAGTACGTCTGGATTTCGGATTTGCACCGAAGTGTAAATATCCGTTCTGGGAACCATGTTCCGTAGTGATGAAATTTTAAGGGCGGATTCGACAATGGAAATATCAGAAGTTTATCGAATTTCGCAACCCTTGGTATTCGGGTAATGGTGGCCACGTTTCTAATGATTGGACATTTAATGCCTTAATTCACGTGGGCGCGCCATTATTGCATTAAGTGCGCATGTCTTAGTAACTGTCACGCATAGTTTTGTTGGGCCTAATATTTGGTTTTAATAGGCCCATTTCGATGGCTCTGTGACAAAATGATGGCATTTTCGCGCCTTGATGTACTAAATGACAATTTTGGTCCACTAAACGGGGAGTCGTTTAGGGGTAAACGACAGGTTATGTTTAATGGGTATTTGAAAAATTTTGGTGCCCTGATATAGGCATATTTGGCAATTCTCAGTTACCATTTCTTCTTGCTTCCTTGACGAATCTCTGCGAAAGTTCCAAGAAGTTCTTCGTATCCACCTCTGTGAATTTCAATTCACTATCTAAGGTAACCACTTTCCCTTCGTTCTCAGTTTCTCTTTTCAATATTTGAGAATGCCTAGGAAGGGTGTTAGCTTCAGTGGCGTTGGCCCTAGAGGAAGAGGAGGAAGGGCTTTGACTCAAAACCCTAGCGTTCATGGTGGGAGGATTCCAGTGATCCTTCAGTCGAGATCACGAAATACAGAGAGGGAGGGGTCGCAATATCAAAGGCGAAGGGTGATTATACCCTCTTCAGGGTCTTCCTCCTCTAGTGAGAGTGTCGAGAGTGGGGATTTATATGTCTCTGATGATGTGGAATTTTATCGCAGCATCAAGGCTTTCACAATGGTGACAAAGAAAGCTACTGGGAGGAAGTCGTCTGAAGGGGAATCCCCTTCCGAGAAGCATATCTTGAAGACCCAATCCGGCCTCTGCAATGTGGTTGCACACCGGATAGATTGGGTGAAATTCCAATAGAAACGCCCATTCAGCTGGGTGGCTGAGGAGTTTCGTGAAATAGCATCAGTTCATGCTCAAGAGGGGGGAGCGGAGTTGGAGCCGCGTTTCACGGTCTTCAAGAGGGATAAATACAAGAAGTGCTTCGTGGTGATAGCCCCGTTGCCATCCGATCGAATTTGTCATATCCCGGACGAAAGGTCCTTGTATATGTATGACTTTTTATTTTTGAACCTTGGTGTGCGGTTTCCCCTTTCGAAGTTTCAGATGGGGGTTCTGAGATTCCTGGACTGCGCTCCTTCACAGCTTCACCCCAACGGATGGGGATTAGTCCACTCTCTTGAAGTGCTTGGGGAGCACTTCAACTTCAAGCCGACGGTGGCCATGCTCTTTTATTTTGCCCAAGTGGTCCGTCGTGCAAATAAAGAGAAGGGGGGAGTGAGCTTGATATCCCTCCGGACTCTCTCAAAGGTTATCAACTTTGAGGCGTACACTGACTCCGCCAAAGTTGATGGACATTCATTCAAGTCCTATTTCACGAAGATTAGCGTTCACCCTGACGAGTCAGTTTTTTGGTTAACTGAAGATGGGCTTCCGAAGTTCCCAGTGGCTTGGACGCATGAACACTTTTTGCTGACCTCCCAGGCGTACTACACTGAGGAGGATGAACTAAGCCCGTCTTCAGTTTCCGTTCTTTCCGCCCTTCAATCTTACACCGCCTCGCATCAATTTTTCTCTTGTAGGCGTTTGTTGGGATCGTGGTCTACCCGCGAGGAATATCTGCGTAATTTTCCTGCTAATATTCATATTTTATCGCATCATGCCTTGAAGTAGTTGATTTCTAACCGTGTTGCTTGGTTTTGCAGTTGAAATTGAAGCTGCGTCTCCAGAGATGGAAAAACTAAAAGGGCTCAAAGCTGGAGCGAATTCCGTGGCAGCTGAAAATGACATTCAGGCGAAACGGAATTCAAAGAAAGCCACAGCGGAGACCATCATTTTAACCTCATCTGCTGGTGACGATATTCCCTTACTGGAGGGCGGATCTGAGAAGGTTGTGGCTGAGAAGGTCGGAGAAAAGAAGAAAACTATAAAACGCGGTTCCTCAAGGACCTTGGATCGTCAACCTTCTCTGAAAAAACAAAAAATTTCAAGTGAGAGTGCTAATCCGGAGCCTTCAAAGGGAAAGAAAGTGGAAAGATCCGCTTTGGATGCAGGGTCCACTCCGGATGCTCCTGGCGACGGGATCACTTATGGTGCAAAGCCAATAACGACTTACTTTGCACCAAAAGTTACTCGCCCCCTTCAAAGTAGCTCCGGTCTTGCACAATATCTGGTATACGAGGGTTCTGTTCCTGAGGTCGTTCCTGAGACTCTGTACAAGCTGAAGCCCTCATTGATGAGCGATGAAGTAGCCAAAGCTTGCGATGCCGGACAGAAGCACCTGGCAGAATTATCCGGGCTCCTAAGATCGGTTCGCAAGCTTCCAGAAGAGAATGAGAGGCTGAGCTCGTTGGTTGGCAAGGTTAATGACCTTAGCGTTGCTGCTGCTAAGGACAAGGCAACCATCCTTCGTTTAGAAAGTAAATTAGAAGCTTCCAAAGAGGAAGGATATAAGAAGGATGAAGAAATTGTCAGGCTAAAACATCTTGCCAAGGAGTTGGAGGCCCAAGTAGCTGATCAAAAGAAAATCAATTCCGACCTCCACTCCGGTTTTTGTGCGGAGAAGGAACGCTCTTCAAAGCTGGAAGAGGAGCTTAAGGAAGTCAAAGTTGTTTATGCTCGAGGAACCGAAGATTGGTCGCGTAAGGAGAAGGAGCTGCTTTCAAAGTTGGCGGACACAAAAGCGGAATTTGACGAGGCTGTGGATATGTGCGATCAGGTAGTCAAGGAATCCTTTGGGTTGGCTGTTCGTCAAATTCAATACCGGAATCCCAAGGTGAAACTTAATCTGAATGGTATTGACCCGTTCTATGAGTTTCATCAAGGGAAACTGGTGGCCATAGTTGATAAGCGTCATGAAAGTCCGCCCAACACTCCTTATAAGTTCGCTCCTTTACCTGCAGGCCAATCAATGGGACCTTCATTCCTGAAGCCCATAAGTACAGGAACAAGCTCTCGCACTGAAGAAGACAAGGCCGGAGGCAAAGGCAAAGGGAAAGAAGGAGATTCAAGCCATAGAAAGTAGCGTGCTTCCCTGTTTCCTTTTTCATTTTATTGATTCAAATTCGCTGTGTTCCGGGATAAGCTCCGGATTATTACACGAAGTATAATTCTCATTTAATCAATAAAAGAGTTTTTTACCTCCATTCTTGCTTAGTGAAAAACAACTTTAATAGAGGGATTGCATGTGTATTGTATCATTCCGGTTTTAAGTAATGAAGATCGGATTGTAAAACAAAATCTACATACCGGACTTATACATGCAAGATGAATTTCATAATAAGGTCACCGCTGATGAGGGAACACATCTTTGTTACAAGAACGGTTTAAGGGGAATGATTGTGAGATCGTTTAGACGAGAGTTCATTCCTCAAGATATTCGTTAAACCGTTTATGTTGTCCCCCAGTATCATTGGGTGATTATCACTTTGAATAAACTCTGAGTGAGATTTTCTCGTGAGAGCTTTTAAGAGTGAGGTTTTAAAATAGAAATTCCTCTTCAAATATTTCCGACTGAGGAATTTCGGGTGAAAATGCCTTAGATTGTGGCGTACCCGAGTGAATTGTTTGTGTCGGAGTTCATGAGTTAGTTATAAAACTTCCAAATAAAGAACTTCATAAGAAAGTATTAATCTGGAGTTCAGTATAACTTACTTGTTGTGCTTGGAGTTCGGTTTGATCCTACTGTCCATGTAATATTTGGCGTTCGGTTTAATCCTACCAGCCGTTCTTCAATTGGTCTTTGGTTTTATCCAATGACAATTCTTCACCGACGTTCGGTTAGTCCTACTAGTCGTACTCAGAGTTCGGTTTAATCCTACAATCCGAGCCTTCGATACGGGGTTCAGATCAGGGTTAATCCTGAACCTACTGCGCCCGTCACTTGGGGTTCAGCGTGGTCTTGAAGAAGAACCAGCTTACTGCGCCCAAGCCTTCGCATGGGGTTCGGTTTGTGGCCTCGAAAGAGGACCAGCCCTACAACCCATGTAGTCTTCGAATGGGGTTCGGTTTGTGGCCTTGAAGAAGGACCAGCCCTACAACCCATGTAATCTCTGAATGGGGTTCGGTTTGTGGCCTTAAAAAAGTGCCAGCCCTACAACCCATGTCCTGAGGTTCGGTTTAATCCTACAACTCAGGTCTTCACCGACGTTCGGTTAATCCTACTAGTCGTACTCAGAGTTCGGTTTAATCCTACAATCCGAGCCTTCACCGGTGTTCAGCCAAACTTACTAACCGTACCCAGAGTTCGGTTTAATCCTACAATCTGGGCCTTCAATACTTAGACGTACTCGAGGAGTTACATCGTCAATTACAGAATGGGTAATTGAGATCATCCGTCCTGAGTATGTTCTTGTGCGTTGCGCATATTTGAGGAGTTACATCGTCAACTACAAAATAAGTAGCTGAGATCATCCGTCCTGAATAAGCTTCTGTACACCGGATAAACCGAAAATCACAGCATAAGAAAAACTCGAAAGAGTTAAATTGTTGTGAGGGGTTCTTATTAAATCAAAAATAAGAATTACAAGGAGGGCGTAGCTGTGAAAATAAATTCTCCAGTATTCAATCCAAGATAAGGATAGGAGAGTGTAGATGGTTCCAACAGCTAGCTATAGTAGATGCGCAAGTTTTAGGTGTTCCATTTGTTTCGGATTGGAGTGCCATCAAGGTTTTCAAGGCGATAAGAGCCTTTGCCAGTGACCTCGGATACCCTGTATGGGCCTTCCCAGTTTGGGGCTAATTTGCCTTGATGGGCGAATTTGTTCCCTATACTTGCTTTCCTCAAAACCAAATCTCCAACGTTGAAAGTCCTTGATTGGACTCGTTTGTTGTACCGGAGAGCAACTTTGGCTTTGATGGCTTGATCTCTGATGAAAGCGTCTTCTCTGAGTTCTTGTATGACATCCATTTCAGATGCCAAGTTAGCATTGTTGGTTTCTTCAGAGAAGTACTTAACTCGTGTGGAAGCAATTTGCAGTTCCACAGGTATCATTGCCTCGACCCCGTATGTTAGGCGATATGGGGATTCATTGGTGGATGAATGAGGCGTTGTCCGATATGCCCATAGGACATGACACAGCTGGTCTGTCCATCCGCCCTTGGCTTCACCAAGGCGCTTCTTTAGTCCCTTAAGCACCTCCCTGTTGGCCACTTCAGCTTGACCATTAGTTTGGGGATGTTCGACGGATGAGAATATTTGGGTTATTCCTAACCCTTCAAGCAAATCTGTGAATTTTCTATCCGTGAACTGGGTGCCATTGTCTGTGACAATCTGTGCTGGGACCCCGAACCGTGTTATGATGTTTTCATACATGAAACGGCGAGTTCGGGCTGAAGTAATATGCACCACCGGCTCTGCTTCTATCCACTTAGTGAAATAATCGACCCCTACAATGAGATATTTGATGCCCCCAGGAGCAGTTGGAAAGGGGCCCAGAATATCCAATCCCCATTGATAGAAGGGCCATGGAACAGCGGATGTGAAGAGTTCTTCTGCCGGTGTGTGGTGTAGGTTAGAGAATTTTTGGCAAGCGTCGCATTTTTTGACGAAGTCAATGGAGTCTTGCTTCATTGTGGGCCACCAGTATCCAGCTCTGAGGATTTTTCGCATTAAGCTTCTTCCTCCAGCATGGTGTCCACTTTGTCCTCCATGCACTTCCTCCATTACACCTTGCACCTCATCCTCTTTGAGACAAATTAAATAGGGCACAGAGAGTGCCCTTCTATAGAGATTACCATCAATCATAGTGAAATACGGTAATTCTCTCCTTAACCTCGTCTTTTCCTTCTCATCTGTGGGTAGCTGTCCATCAGCCAAACAACGGATGTAAGGAGCCATCCATGTGTCTCCGTAAAGGGAGTCAGTCATTATGGCGTTTAGAGAAGGGAAAAGAGGAATGCTGGGCGACGTTAGCGTGCTTTGAACCAGCGTAGTGGTGCTACCTGGTCGTTTAGTGCTTGCTAACCTGGAGAGTATATCCGCTCTCGTATTCTCTTCACGTGGAACATGCTTGAACTCCACCTTTGAGAATTTCTCAGTCAACTCCTTGACACAGTTCAAGTATAATTGGAGTTGAGGTTCGCGAGCTTGATATTCTCCTAAGATCTGCGAAATCACCAGCTGTGAATCGCTACAGAGTGTCGCCTCAGAAGCTCCGATGTCAATTGCAGCTCTTAGCCCGGCCAAGCAAGCTTCGTACTCAGCCTGGTTGTTGGATGTTTTGAAATTGAAACGAAGGGAGATCTCCAGGTGTACTCCGTCATCACTTTCGAGAACTACACCTGCTCCAGAGCCTCTTTGGTTTGATGAACCATCAATGCAAATGGTCCAATGGACTCGAGGGTAATCCGGATCAGTCCCTGTCATTTCCACAATAAAGTCAGCCAGGACTTGAGCTTTAATAGCGCTGCGGGGTTCGTAGGATATATCAAACTCAGAGAGTTCAATAGACCATTTGATCATCCTCCCAGCAAGATCGGGCTTGATTAAGACAGAACGGAGTGGCAAATCCGTTCTCACTATGATTGGATGGGCGTGAAAGTACGGACGCAACCGTCGTGAGGCCCAAACAACAGCGAGGGCGGCTTTTTCAATTTTTTGATACCGGATCTCAGCACCTTGCAAGGTCTTGCTAGTGAAATAGACCGGTCTTTGTCCATCAGGAGTTTCTTTTATCAAGGCAACGCCCAAAGCTTCATCTGAAATAGCCAAGTACAGAATGAGTGTGTCTTCGGGGTCAGGCTTTGTGAGAATGGGAGGTTTGGACAACACCTCCTTAAGCTCTTGGAAAGCTTTTTCTTGTTCCTGTCCCCACTCGAATTTCTTGGACTTTTTCAGTATTTTGTACAGGGGGAGCGACCTGTGAGCCATCTTCGGCATGAATCGTGCCAAAGCTGCTACCTTGCCATTCAGGGATTGGACTTCTTTGAGATTCTTAGGACTTTGCATGTCTAGAATCGTTTGGCACTTCCCTGGATTGGCTTCTATACCACGTTGAGTTAACATGAAACCCAAAAATTTCCCAGCAGGGACAGCAAATGTGCACTTCATTGGGTTCAGCCTCATGTTAAATTGTCTCAAACGGGTGAATACTTGGCGCAGGTCTTCAATATGATCGCCACCAACCGGTGTCTTTGCTATTATGTCGTCAATGTATACTTCAACAAGTTTGGTGTGCATACCTTCGAAAACCTTGTTGATCATGCGCTGATATGTCGCCCCAGCGTTTTTCAGGCCAAAGGGCATGACTGTATAGCAAAAGACACCACGATCATTTATGAAAGCTGTCTTCTCTTGATCCTCTTCGCACATCGGAATTTGGTTGTAACCAGAATAAGCGTCCATGAAGCTCAGGTATTGGTAACCAGAGGAATCATCTACCATCCGATCTATATTAGGAAGAGGATAAGGATCTTTTGGACAGCAGCGGTTGAGGTCCACGTAGTCAATGCACATTCTCCATTTACCATTGGATTTAGGGACCATCACCACATTCGAAAGCCAAGAGGAATATCGGATTTCCTTGATAAATCCGGCCTTCAGCAATTCCTCAGTTTGCTGACAAGCTGCTTTCTGTTTCTCTGGGCCCAATCGTCTTTTCTTTTGGGCCACAGGTTTCGTCTCTGGATAGACAGAAAGTTTATGACAGCAGAATTCAGGGTCTATGCCTGGCATATCGGCTGCAGTCCATGCAAAGAGGTCTTTAAACTCTTGTAAGAGAGCCAGCAGTCGCTGCTCTATTTCAGTATCTAGCTTGTCATTGATATGGGTGATCTTTTCTGGAGAATCTCCCAAGACAATGTCCCTGGAATTTCCATCTGGTGTGGGCTTTGATGGGTTGAACGGATCAATGTTCAAATCCGCTCTAGGGTCCAGGTCGACAAGACTTACGGATTCAGCTGATGTTCCAGCATCATTAAGTTTCCTCTTTTTATTGGAGGCGTCCAGCTTTGTCATGTTGAGACTAAGGTTGTAGCAGTACCTAGCCATCTCTTGATCACCACGGATAGATGACACAGCATTATCCTTGTCAATGAACTTGATAAGGAGATGTGGGGTTGATACAACTGCCTCCATTGCATTCAGAGTAGGACGGCCTATGATGCCATTAAATGGTGATTTGACATCAATCACTAGCACCCGAGACCTAACCGTCCTGGCTCCTGGTTCGCCTTCAAACGAGATAAGGGTGTCAAGATACCCTTTAGTTAGTTGCTTTGCGCCATTGAAAGCTGTTAGTTCCTGCGTGTAAGGCTGTAAATCTGAGTCTTTAAAACCCATTCTTTCAAAGCAATTATAGAAAATAACATCGCAGGAACTTCCCTGGTCAACAAGGATTCTTCGGACGTCCTTGTTGGCGATCACAGCAGTGATGACTACAGCATCGTCACCATCAGGAACGGTTGGGCCAAAATCCTCGTCAGAGAAAGAGATTATGGGAGCCTCAATTCCTCCTCTGTAAGGGCGATTGTCTTTGACTTTCCCTTACACAGATAGAATCATTCTGTGATGATTCTTACGGGCTGTAATTGAAGCTCCTCCTCCAGCGAACCCTCCAGCAATCATGTCAATGACTTCACGTCGGCCCTGACGTTGTTGCTGGGGCATGCTGTCTTTCTGTGCTGCATTATCGGTCATTACACCTTTTTGCTTCTCTGCAGCAGAGAACTTTCGAACCGGACTGGGGTTGTTGTCATCCCCATCGTCGGGATCTCTTTCTCTTTTCTCATTCCGTTCTGCCCTGTCAAAGGATTTTTCTTTGAACAGGTATTGCTTCAATTTGCCTTCTCTAATTAGCGTCTCAACCGCGTTCTTTAGAGCTTGGCATTCATCAGTGGAATGACCATTTTGTTCATGAAAATCACAGTACTTTCGTGAATTTCCTGGTCTTTTCATAGGGGCTGGTCTCCTGATGCCATATGTGCTGAAAACTGGCCATCCGACCTCTCTCAAAATCTGAGATGGTCTGGCAGATAACTGTGCATAATGGCTGAAGGAATTGACATGCCTTTCTCGAGGTCGAGGAGGGTGGTTATCCACCTTAGGATTGGTGAATGGCCTCTCCATGCGTTCTGACCTCGTCTTTTCCTTACCCTTCTGGGTTTGGGGAGATGGTGTTGGTGGCTTTTTCTTTGCAGCCATTGCCTCCAAGTGCATCTCTATGCTCACATACTTTGAGGCTTTTTTCCTGAACTCCTCAAAAGTTGCTGGGGGGCTCTTTGCTAATGAAAGAGCGAAAGCTGATCCTGGCTGCAATGCCTCAATTACGATATGCAGCTTGATAGATTCTGTGAGGTTAGGAACCAGGGCTGCTTCCTTATAAAACCTCTTCAAAAAATCTTTTAAGCCCTCAGTTTCACTTTGCTTAATCTGAGCCAAGGTATGAGACGTCTTGGGTACGTCTCTGGAGATGACAAAGTGGGTTTCAAAGGCAGCTGCCATTTCCGTCCAAGAATCTATGGATCCAGAAGGCAGGCCTTTAAACAACCCGAGGGCTTCCTCAGACAATGTTCGAGGGAACATTCGGCACATCACGTCTTCATCAGCCCCCAAGTACATGGCTTCAAACACATAAGCATCAAGGTGCTTAGTTGGATCAGTTTCACCATTATACTTTCCGATGGAAAGTGGTTGAGTGGTTTGAAGGTGCTTGGGGATGCTGATGCCCATAAGTCTCCTTGAAAAAGGAACCTTCAGATTGTAAGACAATGGGGGTGCTGTTGTTGAATCTCTCTTCCTTCGGGAAGCTGCATCCTCAGAATCGCGAGTTTGTTCTCCCTCCTCAAACGTTGGGATCTTTGAGTACTGAAGAGTGGTGGACTTTTCACCATCAGTTGTGTGGGGAGTGTTTCGCGTGCGAGATGACTCTTTATCCTCGCTTTGCCTTTTTTCTCTTCGCAATTCAGCGAGTTCCTTCTGAAGTTGTTTGATCAACTCATCACGAGGATCAGGATCAGACACTGTTACTATCTTCTTTGAGCTGCCCCCATGAGAATCAAAGTTGAGTTTTCTGAAGGCGTTAGGATTGGTTCTGCCTTCAGCCTGATTTTCCATGAAGTCTTGTGCTTCGCCTTCCATTGTGGATTACCTGCTCTGTCAAAGGATATGGGAATAACTTTATCGGGTCCCACCGGGCGTGCCAATGATCTGTCCTGGACCGGGGTCAATAGATCCGATCTCAAGCCAGTCACGAATAGTATGTCAATACCGTCTAGTAGACCGGATGTATGTGTATCCGATGTATGTATCCGTTGTCCTTGGGTGAAGAAAGCGGATTGGGCGTCCTGGAGATCCTTTACACCGACCTAACGCGTTGAAGTGGGCGAATGGTGGTGTCACCTACAAAGATTCTCCGACGCTCAAGTCAGTGATTATATTCCAAGTAAGGAATGTATTCAGAGAGGAATCAGTCATAAAAGAGCTCAAGAAGAAGCCCCCCACCCCTCAATCATGAAGTGAGTTCATATACCTGATTGGCTCGATTAACGAGGACTCGTTGGTGGGGAACCACCAACTCCCATTAGCATTATTATATTGCGCACTTACCTGCATGATTGGGTCAAGTGGCTATTTTATATTGAGCGTAGAGAATGTAGACTAGGATTAGGGAACAAGTTGACCATTCCCGTGAGCAAAATTTGGCTCGTAGTGTAGGGAATTATTGATCGATCCCTGTAGCAACAATCCTTGTCATTAGCACAGTGACGTGTGTATTGTCCGATGTCATGGTGTTATCCTGAACAACCGGTATAGGGAGAACGCCTGATACGGAATTACAGTTCGGATGTATACCGATGACACCGGTTACACGTAGATGTCTTATCAAAGACGTTGAAATATGTATAGCAGATCGGATACCGGTATTGAGACCGGATCACAAGGTATGTCTTGTAGTTCCCTCGTTCCAGTCCGTAATGGAAGAAATGGAAAGAACAGCCTTTTGAACGTATAAGAATGAGAAGAAGAAGAAAAAGAGTGTGTGATTTGCTAAGTGGTTCGTATGTAGATGGTAAGTTGTTAATAATGAGAGAGTAAGTGGCAGACTTTGAATGGAGGATTAGGTGAGATTTAATGGAACCTTTTGACTCGTCTCACTGTCATCTTTGCATTAAAGAGGTTAGTGATATATTAAAATATATAAAGTGGTCTGAGTGGAGTTAAAAGGTGTTCGTTGTTGGAGATTTTTGAAGAGGGCGGTATTGAGTTTATGAGAGTAGAATGTAGTGTGAGAGCGGAGTGTAGTGTGAGGCGGTGTTGAGTGAGGGCGGTGTGCTGTGAGGTCGGTATGGAGTGAGGGCGGTATTGAATGTGAGGGGCGGTGTGGAGTGAAGAAGGCGGTGTGAAGTGTGAGGGACAACGCCCATGAAAGAAGGCGAAGAGGTCGGATTCGGTGAACATCGGCTCGGGGTCATCCGGTGTACACACATGTTCTAAGGACGGTTAACTTCCTAACCAGAGTGAATTTCTTATTTGGTCTGCATCATACTGGACCCTTCCTTTCCTTCATCAGTACTCCGATGTGAGCTAGAGGACACCGGGTGTTTCCTTACATCAGATCGCTCAAGCGTAATCCCACTCGCTTGAGCGAGTCCTGCTATCTTGGACGAAGTGAGAGAAACAAAAATATCAGGGCCGAGCGTGCTTGAGCGCAGGAATGCTCACTTGAGCGAAAGCTGATTGAAAAGAGGAATTATGCACCAGGGTTCATCTCGCTCAAGCGAAATCCGACTGGCTTGAGCGAGTCATGAATATTCGCTCGGAATTCATCTGAATCTGACTCAATTACTTGGTTCCTCACTCGGTAGAGCCTGTCCAGACCGAGCTCTCTCTCACTCATCCTTTCTCTAGGTAAGTGAGTCTTCATTTAAGTATATCCACTCGGTAAACCTTCCAGATACTGAGTCAGCTTTAAGTCAGTCTTTTACTCGAGTTTTCACTCGGTAAAATTCTTCTGAAACCGAGTCATTCTTCTCTGTTTTCCACTCGGCCATTTCAAATCATTTTTAAGCCGACTCGTACATAATCTATCACTCAGCACAATTGATCCAAACCTATTTATCCTTCACCCAGTCTTTAATTTAGTGAAAACCGAGTCCCCCTTCACAGTCTTCAACACTCGGTTCCCCATTCCAAATCCGAGTCTCCATACACACACGGTTCCACTCGGTAAGACTTTTCAGAAACCGATTCTCTCCTCATAGTTGTCCCCTCACTCGGAATATCTCCCAATCAAATGCCACTCGGCATTACCCAACCTTATTTCACTCGGGTATTCTACAAGTGCATCATTCAGTATACCATTCCTAATCACTCATCTTCTGAGCCGTGTCTCACTCGGTAATTCATCTCCAAACCGACTCGTCTCCTGATCAGCTTTCACTTAGTGAATTTCATCAATGCTGACTTATTCCTATTCAATGCCCACTCGGTAATTCAGTTAAGTATGACTTACAACTATAAGGTTTCTGTTTGGTGATTACACCGTGTGTCTCCAGTCGGAAATCCTTCCACTCGGAAGTATATGTTCCTCTGTATTACACTCGGAATGAATGCACTCAGTGAGTTTTCACTCAGAATTGTAACGTCTGGCTATGTTTGACTCAGAGATTGGTCCTTCAGAAGTCTTCGACTCAAAAACAAGGCTTTGGAGAGTACTTGACTCAGAAATGAGTCTTTCTGACATGTTTGACTCAGCAGTGAGTCTCTGAGACAGTATCTCACTCGGAATAAGTCCTCCTGACCATGTTCCACTCGGAAAACACCATTTTCACTCGGTATTTCCATTTTCCACTCGGAATTCCTTTTGGTCACTCGGAATTTGCAGTTTTCACTCGGAACAGACTCTCTTTCTCACTCGGACAGTTCTTTCTAAGGTATTTTCATTCGGAATTTGGGCCTCATCCTTAAAGGTTTATGTAATTCCTATAATTATACCCAGAAAATGAAATTTTGGAGTACCACAACCATCCATAGAGTGTTTTTATTCATTGAGTAACACTAACAGATCTTTTATACTTCAAAATTTACCAAAAAGAGCTATTATTAAAAACAGGATGTTACATGAACTAAGTTAAGGAAAGGTTGATTATGTTAGATAACAGCTTGTTAGTTAATTAATCTGAATAATTGCTTGAGGACAAGCAAAGTTTTAAGTTTGGGGATGTGATAAGTCTTGAAAAGACTTAATTATTCTGCCTTTTATTAGAATTAATTCATTGTGTAAGTGGTTAGTTTAGCCTTATTATTCAATTAATTGATAATAATTTATAAATTATGTAAATATTGCAAAAGTGTTTTATTTATAGAAGAGAATGGTTAAAAACATTAATAAATTAAGAGTTTATTACTATTTATAAATTTAATAAGTAGCCAGCATACAAATGCTAGGCAATTAGTTGATTTTTGGTGCAAGAACAGGACGTACTCGAGAGAAAAGGACAAATCCGAGTGAAGAATTACCAAAAGCCGAGCAAGAATTTATAAAGCCAAGTGAGAATTCATAAATCCGACTGAAAGAAGTTCACAAGACCGATTGGCTGAGACTTCAAAGGGTTGACCGAAAGGAATTAACAAAAGCCCGACTTGAAAAGACTCCCAAGAGACCGACTCCAAAAGAGAACAGGGAATCAGATACTGCATGAGAACCCGAGCGTCAACTTTAGAACGATGATTCATTTATCAATCCGCTCTAGCAAAAGCGACCTCGTTCAAGAGTAACTTCAAAGAACCGAACTCGCCCAAGCTTCGCCATAGCGCTTAAGCGAGAGTTTAAATTAGCTCAAGCGATAATCCAGTTTGCTGAAGCATAGAGGCAGTAACTTAAACATTGTTCTTTTCCTCCAACAACATACTCAACACCGATGTAGTTTCATGCTGCTGTCCCTCCTACTGCACCTTAGAAACTTAAGTTGTGAGCTGTTATTAGCTGGCGCCGTGCTGTAACCAGCTAGGGATGAGCTGGAATCTGTTAGGAGCTGATCTGTAATTAGTTAGTTTAGACGATAACTTAAGTTTTCTAAGTTATCAGTTAAGTTAGTTAGGTAGGTAGAAACATATATATAGGTTGTACATATTCTGTAGGAGAGACACATACGCATACACAGATACGAAATAACAGAACGGAGAACATTCATTAACACTTCGAACATCTCACTACACATTTTTCTCTCTCTAATCCTCTCCTCCATGACGTTCCACAATCCTTTATTGGAACCGAAGTCAATGGAGTTCTAAATCCCTAAGGTTGGGATTGCGAAGGTTAGCAATGGAGTCTTGAAGCTGTTAGCAAGGAGATCGGCTTCTAGATCCTGAGGCGAACAAGCTGAGAAGTGGAGCAGAATCGCTGGATTGACAAATCCAGAACTGATGAAGAACTTCGCTAGTGAGGAATCATGGTTGAAGCTTTGGTAACTTCCAGCTTTCTAACTAGTTCAGGCCTAATCAATTTAGGTGAATAGTTAGAGTTCAACCTCCAATTTCGCATTAGATTCTTAGGTTAATTGAGCACTTAAGGAATTAAGGTTCGATGCTTAAGGATTAGTGTTTTTCACCTAAGGAATTAGGGAATAACCACAAGCGGATTGTCCTCTAGATTGTGAAGTTCGATTATACTTTAATTGCATGTTTCTTGAGGAAATTGTGAGCCGAAGCAATTCTGACCTGCTTTCTTTTAATCACTTTTCACATTTATCTTAACTCTGTTTCTGAAAATACCAAAAATAACTAGAAAACATTAAAATCATAAAAATCGAATGAACTACCTGTATTTCGTGTTGGTTCAGCTTGTACTAGTCCAAGATTGAGGTACTTACCACAATCCCTATGGGACGATCAAATATTCTACAATTTTAATGACTGGTGCGCTTGCCATAAGTGTAAATCCGAGAGTCATATTTTGTTTTACTAAGATTTTCAGCACCAAGTTAATGGCTCGGGATTTTAGCATCACAGAGCGGATTTGTAAGGTATTGAAAAGGTAAAGTATTGTGTATATGACTAAGTTATCCAGTAACTATATATTTGACACAAATGATTGAAGAGAAGCAAAAATAAATCTTATTTCTATGAAGAAAAATTTTATGTGTCTCAAAGTGTTAAAACTGGAGCTGATCCCAGTATACAACTATAAATGAATGCATAAAATCAAGGAGCAGGTGGTTGATTCTCCGAGGTGGGCACTTCCGTTCTCTCCTCTTCAGCTCCCTCATTTTGAGCCTTATCCGCTCCAGTCTCTGGGCCAGTTTGAGCACCTTCTTGTGTTTCACCTTCGGGGCCAGGATTGGACATTGCAGGTTCCATGCTTTGACCCTCTGGAAGTGGAGGTAGTTCATAAAGAGTTTCGCGAGGATCCTGGTGCGAGGCGTCCTTCTTCACTTCGACAAGTTTCCCTCCGTGGAACTCATAGAACGGATCCAATCCGTACAAATTAAGCTTCACGTCAGGGTTGCGGTAAAATACTTGATGAAGTGCCAGGCCGAAGGATTCGTAAGCGACCTTCTTGTATATTTCCAAGGCTTTGGCAGCCTTGGCCTTAGCAGCAGATAATTTCTTCTGAAGCTTGGCAAAATCCTCCTCCGATGGACCAGTGCTCCTACTCCCCTTCTTCAGCTCTTTGATCTAGGCCTGCATTTCCTTCCGAAGGATTTCCCACTCCCCTAGGCTTTTATAGTGACCGGCCTCTATTATTTTGAGATTATCAGCAAGCTTGGCCGATCTTTTTTTCTCTAATTGTAGCTCTTCTTCAAGGAGTGGGATAGGCTTATTTTGCTGTTGAAGCTCAGTGACCTGCCGCTCTAAAGCTTTATTGGCAAAGTGAAGCTGGCTTGTTTCTTCTGTCTTTTTCTGAAGTGTTTCCTTGGCCTTCTTCAGCTCAGCCTCCACACCCCTGTGAATCTCAGCTTGCATGGCAACCCAGTTTTCCTTCTTGGCAATGTCAGCTTCAAGTTTTTCAACTTGCTCCATATAATCCGCCTTCTTGCTCAAGGAGTCCAAGAGGCCGGATAACTCATCCAGTTGCCAACGGCCGGCCTTGCAAGCACCTCGAACTTCAGCAGCATCGAGGGAAGGGCGGAGACAATACCTTGCCTTTAGAAGAGTGGGGGCGTAGACCCCTGGAACCAGAGATAGGGTGATAGAAAGGATTCACCTGGAGGATCAAATACTGGGGAAGGACCGCTCTCAGAGTCCGGCCCAGACGTGGTCTGTGAGGGAGGGGCAGTTGAGTCAGAGACGGGCTTCTTCCCTTTATCCTTTTTTAACCCAGATTCCTCAAGGGTTTTTTGACGCTTCTTTGCAGGGTCACCAGAGGGAGGCTTCTCCATGCCCGACGTCTTGACCAGACGCCTCTTTTTCTTCTTTTTCTCTGGGACGTCCTCTTCATTACTCTGCTCCGTAGCCTCTGTTTGTTTTTCAGGCTCCTCCTCATCAAGGAGAGGGACCTCGTCTCCCACTGCGGAGGTTAGAGGAATGGTTGGAGCCTTGGTGGAGTTCCGCTTGGCTTGAATTTCATTCTCTTCGGAGGAAGAATCGTCATCAGCCAGCATAGTCCTCAGGGACAATATTTTGGGACAGGCTTTTTCAATTTATTCTGCAAAACAAGGAGAATTGAGTTAGCACTTGGGAAGAAAAACAATTAGAGCGGAATAAATGCATGACATAACCACAGTTAAGAACGGGTATTACAGAGGTAGGTGGTTCGGACATCGTCACCCCCAGGAGGAGCCTGCAGGAAAACCCCTTGAGGGTCTTCGAGGCCGTCTGCATGGCACTCAGTACCTCGACAGAGTGAGAGGAAAGCTCACTCTCTTCAGTATAGTAAGCACGGCTCAGCAGCAGAAAGTGCTCGTGCGACCAACTGAGAGGGAATTTAGTGAATCCTTCCTTGTTGAGCCAGAAGACCGGCTTGTTGGGTTGAATTCGGACCCGCATGTAGTAGTGTTTGAAAGAACGTCCGTCCACCTTCGCGGATTCGGTGTAGGACTTAAAGTTCACTATCCTCGAGTCACAATGGAGTGTTATGAACCCAAGGCCGCCCTTCTTGTTGACACGGCGGACCACTTGGTAGTAATAAAATAGCTTGGCCATAGTGGCGGTGAAGTTGAAATGCTCTCCTAGAACTTCGAGAGCCCGCACCAGACCCCAGCCGTTGGGATGCAGTTGAGTAGGAGTGCAGTGAAGGAAGCGCATGATGACCATTTAAAACTCCGTCAGGGGGAAGCGAACTCCCAAGTTTTGGAAGACGAAGTCGTACATGTAGACCGACCTCTTGTCAGGGACACGGTGGCAGACCCTCTCAGTTAGAAGGGGGCAAGGACGAGAAAGCGTCCCTTGTACTTCTTCTCAGAGTAGATTTTACAGCGGAGAGTGACCGAGCCGCCCTCTTCATTTGCGTGATGAGAAGGGATTTCCAGGAATTCATCTTTGACCCAGCAGTACGGCCTTTCACTGTTCAGCTTTTCCCAATTCAGCCGGTGTGCCACGACGTTGACACACCCTTCAGTAGTCCGCAGAATCAACGTCTTGCCAGACCCCGGAATCTCCATGGTACCTGATGCACGATGGAACGCGTATGTGCTGTGATAGAAGGCAACATCGTCAGAGATAGGGATGGCAAAACGGGTTGGCCTGCCGGGCCCTGGCCCGCCCCGCCAAGTTAAACGGGCCAAAATTTAGGGCCCGCCCCGCCTAAGGCGGGCCCGACGGGCTGGTGGGCCGGCCCGTCAAAGTTAAAATTGCAATTTTTTTTTAAAAAAGTGTCAAATTAAGATTAAAAAATTAAAGAAAATATTATTAAAAAAAATATATAAATAGTAAGAGATGTTACTTTTTTTTAATTTTAGAAAATCAAAGTATATATTTTAATAAAATAAAGTATAAATTAGTAATATTTATATATTTTTTCTTTTGGAGGGGGCCCGTCGGGCCGGCCTGCCCTGCCAAGGTTTTGGCCCGCCAAATTGGCGGGAGGCGGGCTAAAAATTCTTGTCTGGCGGGCTTGGCGGGCCAGGCCGTTGGGCCTGGCCTATTTTGCCATCCCTAGTCAGAGAGATAGCCTTCGTTACTTGACCAATTCTTAAAGCTGCTGGTGGCCCTCGAGTTAAGGGGATCCTCAGAGCGGCGCCGATCAACTGGCGGTCACGAGGATGAAGTCTCAGCTCTCTCTGAGCGATGAGGCCCAGCCGCAGGAAGATTCACTGGAATCCTTCCTCCACGACGGCTAGAGGGGGCACGAGAGCTTAGATTCCCCCTGTTTAAGGTACCAGCGCTGCTTGTTCTAGGACGCATGATTGAAGCAAATGACTAAAAATAATACGGAGGTAAAGGTTAGGGAGGTTACCTAAAAGAAAGAAGAACTTTGTGAGGATGAAAGGCAGCAAGGGAATCTTCAGGAATTTTAGCAGAGGTTCACTAAGCTTGATGGCAGAAATGGATTCCGAAACTCGTTAAGTACCCCTTTTATAGGTAACGAAGAAACACAGTGAACAGCCAAGAGTCGCAACGTTTGTTTCAAAACGCAACCTTTAAGATTCAAACGACTTCATCGTTTCGTAACATTAAAGCGCGAAAATGGTAACGTTTCAGTAAATGTTTTTACGAAGTGGGCTCGCATAAGTTGAAATCCAGGCCCAATAAGCCCAATCGACGGTTACACTCTTGGGTAATGATGGTTCACGTGTTAAAAAGGGACATTTAATGTCCAATCATTTCAGACGTATTTAATGCATCCCAACCACTCCTCGAATACCAAGAGTTTTGATTTTCAAAAAACTCTTGGGATTTCCCTCAATATGAATCTTTGTCCGAATCCGTTATGGATAACATAAGAAGAGCGGTCACATAGTTGGCAGAGCGGATGTTGAGGAGTTTTCAGAAGGAATTTCTAGAACGTTCCATCGGCATCCAGACTTTTCAAAGGCTGTATAGCTCATGTAAGCGACCTAACAGTCCCTCACATAAGCTAAGGGACAAATAATCCGGTCTAGATACCGGTCCCCAATGTTATGACGTCAGAATGACCTCTAAGGAGGGAAACCGGTGTCACAGTTCAGACGATGCCACACCGGATATCCGTTGTACTTTCATCCGTTCTCATTCCATCAGACGTTCTATTCGTCCTCGCTACAACGGATGCTTCTTTCGTTCTCATTTCACGTCGATAACTGTTTGCTTCAGGGTCACTGTGAGATAAGAGTTCCTTATAGCTTATCAACGAAGATACCCTGCATAGCGGAATGTGTCAATGTCAATTACCTCAGAGAGTAAGTACATGTGTCAGCGAAATATACGGAAAGGTGATTGTCCTCCATCCTTATCAACAGGATCGTACTCTGATAATTGACCTACCCCCTGACACACTCTGAGTACTGAGCTACTTTGATTGACACACTTCACACGCTATCAGAGCCAATGGGCTCACTTGCATCCAACGATTCATTTCCTATGTTCAACTATAAATAGCATGATCTAAAACATATGCAAGGTGACGTTGTCCTAACTCACTTTTTTACTATTGCATTGCTTGAGTATTCACTGAGTTCATACACTCTTCTAACTTGAGCGTCGGAGAATCTTCACAGGTGGCACCACCTTTCGCCCTCTCTCAACGCGAAACGTCGGTGTGAAGGATCTCCAGAACAACAAGACCGGTTTCTCCCACTGAGAGATCGGATTATAACACTGGATACCCACTGTACCGGTGTGTAAACCCTAAAACATCTAAACTCTTGTGGCTGGTCCCACACCGGATCCTAGACCCCGGTTCAGACCAGTTCAATTACTTTATAACATACACCAAACAAATGTGTTAGTGGGACAACTTTGGGTAGTTTCATTTCTAGGAGAGGTGATTATAGTAATATTCTTCTTACTCAGGAGATCATGCAAACTATCCATAAACACAAGAAATGGAAGAGGCTCGTGGCAATCAAGATTGATTTAAAGAAGGCATATGATAGGATTAGTTGTGATTTTCTTAGATCAACTTTGATTGATTTTGGCTTCCAGAAAGGATTATCAATCTTATCATGTAAGGTGTTCAAAATTCTTCTTTATCTGTTCTTTAGAATGGTTTTAGACTACCAAACTTCACCCCTCAATAGGGATTGCATCAGGGGGACCCTCTATCGCCTTACCTTTTTGTTCTCTGTATAGAACAATTATCTATCCAAAATCAATAACTAGTGGAGTACCAAAAATGGCCCTCGGTTTAAGTAACTAGAGAAGGTATTAGTGTTTCTCATTTTCTTTATAGATGAGCTTTTACTTTTTTGCCATGCCTTATCTCGTCAAATAGAGTTGGTGGAGGAAACTTTAAGGGATTTTTATAATGCTTCAGGCCTCAATTAATTTAGAGAAGTCAGAAATGTTTTGCTACCCTAGTATTCATACTCATAGAAAACATAGGTTGACTTCTATTGTTGGTATATAGTCTGGGGAAATACCTAAGTGTTAATCCTCACGGGTAGAGTTAAGAAGATGTTCAATCCCATCATTGATAAAATTAATACCCGCTTGGCCTGATGTATCTTTTGAATAAAGGTTGTAAATTGTGTTTGGCTAAGTCTTTTCTCTCTTTTATGCCCATTCACACGATGCAGTCTTTATGGATCCCAGATGGAGTTTGTAATCATATTGATAATTTGACATGCCGATTTCTTTGGAATAAACATGGAAATGAAAGGGGCTGGCATTTGGTCTCTTAGGAGGAAGTGACTTAACCTAAAACAAGATGAGGTCTTGGTTTAAGGGATACTCGAGGTAACAATCTTGTTATGTTAAGGAAACTAGTTGGTGATATGCTTCATGCCTATCTTAAACCGTGGGTTCAAGTGATTAGCCAAAAATACTTCATTGATGGTTCAGTGCTAATGGGTAAGTATAAGAAATATGACTTTTATGTTTGGAAGGGAATTATAGAGGCAATCAATGTGTTTAGTGGTAGGTTCCAACCAAAGCTAGGGCATGGGTATCAACCAAAGTTGGAATCTGGTGCTTTTCCTCTTCACATTGTTAATAAGATCTTAAAGGTTCATATACCTATCCGGTGGAAGGACCTGACCTTGTGTTTTGGTCTGTTGAGCCCAATAGTGAATTTACCTTTTCTTCTGGCTATGCTTGGATGTTATAAGGCTTTATTTCCTCTAACTTTCTTGTTTGGAAGAGGATATGGGAATGTAGTATTTATTAGTGCCTTCGTTTCCCCTAACCCAACCAATGCTCATTGTGTCTGTTGCCATTTGGATACATCCTCTATCCGTGTTAGGTGTTTGGCAGGAGTAGAAGACCTTTACCACCTGTTTCGTGAGTACCCTTCTTTTGTGCGTGTCTGGAAGGAATTCCATGATGCTAATTTTTTGGATCATACTCATTTGTCTTTTATTGACTGGTTTGATAAAATGATGCAACATAAATTCTCAAACATGTTTGCTATGATTTTATGGTGGCTATGGAGATTCATAAATAATTCTCCTTTTCAACCCGACTAATACATAGAGCCACAATTATGGACAAATTGCTTATATGGCCTTTGAATGAACTCATCTTGAGCATCGAGGTAAGGATGTTGCCACTTTGGTCTTCCTGGATCCCAAGTCTATTAAGTTGAATATGGATGGTAACACGAATCCTACTAATGCTTTCATGGGCAGGGGTGGCTGTATTTAGGATTCTATTGGGAATTGGATATGTGGCTTCTCGTGCAAAGACATCACGGGGTTTCCGTTAGAAGTTGAATGCATGGCTTTAGAGCAGAGGTTAATACTAGCTTAGGATATACACAGATGTAATTTGTGAAACTGTTTGTCCATATTTGTTTTTTATTATGACATATGATACAGACATTATAATACACTGGTGGAGGGATGTCATCTTTAGGCGTTGGGATCTTTGGAAGATGAATTAAAGTTGTTAAATTGTTCTTATTAATCGAGATATCAATGTTGTTGTTGTGATACAATGACAAAGATAGGAGGTGCTGATAGTTTTTATTAAAGGCTGTAGAGGTAATTTCCTCCTTAAGTTTTGTCTTTGCTATGTAATCGACACAACCATCACCCATGTAGAAGCCATATAGCCCACACAAAGTTTAAAGGTTGCCTTGGAGAGCTTTAAGGCCCTTAGACTAGGTCAAGGGTCAAGAAAGCTAGGGAGAAACTTCAGACACACTTGGCTTCGTATATGACACCCATGGTAGGGCCCAAGCCCAAGTAGGAACTCTTGAGAGGACCTTTACACTTTGCACATGCACTATCTTAGAGTAAAGGGCCTCATTTTGGTTTTTGGACCTCCTTTGGGCCTCTTTATCGGGCTTGATTGTCATTTGTACATATTTTATTTTTTATGTTATTAGTTTTAAAAATATTTTAGGATTTAAAATTAGGAAATAGTTTGGGAGCCTTTATTGTTGAGCCACTTTTAGGCCTTGTGCCTTGTACACATTTGCATTTGGGCTTGTATTGGGCCAATTCACTTAGGAATTTAGGGTTGGGCCTTGGAGAGGTCCCAAAGCCCATAGAGAAACTAGAGTGGCTGAAATTTAGTGAGGAGGTTTAAATACTTCAATTGCTTGTAATTGTCTCATAAGTTCAATTTTAAGAAAAGTTTAGTGAGATAAGCTCCTTCTTCTCTCTAGAAAAGTAGAGCTATTGCTCATTGTCTATGTTCTTATCCTTTGACTTCCTCCCAAAGATGGTGAACCACTAACTCCTTATCTCTCTAGCCTTAGATATTCACTTTTCCTTCCTTTGCCTCACCACAAACTTCAATTTCTCTATCAATTTCCTAACCTAGATTTAGGTTTTTCTTGTTACAAACTCTCCATTTCCATACCTATCAAGTAACGGCCTGCACATCTCCTTGTCATTTATGAAATTGCTTGAAGTTAGTGGACGTATTTGCTTTGGATTTGAAGGAAGAAAGAAGAGGAAGATCCTTCTCTCTTAGGAATTTAAGTGAATTCCTACAACAGTAATTCTTTCTCTACCTAGTCTTTCTTTCCTCGTAGTAAAAAGAATACATGTGTATTCAAAATATGAGAGTTCATCATCCGATCTGAATTGAAAAAATCATTTAACTGAACAAAATAATTGAAATTGTAAAAAACTGCATTGTGTAGATTAGATCAAATTTTAGATCTACCTTAAAATTAAATTGAGTTTAACCAAATCGTAGTATTTAATATATTATTTTTATTTTTATATCACTTTACTAGATTACATAATAACTTAAAGTGAGACTTAGAAGACTTTAGGTTGTGATTTGTGATTTTCATTATGCTCAAATTTTTTACAATGATGATTATGCGTTTGAAGTAGGTATTATTAATTTTTTTGCTGAAATCATATGTTTTATACTTCAATTTCAAAAAAAAGTAATTACTATAAAATTGAACAAACCAATCCAATCCAATCTAAATCACACTTGATTGGACCATATTGAATCAGATGTCATCAAATTTCAATAAAATTGAATCGTAACTTAATAATGTGATTGGATCGAATGATATTTTGTCCAAAAATTAATGTAGACAAAGAAAACCCCTAATCTAGAGCTACTTAATAATTTCATTAAATTAAAGTGTGAATTTAAATAATTTATAATAATGCATATTTGTAAACTATGAACTTGAATTGCTACATATAAAAAAAGAATATGAGCCGAAGACAAATCTACTTAAAATGATAAAGTGATATAACGATGAAGAAGTTGAAAATGAAAAAAAGAAGGTCGACTAGCCTATTAAAATGGGAAACTGTATACTTTACGACAGTATGTACATGTTGTATGAAAAAATAAAAGAGAATGTAATAAATGTGTTTGAGAGAAATGTAAAAGAAGTGTTGCATAAACTGCGATGTGTTGTTGTTTGAATAAGAATGTCATTTTGTTACGTGTAACAGCTTCCCAATAGATATACAAAGTTACAAACACAGCCTGACGGGTATTCAAATGTCTTTCAATTCAAGTACTGCATCATTGATCACTCCGAATAAACATTGCTTAAACCAAGCTCAGCAAGAGAATTAATTCTACTAATCTCCCCAATTATCTCATCAAGCGCAACATCATCTTTAAGTATTGAAGTATGCGACACCCCACCAATCTTAACCACCTTGAGGTATTGATTTTTCTCACTTTTCCAAAGTTGTTGGAGCGCCAACAAGCTCACCAAGTTCACCGTTCCATCACCATCCCCATAAGAAATCTCGGGTCGTTCATCAAAATCACCCTTCCTATAAAACAAAACCTCTAAGGTCCTCACACCTGTCCCTATAATACAAGTCACAGGCACTAGCGGTGCTTGCATATCATCCACCAAAGGTAGAATACGAGTTTCATAACGATAAACCCCTTCAGGAAAACCAATGTCTTTGAGAAAATCAACCATATCATGAGCCGAATAGCTCTTATTTGGAGTGATCACTATTGGATTTTGAGGCCCAAAAATGTTTGGATTAGGCAAAAGCCAAAGGTTGCTCTCTGAACTTCTCTGTTCAGCCCTGACTATTAAAGGGTCCACTAAGGGCACTCCTAGAGTGTTACCAGATGCAAAAGTGTACATTTCGTCAATAGCACCACCCCATGGAGTTGAAAGAGCTATGAAGTGTTTGATGAACTTGTGGCGCCATGAAGAGGGGTTTCTATTAAGGAGTTGGAGGACAAATAGGCCTCCTAAGCTGTGGGAGACAAGTATCACTGGTTTGCCACCGTTGGAAATGCTTGCTTCTTCAATCAAATTCTTTAGGTCTTTCAGGAACTTGGACCCTACTTGAGATGGGTGACCTTCAGCAGCCAGACCATATCGAAAATCGTAGGGGGCTCCAAACAGAGTTTCACCATCAGTGTAACCAAGCTGTTCCAATGAATCTACCAGTGGTGCCATGTATCCCGTGATGTGCCTGTTCAATGAAAAGTGTTGCAAACACAAGCATTTTCTTGAAAACAAGACACTGTTTTATTCCATAAGGACTCTGAAACATATAATTTACAGAGTCTCAAGAAGTAAATTCTATATTTGTGCTCTTAACATGTCAAGATAAGGATCACGCAAACAGATATCCAATTCTGGAGGATAAGTTAGTTACTTGATCTTAGAAGAAAGAGGAAGTAAAATAAAAGGATGCATGCACTTACTTTAGGTGAGGATTGAGATAAAGAAGGGATTGGGTAGAACCAAAGTGAGGGACCCTGGTGTGAACCCCGGGGGTATTAAAGTAATCATCGAGTAGGGGGTTGTAGTGAAGCATCATGCGGTGAGCAAAGCAGTGAGTGAAAGGGGAAAGAATGACAGTGGAATCGAACCACAACCTGAACCAGCCATTTTTATTCTTGATAAGAGGGTACCATGAGTTGCAGATGAAAGTAGAGGGCTTGTACTCACTGCTCAATCTGGCTTCTAATTGGTTCCCCCCGTTTCCGGGTATCAGAATCAAAGGATGGAGGTGGTTGGCACTGCCACTACAACTGCATACCAATGACACCATCACGACAATAACTAGAGATTTCAGATCCTGTTCTTTCATCGCAATATGGATAATGGATGGCACAAATGATTCATTTATTTGGTACCAACGTGTAACCAGTGACGTTGCTTCACATTATTGGGCCACTAAGCTCCCACGTTGTCACTTGTAACCAATGTGTTATAAAATAAATAAATATTTTAAGTAGTAAATTTTATATTATTTAAATTTTGAAATTTAAGTAATTCAACAAGTATAATATTATATTACCTTTAGTTCAATAAGTAAAAAGAGATGATAAAGTAATTTAATTATTTAACAATAGTAGTGTTAAAAATACAGATAAAAGATTTTGATAGTTAATTGTATGATCTGCATTTGTTTTTTTATTTGATTATTATTATTTTTAGGTCTGATCTGTCATGTTTAAAAGTTTGAATTATCTTAATAGTTTGTATAAAAAAACTTGATTTACATTAAAACTAATAAAAATATCAATAAATAAATATTAAATATCAATTAATTTTTTCTAAATAAACAAATGAACATCTAAAAAATTACAAAATATATATTTAATTATCAATTTGTATATTTAAGTTAATTTTAACATATTTGCACATGTCTTAAAGCTCTTATTTTTATGAAAATTCTTTTTTTTTACCAGCATATATAATAACTACTAAAATTATGTCTCTTTTATTTAAGGGTTACAAGGTCACCCACCTGATGTTCAACCTTGCTTGTCACTTGTATTTATTATTAATGAGAGATTTCCAAACTTTTCATTTATAATATCTTTTAAGAATAATCTTATTAATTCCAAAAATATCTACAATATGATGAAGTTAGTTCTTTTAAAAAGGATTTTTTTCTATCACAATTTTCATATTTAAAATGGGAATGTATCACTTAATAAAAAAATTATAATTTGACACAGAAGAACTTTACAAAGAAAAATATTAGATTAAATCACTCTAATTCTTTTCGTCTTTTATCTTTCACTCGTTTTTCAATTTGATATCTTATATCTTTTGTGTTAAACATATTTTAACTCTACCCATTTTAGTTTTTTAAAAGTGAAATACTTTTAAAATAGCTTTCAGAAATTAAACTTATTTGTATCGATCGGTAAATGGATGTTGATCGTTGTTTGGGTCAATAAAATTATCATATGGCCCAAAGTCTAAAAAACTGAATCCGCCGAGAAAAAAAAAATACTAACAAGCTATTAGTATGGGCTTAACTTCGTTTTTCATAAAAATAATGGGCTTTACCGACATGGCTGATGGTGGATTCAGAGTTGTGACCTTTGGGACAACATACAAAACTTTTATTATTGGGCTAATCAAGACATTTAATGAAAATAACGTAATATTAAACTATAGCTTAATAAAATAAGGAAAACATTCCCCCCTTTTCACTCATAATTTTAGTTATTTTAATTTTTTTCACACAAGCTTAACTTAATAATTTACATAAATATTCTATATTGAGGCAACCACAGAGTACCACCACCATCATCTTAATACTTGAGTAAGTTCGTGACCAAAATCATTTTAATATCATCTACTTCTTCAAGATATTTCCTCCTTTAATGATTTAAATTTTTATACAAATGCCATGAATAATTTGGGCTTCCTCCGCATTTTCTTGTGAAAACATGAGTTACTAATTTGTTTTATGTTTTATAGAGTCACAACTTAAAAAACTAATTTGTATTGGAGTTATTTGGGGTATAATATCTATTGTTTGTTCTACCAAGCTCATCGAGTAACAAAAACAAATTATTGAAATGACAGGATGAACATATTGTTTTTTGAAAGTTTCGTGTCTTTTTAATCGGTAAAAACATATATATGAATACATAAAATCTACCTTAATTTGCTTTAAACTTACATGTAATTCTATGCATTTTAAAAGAAAACATATGATTCGGGTTAAATAGTTTGTGAAAAAAGGAAAAACTCTTTTACATTTATAAATATCATTGTATAAGTTATAAACGATTCATTGGTATTTTGTGAAGAGATATTGGTTCAAACCGTCAAATCAAATATTTTATTTTTTAGGCATTTTGTGAATAGATATTAATCGAAACTTGCTTAGGTATTGACATAATGGTGGTGGTACTTTGTAATTACCATAAGGTTGATGCAAAATTTTAACACCCTATGTAGAATGTTATGTAAAGTATTGAGTTAAGTTATTAGAAAGTGAAAAAAAAATTAAGATAATTGAAATCATGAGTGGAAAAGACATGAATGTTTATTTGTAGAAATGTTGGATATAAATTATAGACATCTAATATATGATTTCAGTGTGCCATATTATAATTAAATGCATTGTTAGCCTACTGGCCAAGGCATTATTTTATGTCCTTTGGGTACTAGATGCATATATATGCAATGCTTGACAACATCTTAATACTATTTTACAAAAAACAAGTATGAACAATAAGCTAGAAAGATTAATTAAAAATATTAATTGAAATCATGAGAGTAGAAGACAAAAAAGTCAGAAATAATTACTTCTAAATTTTATAATGTCAAAATTAAATCATGATCTTTAATCCAATGCGTACCATGACTAGTTAAAACAATAATACAATAACAATGAAATATCAAAATAATAACAACAATAATATAATTAAATAATAATAACAATAATAATTTAATTTAATAATAAAACTAACAATACCGATAACAATTTAATATAACAATAACATAATTAAATAATAATGAAATTGATACTAATATAATTAAATAATAAGGATAACAACACTAATATAATTAAATAGTAATAATAACAATAAAAATATAATTAAATAATAATATTTACAATACTAATATAATTAAATCATAATAATAAAGAAGAAATACATTTCTTATTTATGGTTATTTGGTAGCTTAACAAATAAAAATATTAGATTTAACAATTTTTTATAATATCCATTCACAAAATGTCTAGAAATCATTTTTTTATCCTATCATTTCAATCATTTGTACTTGTTACTAGATGAGTTTGATAGAACAAGTAGTAGAGATGGTGCCCAAATAGCTCCAATACGAATTAAATCTCCATGTGGTGACTTCATTAAATAAAATAAAAAACATATTAATTACTCATGTTTTCATAAGACATTTTGGAGGAAACTAAGATTATTCATGGTATTGGTATAAAAATTTAAATAAAAAAAGATAAAATATCTTAAAGAAGTGAATGATATTATAATGATTTTGGCCACTAACTTACTCAAGTGTTGACATGATATGATAGTGTTATATAGTTGTCGTGAGGTTGATATAAAATTTTAACACTAAACATAATGTTTTTGTCAAATATTAAGTTAAGATATTAAAGTGTAAGAGAAATTTAAAATAAGCAAAATTATGATATTACAAGTGAAAAGAATGAAAAACTTACTTTGATTTATAAAAGGATATACATTATTATAAGTATTTAATATAAGATGGGAACGTTGCCCTATTTTATGTAAATGCATTGATAACCTAGTGGAGGAGAGGGAGTGCATTTGTCTTTTGTGGATTGAGGATTTAAACCTACTTCTTTGCGGTTTACAAGATATATATGTAACTTTTTTGGTTACTGGGAAATCTCCCTGTTTTTTAGTTTTTTTTTTTTTAAGTGCCGAGGTGTATAATTGATGCTATAAATGATTTTATAAAATTGAATTATATAACATGAGTCAACAGTAAATTATCCATTTTTCCTTAAAATGATCATTATGTACCTTTTACATTCAATATATATATATAATTCTAATTATTGTTTCTCGTTTCTCGTCTGATCCTTTACCAAGGAAAAGTATCTATCAAATATTAAATTAATAAACTTTTAAAGTTGAAGAATATATTCGATAAACAACAACGAAACGAATAAAATAACAAGAAGGACGAAAACTTGTATATGAGTATAAAAATATATAAATAAACTGTTTTAATCGAAAGATACCGATGTGTAAATAAATAAAATTAATGTCGACCAAAAATTTAAGTGAAAGCCTTTGAGAGGGAAAAAAGATTAGTATGAGATATTTAAATGAAAAAGTAACATTTAAGGGGCTAGAGTGTCTCATGTGACTCACCGTGAAATAAAATAATTACAAGTATTTTGTGTATAGACAATCTTTTTAGTCAAAAACGTTTATAGAATATCTCCTAAGAAAATTATTTTCATGAGCAGAATTTGAATATAATATATTGTTTGAAAAGATTCAAACATATATGATTGATTCCAAGAATGGATTTTTTTAAAAAATTCGAGTGTTTCGGTTTTTTATATGCCGTCTGAATTTATTTTGAATTTGTGTATATGCATTTCTACTGGCAACGTGTAGTTGTTAGTTGTCATAATCTTTCTTTTTAATATCTTCCAGCTATAGGTGTCAATTTTTGTAGGGTTCTCTGTCGATATGAATCCCCTCCCTGTAAATAACAAGTTTTATGATAAAACTTGTGAAGATAACTATCCCAATCCTAAATACACCTCAAATATTATATTTTAATATGATAAACTCTTTATAACTTTTTGATGTGGGACTTGAATAAATACCAACCTTAACCCATTAAGTTTTCTGTCAGCTAACCCTAAATTCAACTCATGGGTGATCAATTTGTGCCATGGTTAATGTATTTTTTTTCTATTTTCACTGCTTGAGTTTGAATATTTGTTTAATGAGGTAAACATATTTGAATCTTGAAGGAGTTCCTAACATTATTATTTTTTATTTTCTAAAAACAAAAGTTGTTATATGTTTGACCCAGAAACTTAACCCAAGTTGTACATTCCAAATCGTTAAGCCTGAATTAAAAGTCAATGATAATGATGGCAAGGAAATAACTGTACGGAAGATAATGATAAAGGGATAAGAATTTTGAATATTTACTTACTACATTTAATGTACATAAATTGTTGATTTTATTGGGTCAGTCAGTTGATTCTAAAAGTGAATTATAATTTACTCCTTATATTTATAATTATTATGATAAAATATCTTTTAAAAATACCAACAAAATCTGACCTACTTAATATATTTTAAACCTATCTTTGACTATTTGTGTAGATTTAATTTTTTAATTGACACCTACAACTAATATTTTTAGAACTAGATCGATCATTGAACTGGTAAAGATATTAATTCAACCACATTGTAATTAAACCAGCATTCAACTGTAGTTGAACCAATAAAATTAAAAAATTGATCTGAATTAATCAATTAACTGATTCACGTTTCACTTGAATTAATAACAATGAATATAATACAAGCCGCATTATTACATTTCTTAGGGAGGATTAAAGCTCTGGATGGTGTTTGTATAGTTAGCCACATGTACGAATGTCGTGTTTCTTTTAAGCTGTTCGGCAGAAGATATTTAATTTCTTAAAAGAATTATAATTCTCTTAAGAAAGACTTCAACTTAAAAAGGATTTACACATCTAAGTAAATTGTTCATAAATATTCACGTGTTATTTAACTAAACTAGAAAGTTTAGTGTAGTTTTTAAAATTAAGTATCCTTAATCATGTATGGAGTATAATTACAATTAATGTTTTTCATTCCTTTTGTGATGTTCAAAAATAAATCATGACGAAATGGGGTTGAAATGGAATGGTCCTTCTGATCCAAGTCACCTCTTACCTTTCTGGATTAAAAAAGAAAACATTGAACAACCTCACTATCATTACACATTATTATTAATTATTAATATTGTACCATTAATTTGGGCAAACCCGTTCCACGCGCGGCTTTGTTCTTATCTTGAATTGTTTTCTTCTGTGGTGTGCTTTGAAAAAGTCCATGTTTTTATTAACAGTTTCATATTTAACACAGACCTGTTGCTTGAACACTACAAAAAACCACTCATTCTTCTCTTTCCCAAACCGCGAGAAAAAAACATAGCTCCTTGTCGAAAATTGGTGGTGGGTAGTTTGAAGATGGAGAAGAAGGGGAAGGGGCAAAAAAAGAAGTTGGTGAAGATCATAACAACACCAATAAGGGTTCTGGGGAAAGCAAAGGACATGTATGTTAGAAGCATAACAAAGTGTGGTCACAGCATGAACTATGGCAACCCTGTGGATGCTGCTGGAATGTTTGAGGCTTTGCCTAGAAGCTACAGTGCTGCCACGTCACGCTCCGGTGGAAACGAGGATTTCGCCGAGCTTCTCAGAGCCGCTTCGGCCAGGACTTTGGTCAACAGAATCGATGTCGATGATTTGGTCCTCAAACAGCAGGCCGAGGCCCGGCCCGTTTCGTCGCATGGGCTACCCAAATCCACCAGTGTTGGCATGGGCCGGATCGATGAGGATAAGCCTTTCGATCTTCGTGATGGGGATGTTCCCGTTGTGCCCCAATCGTACCCGAGAAGTAGAAGCTACGCCGTTGGAAAGACGAGTGCTGTTTTGTGAAGATCTGTATTAAATTCTCTTTGCTAGTTCAATCCATGAATGATTGCGTTTCCAGAAAGATCAATTTCTGAGGATTCTTCTCTCTCTCGAAAGATTAATGCATGGTACATTCTGGTAATTGAATTGATATTTGATTTTTCTGGAATATCTTATGCTTTGATTTTTCATTTTTCATTTTGGGTCGCGGGTATGTCGAAACTGAAAATATCTTAAAAACGTAAAACACGGTTAATAATTTTATTCACCAACGCAACATTTTCATTTTGGGGTCCATTTACGATGAGGTCCAATGGCTTTGTCGAAATTTTACAGATGTGGGTCTCTTTCTTTACCAATCATGAAAGCAAATGGTAAATGTTCAAACAATTATAAAAATGGGATTTTTGCCAGTTTAGGGTCATTTTTTAAATTAATTATAAAAATGGGGTGGTTTTAAAAAAATTGAATGTCTGGAGTAGAAAACGTCATTTCAGTTATTACGTTACGTACTGTGAATTAACGTAATAGTGTTACGTATTTCTCAAAAACGTAATGCATGAAGGGACGATACTTGGCACAAGTTTGAGCAATACGTACTGTTGACTTGCGTAATGACTGGACATTACGTATCTTGAATGGACGTAATGTGTTACGTATTTCCAGCATACGTAACACGAGTTACGTAGTCCCATTATACGTATTAGCTGGACGTGGAGCCAATCAGACAATGCCATGTGGCATTACATATATGCAAATACGAAATGGAAATTATATAAGCCAGCTTCCACTGCGTCTCCTTTCCAGCAATTGTGAGAGTTGCAATCAGAAATTCTGCAAGAAATATACAGAGATGGCATCCGAAGTCATGATGGTTATTTATACAAATGGGCGAAAATACGAAGGGCCAGAAGGTTATACCTTTGAAGGAAACACAAAGTTGATTCAAATTAGGCGTGACATTACCTTTGAGGAGCTAAAAGCTAAAATTTGTAGTAAGTTGAAACTGAAAGGTAACATTGTAATTACTTAGCTAACTTGCAGGGTGGTTATCGGTAAGAAAAATAAATAAATTTTCTGGTTTTCAATTAACTGATGATGTGGAGCTGGAGTCGGTGTTGCGCATTTTTGAAAAACAATTTGACATGGCTGCAGTCGAGGTTTTTGTTGATGTTGGGAGGTGTGATTCGAATGAGGCGGAAGCCCCTTCGCAGTGTTTAACACAAGGTGAACATCTTACCAATTAGGTACATGGCTTTATTTGTTGTTAGGATCCACATTGATGAAAGTTGTGTTATTTTTTTAGGTGCAGATGAAAGAAATGATGATTTACTTGTTGATGATAACTTGGATTTAAATGAGGAACTTGAGTTTGAAAGTGATGATGAAGAATTTGATGAAGGCAATATTCCGATTGATAGTGATGCGGACACCGATGTTGAAGGTGACTTTGAGTCATTATCGGTGACCCTACAATTAGGAAATGCACGTCGCGTTGGTCCGTCTTTAACTGGTTAGTATGTATTACTCACAATGTGTATTTTAACTTAAACAAACACGTGACACCCTAAAAGTCAATTATTTTATCACTATAGGGTCGAGCGGCCAAACCTTTTGGAGTTCCTCGCCATTTTACAATAATGTAAATTTAGATCACCCAGCTACGGAGAATGATATGGTGGGGTTTGATAACCATCCTGAATGGCGTGTTGGGGATGAACTGTATGTTGGGTTAAAATTTAGCTCTAAAAATGCGGTGTAAATTGCGTTGAAACAATACTCGATGAGGGTCCATCAAACATACACGGTCATTGAATCAAAACCAACACATTTTACTGTTCGTTGTCCAAACCATTTCGATGGTTGCCCATGGAGGATGAGGGCAATGTTGTCAAAAAAGACAAACTCGTGGCTTGTTAGTAAGTGGGGAAGGTCTTATACCTGTGTAAATGTAAGGCTTTCCCAAGATAATGCCAAGTTGGACTCAGAGTTTATATCTTCATGCATAATAGGTTGGTATGCATAGTCTAATGATTATCATGAATTAAAGTGGGTTCGTCGTTCACACTTATGTAATTCTCATTGGTAATGTTTTATGCAGGAATGGTTAACCAAGATCCGTCTATCTCTATTGCATTGATACAAGAACGGATAAGCAGTCAGGTTGGATATAAATGCTCATATAGTAAGGCATGGAAGGCTAAGCAAAAGGCAATTGTTAAGGTGTTTGGGGAATGGGATGAATCTTATCGTTTATTGCCACGTTGGCTTAGCCATATGCGTAATTGCCTCCCGGGTTCTGCGTTTGAAATGGTGACGACTGAATTTTTTGCTGGCACTGAGGTCAATGTACGATTTCGTACATTTAAACGGGTGTTTTGGGCATTTAAACCATGTGTCGATGCACTAGCCTTTTGCAAACCTATGTTGCAGGTTGATGGCACCTTTCTATACGGAAAGTATCGACACACTTTGTTGATTGCTACAACACAGGATGGAAATAACTCGGTTCTTCCTGTAGCGTTTGCCATAGTTGAAGGTGAGACCCTCCAGGCATGGAGTTGGTTTTTGATGCAAATTCGATGCCATGTGACGCAAAGGACTGGTTTGTGTCTTATATCAGACCGCCACCAAAGCATCAAGTCAGCTGTTGGAAATCCACAAAGCGGATGGCAACCACTGAACGCCCACCATGTGTTTTGCATCCGACACATAGCCAGTAATTTCAACCACAAGTTTAAGAATGTTACGCTAAAGCAAGATTTACTGAAAATGGGTTAGTTTTGATATAACTTCTGTTTTATACGTAATCACCTCATAGCAAACGTGATTAATATGTGTTGTTGCAGGATACACGCCATGTAAAGCGGTGTTCGATAGGAGGTTGCAAAGATTTCGAGAGGTTAAACCAGAAATCGCAACGTGGATCGATGAAATTCCTAAAGAGCAGTGGAGCATGGCGTATGATATTGAGGGGCATAGGTTTGGGCACATGACAACCAACTTGGCTGAATGTGTCAACAAGGTCTTCAGAGGGGCTCGGAACATGCCCATCACAACGTTGGTTAAATGTACGTATTCACGGTTGGTTGAGTACTTTGTTCAGCGGGGTGCTCATGCCAGGGCAGAGTTTGGGGAAGGCATGAGGTACACTAAGAGGTTGATTGACGCCCTGACCAAGAACCAAACTAGCGCTAGCACTCACTCGGTTCGTCGGTATGATGTTTATGATACCCGGTTTGAAGTGGAAGAAGGGTTTGACCCTGTGGAGCAGAGGGGTGGAAGAAAATATACTGTTGTATTATCTGAGAAACCAAGCTGTGATCGTGGGAAGTTTCAGGTGTATCACTATCCCTGCTCGCATGTGATTGCGGCATGCCAAGTTGTGAGCATCGACTACTTTCAATTCATCCACCCGGTGTATACCATTGATAACGTTATTAACGCTTACTCATCGCGTTGGTTCCCTCTGGGTAATGATGATGATATGCCTGTCACCGATCACGGTTGGGTCCTAACTCCCGACTATGGCAGGATACGACCTAAAGGTCGTCCAAAGTCATCCCGAATTAGAAATGAGATGGACTGTGTGGAATCCCAGACATCTCAACCCAGGTGTACAAAATGTGGGAAAGAAGGTCATAACCGCCGTCGTTGTCCAACAAACGCTAGTGGTAGTACTTCCTGAGATCTACGTAACAAACGCTAATAATTATCCCCTTATGTAATGTAGGCGTAGGTTCCACTTTAATGTATTATGCGTCATCATAATGATAGAGTCATTTCAACTTTGATGAGATTAATTTGATTCTAACTCGTTCTTATAATATAAGTTGTACTTGGTTCATATAATATAACAAACACATTAAAGACAAACATATCACATGTAACATTACACAAGGTTCATATAATATAACAAACACATTAAAGACAAACATATCACATGTAACATTACGTAAGGTACACCAACATTACATCCAATTGTCTTGTAAAATAACACTTTACCTAAACATTACATCCAACTGTCTTGTAAAATAACACTGCACTAAACGGATCAACATTCGAGGATAGGACAAACACATCAAACTACCTATGACGATGGTGTGTGGGGTCTTGCTCGGGGGAAAGTATGCATGGCCGTCTACGGCCCCTGGCATCCCGAATTGGATTCCTTCTTGGAGACAATTCCTGTTCACCCTCGTCATCCGCCAAGTTAATGTCAGTAGCTGCAATAGACAAGTGTAGACTAAGGTCTACACCTTCGTCAAAGGCACGGGAAGACCCTTCTCCCCTGTGTGTCACAAGTGGAGTCTCTGGTGTAATCAGTTCTCGGAAAAAGGCAGTGGGTGACTGTGTCGGTGATGGAACATATCCACTGAGGCCTCCGTAAAGGTTATCGGTTGGAGGAGTGTAGGCATAGAATTGCTCATCCCCAGTAAACTCTGTTTGGGAAGGAAACTGATATGTTGACCACGGATCATTAGGGGCAGATTGTGATGGAACAAAGTAAGTTCCCTGCTGACGAGGGGGCATCTCTGGGAGAGTGTAGGCAACTCGTTCTTCTTGTGTCCAACCCCTGGTAATGCCTTGACGTTCGTTGCGTGTCCCAGGCATGTTAATGTCAAATTCGACTACAGGTGCCTCCTGAAGTGGAGCTGGCGCAAACTGTCTTGCTTCCAAAACCCTGTACTCTTGCCCCATCTACTGCATAGCATTTAGGGATTGTTGCCTGATCTGGTCAAGCAATATGTCAGGGCCTTGAGTCGACATCCCTGCCTCCTTCAATGCCATATAGTGGATGTTCTCCACTACGTCAACCTGTAATTATGAAATATAAAGTAAATCATGAGGGGTTAGTTAGCGCATGGACTATGTAACATATTTGTAACTTAACCATACTGAGTGTTTCGACACAACATGTTTCCGGGTTATCCATCGGCGCGTGTTCAGATTATACCACCGCATGTAGTCTGAGTTTTCAGCAAGTAAACCCTCTTGCAGTGGGTTTGTATATACAAAATCTGTGCGACGCTGCCAAATGTTGATCAGTGGCTGATAGACCTGGTTCCAATTTTCCCCAGCCTTCCCCTTTTGTGTGATGCCATGCAGATGATCTGGCTGCCGAGGAGGAGAAGGAACATGTTGCTGCATCCCAAATTGCCGCATCACCCTATCTGGTTGATGCCACTCCACTATGTTGGTACAAAGCAGCGGAACTACCGCTCTCCAACACCCTGCTCCTTGCAAACACACTGTAGGTAACGTTTGCATTACTTCATTCGTGTAGGGAGTCCACACAATCTACACAACAAAGACAACAAAGTTAGTACAATAAATATTAGAGTTCAGTGTCTTACAAAGGAGCTCTCTGTAACATCCACTTACATCAGAACGCTTCATCTGATCAAAGGCACAACGATAAAAATCAATGTCTTTCCTAACAGCCTTGAAAGTTTCCCTACCCAACCACCTACATTGGAGGTTATTATGAAATACTTAGATGCGGTCATCGTGAGTCAAATAACATAACACAACACAAAAATTACAATTATAAAAGCTCTAAACCTTGCGGCATACGATGTCCCTGTAGGTCTGCCTTGTATTGTCACGTTTGGAGCAATTGCTGGAAATCTGTCCCAAGCCCAGACTTGTAACAATAGGTGAAGCCCGCAAATAGATGTCCACTCATACTTGGTGGATAAACACAACTCACGATACAAATAACTTAAAGCTGTAGATCCCCAGCTGTATTGACCACAGAGATCCAAGTCTTCCAACAAAGGCAGATATTTTAATGAAACACGACTGCTTGAATGATCAGGAAATATTACACCCCCAATTAACCGTACAATGTACGCTCTTGTATACCTCAATAATTTTAGTTCACTGCCCATATGATCTGCAATGTTCAAAAAGTTATCTGATAGCCACTTCATTTTTAAACACCCAACCTAAAACGCATCTTCTGGTGGATATACACCAAACAGATTGTTTACCACTGCACTCCAGTCACGAGCATGTGTCTCCACAATCAAAGGTAACCTATCTACACGTAAACCGACTTGGATGGCAACATCTTGCAATGTAATCGTGCACTCGCCCGGTGGCATATGAAACGTGTGTGTTTCAGGCCTCTATCGCTCAACAAGTGCTGACAGCAACGCGGGCTCTATCTGAAAGAAATGAAGTTGGGCGACACCAAGAAATCCCGCCCTCTGTAACAGTGGCATAATCACCTCTGGAACACCTTGTACACTACTACGGAGAGCCAATACACGCCTACATTTTAAAATTTGATCTGGCTTTCCGTTCCAAACCGATTCAGACACGTGGACATTTTGAAACCTCAACAATGACGGATCTTCTGGACCCGAATTCACTTCACGAGGCTGCGAAGATGAGGCTATACTGCAATAAAACTCAATTTATCACCAACAAAAAACACAACTACTACACAAGCAATAAATACATTCTAATTAAAATGTTTTACATAAAATGTTGTTGGATCCATGTCAACAAATAGTTTTGTTTAATAACACTTTCCACTTATGCATCCATCTTAATAACATTTTACACAATACAATATAAATTAATAACACATAATAATTACATTTTAACTAACATATTTTTCAACATATATACACAGAATAAAACAAAAACTTTTTCATCCATCTTAACTATAATATAAACAAAAAAAATTACATTTAAACTAACATATACTTTAAAAAAAATTACCCAACATCACATACATAATACTATATATTTTAACAATTTAAACTAGAAACATAACACTGCTTTCCCACATACCTTATCAAAGATGGAAGGCAAATGTTGGAACCTTCAATTTAATGCAAAATAAGAGCTCAAATTCAATGGAAAAGGAGACACCCAAGGCCAAACTTAACCTGCTGCTGGTAAAATGCAAATGGTAAAACCGTTTTTACACTAAAAAAGTAAGGACCACATACCCTTTTAAAGGGGTTTTCGGTGCCACGTGCCACAACCCCATGCATTACGTATCATGGGAATACATAACAAGGGTCAACACTGCCATCTTCTACACCTCTGTATTTCGTAGCTTGGAAGGACGTAATGCAGACTGACATTACGTTTTATGGTCATGCGTAATGGATGGGGCCGTGCCACTTGTCAGCCATGCAACATTTACGTATTCTGGGCATACGTAATACGTATTACGGGTGCCAAAAATACGTAACGTAAAAGTTGACATGACCCCTTCTACCCCAGACATCTAAATTCTTTAAAAACCGCCCCAATCTCATAATTAACTAAGAAAACAACCCTAAAGTGGCAAAAAACCCATTGGCGGATACCTACTAAGTAATTTGAGTACATTGATTTAAACTTTGACCCCAGAGCTCTCGTAAAGGGATGTTATAGGTTAGTTGGTTATAGTAAATGGTCTAATTAAATTATAGATAATAATAAGTACAATAAAAAAGATAAACATGATATCCCTTTGTCTTAACAAATTGAAGGCTTTGAATATATGAGAGTTTGATAAATGTTTGATTTGGCTAAGATTGGATTGAGTGTTAGGGTCCGTTTGGTTTCCAGTTGAAGAAACAGAGTTGGAGAAATGGAAAAATTTAAGGGTTGATATTGATCCTTCACGCCGTTCGAGACAGTCAAAACTCCGTTTGATCGTAGGATTTATTTTTAGGGTTGGTCAAACCTAACCAAACATGCTCTTAAATGGGTTGATGCACGAAGTGTAGGTTGTTGATTGGGTTGAGTACCACAATTTGGCCTATTAAGGGATTGATTGGACTGATAGTCACATGTTGACCTATCAAAGGTTTATTAGGTTAAGCACTTGGCTTGTGTCCAACGGAGACTTTTATTGAGGGGTTTTAATCCTTAATGAATTAAATGTCTAGGCCCTTGGGGTAGGGAATATAAACCCACCAACAATAAGCTTTGAAAAAGGGAATGAGCGGTATTATTCTTAAAACTCGTCTTTCGATCAACTTTATTTAACCTTCGTACATAGTTTTTGACCTTATTGGTCGGGCGTTTTTTTTTGTTTGGCTGCTTGGATGTGTTGCTTGAGCCAGCTAAAAATGTCTTGGTCAAATGGATCGATTATTGTGTAAACCGTAAGTTTATTACCTGATGGCCAAGTGGGCCAATTAGCACATGAACTTTGCGTGATGTTGACTAAGTGTCTAGTTTGTTGTGTAAGTTTTGAATTTCTTTTAAAAGTTTGTGCTCCACGTGTCATGAAACGTTTGGTGTAACCTTTACATCCACACATATTCCCATGTGAGGCAGTTGTCATTTCCACTTTTTCACAAATTTAAAATCTCTTTATTTTCCTAAAACCCTTCATCTCATTTCTTCTATTTTTAAACTCTTCATCTTTTTTCTTCTCTCTTCATTTTCCTCTTTATTTCTACTTGTTTGTTTTCATCAAGGATTTCATCATTTGCTTGTTGTTTCTTTTGGTGAGTGTTTCTTCACATCTTTGACTATCATTGTTGTTATTCCATGTTTTCTTTAAGTCTTCTTGTCCTTCTTTTTTTTCTATAGGTTTTACCTTTTTCTTTGACTTTGGTTGGTGTTGTTTATTTAAGGTATTATGAATTTAGGTGTCTGATTTCCTTTAATTTTTTCCTTCTTCTCATTTCTAAGTTTTGTGAGAGGTTAGTTTCTCTCTGTCTTTTGTATTTCTATGAGGTTTGCATTTCTTGTCTTCTTTTTTTCTTTAAATTATGGTGGGTGTCTATCTTGCCGGCTTGTCATTGGATCCGCCCATCCAACAAGATGTGGTTAGATGAGCTTTTGTTTATCTGACCGAGACATTTATAATGGGCAAAGTACTGGCATCCTGGTCGACTAAGTGGAGCGGGTGTGTCCAAGTTTCTTGTGTTTCCAAAAATAAGCGAGTTTCTTGGCAGAAAGGATCAATCTTTAAGGATTTCTTTTATATATATGAACCTTATCTTAGCTATTTAGGTGTTTAAATCCCTTTTGCTGATTTTGAATGCAACATTCTAAACATTTTAAATGTTGCTCATTCCTAATTACATCATACACCTAAAGTTTTATTCGTGCTTTTAATGTTGTGTACTTATTATGGTATCTTAGCCCTTGATGAACCTCTGAGCTTCACGATGATTGCGGCTATGCATGCTAGAGAGGATTCGAGAGGAAGAGAGGGAGCTTGTGTGAGGGGAGGAAGGGTACGACTTTGGTGGTGGAAGCCGTGAGGTGGATCATGAAGGTGGTGATGGTTTCGGCCTTGGGAGGTGATGGAGAATGTCAAAGATGATGGCTTACGGAGAAGGAGATGCTCGCGGGTAAAGGAGAGGACACATGATGGTAATGGCGTTATAATAGAGAGGAAAAGAATGAAAGGGTGATGGCTTAAAGGTGGTGGTGCCGAGAGAGAGGGACAGAGAGAAAGAGAGAAAGAGAAAGAGAAAAAGAGGAGGAGAGAGAGAAGAATGGTGAAGTGATGGTTTTTGGTGATGGATAGAAGGAGAAGGAAATAAAAGAAGAAAATGATAAGGTTTTGGGGTGGTGGTGTCTTAATGATGAAGAGAAAGTGGAGATGAAATTTGTGAGTGTTTGTGTGGGGGTGGTCTGGTAGCTTAGTAGGAGTTTTGAAATGATGGATGTGTATGGTGTAACACCCCTATTTTATTTTTATATTGAAATTTTGAAGGAATTAAATTATGGTTCTTTAGAACTTTTTAATCTACGTATTATTTATGATTTTTTGGAATTTTTTGGAATTTTTGATTTTTTTAATAAAATAATATTTTTTAAATAATTTTAAATTCATATAAGTGACTTAAAATTAAAACTATTTATAAGAAAGTGAATTTATATTATAAGAAAATTTTCTAAAATCCGTTTCAAGTAGACTTATCTAAAAATTATCGGTTTGAGAAAAATCTTTATTTTTTCCCATTGTTAAAAAATTGGGAACGTATCAATAAATTTTTATTAATAAAAAATTTTAGATTTTTAAAATTTAAACTTTATATTACTTGTTATAAAATTAGTAAGGACTGATATAATATCGCTAAATTTCAAAAAGGACTCATTTTGAATATTTAAAATATACCGAGTGACAGGTTACTATTTGGCTTAATAATTCTGCCGACAGTTACTATGCAAAACACTGTACATGTACGAAATTTTCAAAAGATGCACAGTAACCAGGAATAAAAAATTAAAAAATGCACAGTACTTTTATATTAAAATAATGGAATGCATAGTAAATTTTTTTCTATAAATACCGAAGGATTTCTTCTTTAGAATTCACAATTTCAGATTAAGTTTTCTTAATATAGTAGTGCTAGTGAGATAGTGGTGGAAGTGAGAGAGAGAAGTAAATTTTTTTGGGAGAAGGTTCTGCTAAAATCCTAAGGTAAGAATACTTCTCTTATATATTTTTTGGGTTATTTTCATATCGTTTTTAGAAACCTGTTATTATACTAGAAATAATATTATTTTAAGTTACTATTCTGCATAGTAAAACACTATTTCAATAGTAAATTACTATTCAAATAGTAAATTACTATTTACTATTACTATTTACCTTTACTATTCACGTTTTTATTATTTACCGTTACTATTCACGATTTACTATTTACTGTTGTTATTCACAATTTACTATTTACCGTTACTATTTATGATTTACTATTTACTGTTACTATTCACATTTTACTATTCACTATTCACTATTCAAAATTTACCATTTCTGTTTTAAGTAGTAATCTTAATCCTCATCTTATGCTTATACTGAAATAAGATTGGTATTAATATTTCTAGAAATTGGAGGCGCAAAGCAAATCTCTTTTGGGTAACAATTCAAGGTAAGGGGGAGTGAGATAAGAGTATAATATGAAAAGACATAAGAATAATGGGAGGAGTCCCCTACTCATTTTAAATTTAATAATATTATTATTTTAAAATATTAACTTTTTAACTTAAAATTTTTAATAAATTTTAAATTAAATATCCGGTTTAACTAACTCTAACATACCTATGCAAGGACTTAGACCATTATGACCTATATGGACTGGACTATACCTATGAAAGGACTTGGACCATTACGACCCATATGGACTGAACTATACCTATGCAAGGACTGGATTATATGGACTTACATATACCTATACGAGGAATTGACCAAAAGGACTCAAATTGACTATATTAATAATCATTAAATTTTATATTATGATGAATTAATGATATTTAATTGATTTGATTATGATTGATTGATTGATGATATTTAGTTATAATTGATATTGCTTGATTTTGATTGATGATTTTGTGATGTGGAGTTTGAGCATATAGCGAGCATGGCGGAAAACTAAAACTCAGTAAGAATTTTCTTACCTTACTCTTTAAATTTTTACTTTAAATCTTCTCTTCTTAGAAATTATTTTTAACTTTATTTTCAATATTTAGAATAAAAAAAATAGTATTTATTTTAGAAAGAAAACATTTTATAAAAATTAAATTATAACAAATTGAAATAATTAAATCTTGAGATAAAGAAAAATTTTGTAACTTTAAGTATTTTTGGTTAATAACTTAAAGATTATTCTCTTTTAATAAAATAAAATTTTCAAAAGAAAATTATTTTATTTTTCCAACTTAATAACTAAAGATATTTGGAAATAATTGAGATTTCTCAATTTGATTTTGTTAAGATTTAATTTGAGAAAGATTATGTAAAGTTTTATATAAGAAAGTTTTTAGATATTTAAGGCTTAGAAACTCAAATTTCAGTGAGATTCGAAAACTGTACCAAATTTATTTCTGTGGGACAGAAATTCAGGGAATTGAGAAAATGTACAGTTTATTGAAATGATATTGTAAACCTTTAAGGTATTTAATAATTGAGTTTCTAAAAGCCTTAACCAACTCAATATGCGAGTAGTTCATGCATCATGAATCATTAAAGTGAAATGAAATGATATTGTCTGAGGACGGATTATAGAAACCGAGGATACATTAGAGGAGGCTTAATTACGAGCCTTGGGATGAGAGGGTGTGAAAGGGTGCTTTAGGGGACCTGGGGTAGCTCCCTAGTGTCGGATACTTTCACAATAAAATCTTTCTCAATCTGACTAGTCTCTAAGTGTTTCCATGCCAGTTGAGCTGTTCATATTATTATTATCCGGACTTATGGAACAGTGTAAACTCCTGGTTGGCCCAGTGCAAATTAAAATTTAAGGGCCCACATATATAGGTAAGTTATGATGAAGATATTGCATAACATTCATGCATTCATAATTGATTGTGTATGTGATTGTGATTGATATTATTATGTATTGGTTTGTGAAAACCCTTTGTTGCTTATGTCTTAATCGAGAATATTATATTCTGTTTCTCACTCCTTTCTCCGTGTTTTTGTTTCACATGTATTAAATTGATGGTTCAAAGGGAAGGATCGAAGAATATCGGCAGTAAATATAACACGTTTTAGAAAGGGAGCTCGGTATGAATACCGTGGTCCAATGAATAAATAATGTTAATAAGTAACTGCTTCTGGGCCATGGAGTTTACTCTTTTTCTTATGATGTTTAATATTTATTTTTGTTGGATGAATGTAAATTACTTTATAAAGTTTTAATAATATTTATGAGGTATTTCAGAAATAATGTATATAATTTATTCTGATAGTTTCTTTTTAACAATCAAATCTTTAGTAAAAAAAATACGAATTTTTCTAGAATTTATTAAGGTGTAACAGAAATGATATTTAATTGATTTGATTATGATTGATTGATTGATGATATTTAGTTATAATTGATATTGCTTGATTTTGATTGATGATTTTGTGATGTGGAGTTTGAGCATATAGCGAGCATGACGGAAAGATAAAACTCAGTAAGAATTTTCTTACCTTACTCTTTAAATTTTTACTTTAAATCTTCTCTTCTTAGAAATTATTTTTAACTTTTTTTTTCAATATTTAGAATAAAAAATAGTATTTATTTTAGAAAGAAAACATTTTATGAAAATTAAATTATAACAAATTGAAATAATTAAATCTTGAGATAAAGAAAAATTTTGTAACTTTAAGTATTTTTGGTTAATAACTTAAAGATTATTCTCTTTTAATAAAATAAAATTTTCCAAAGAAAATTATTTTATTTTTCCAACTTAATAACTAAAGATATTTGGAAATAATTGAGATTTCTCAATTTGATTTTGTTAAGATTTAATTTGAGAAAGATTATGTAAAGTTTTATATGAGAAAGTTTTTAGATATTTAAGGCTTAGAAACTCAAATTTCAGTGAGATTCAAAAACTGTACCAAATTTATTTCTGTGGGACAGAAATTCAGGGAATTGAGAAAATGTACGGTTTATTGAAATGATATTGTAAACCTTTAAGGTATTTAATAATTGAGTTTCTAAAAGCCTTAACCAACTCAATATGCGAGTAGTTCATGCATCATGAATTATTAAAGTGAAATGAAATGATATTGTCTGGGGACGGATTATAGAAACCGGATACATTAGAGGAGGCTTAATTACGAGCCTTGGGATGAGAGGGTGTGAAAGGGTGCTTCAGGGGACCTGGTGTAGCTCCCTAGTGTCGGGTACTTTCACAATAAAAACTTTCTCAATCTGACTAGTCTCTAAGTGTTTCCATGCCAGTTGAGCTGTTCATATTATTATTATCCGGACTTATGGAACAGTGTAAACTCCTGGTTGGCCCAGTGTAAATTAAAATTTAAGGGCCCACATATATAGGTAAGTTATGATGAAGATATTGCATAACATTCATGCATTCATAATTGATTGTGTATGTGATTGTGATTGATATTATTATGTATTGGTTTGTGAAAACTCTTTGTTGCTTATGTCTTAATCGAGAATATTATATTTTGTTTCTCACTCCTTTCTTCGTGTTTTTGTTTCACATGTATTAAATTGATGGTTCAGAGGGAAGGATCGAAGAATATCGGCAGTAAATATAGCACGTTCTAGAAAGGGAGCTCGGTATGAATACCGTGTCCAATGAATAAATAATGTTAATAAGTAACTGCTTCTGGGCCATGAAGTTTACTCTCTTTCTTATGATGTTTAATATTTATTTTTGTTGGATGAATATAAATTACTTTATAAAGTTTTAATAATATTTATGAGGTATTTTAGAAATAATGTATATAATTTATTCTGATAGTTTCTTTTTAACAATCATATCTTTAGTAAAAAAAAAATTACGAATTTTTATAGAATTTATTAAGGTGTAACAGAGGGTGTTACAAAGTGGTATCAGAGCAGTTAATCCAATAGGCCTGGGGAAAAGGTCTATCTTGCTTTGTCTGTAAACTCTGTATAGGTGATAGAGAATAGAATATCTAACTGGGTAGTAACTGTGATTGATGTGACAAATCTCAGTTATTGTGAAACAGGAAACTAATGGCTGGAAACGATCTTGCTGGAGTTGTAGAACGCTTAATCAATGCAATGGGAGCACGTGAAGGTCAAGGTAACGATGCTTTGAGAAGGCTGGACCTATTCGAAAAGCGCAATCAACCTCGTTTCACAGGAGGATATAACCCTGATGAAGCACAAATCTGGATTCGAGAGATAGAGAAGATCTTTCGAGCATTGCAATGTAATGAAGCTGATAAGGTAGTCTTCGCTACTTATGCCTTATCTGAGGATGCCGAACATTGGTGGGATAGCATGCGTAGACAATTCAAAGTCAACGACGTGGAGATCACTTGGGATTATTTCAAGGATATGTTTCTGGAGAAATACTTTCCAGCTGATGTTAAAGAGAAAATACAATTCGAATTCCTGTCGCTGACCCAAGGAAATATGACTGTTGGAGAGTACGCATCCAGGTTTGAATAGCTATCTCGTTTTCATTCTCATTATAATGATGCTACTAATGAAAGAGATCGGTGTGCAAAGTTTGTAAATGTATTACGGCCAGAAATTAAGGAAGCTATACGAATGCAGGAAATCCGTGAATTTTCTGTATTGGTAAATCACTGCAGGATCTTTGAAGAAGATCATAAGGATAGCATGACCAAAAGTCGTGAGCCCATTCACAAGGCAGGAGAAATGAGAAGTGGAGGACCTCACCATCACCAAAGAAGAGACTTCAGGAGAAATAAGCCTTACCAAGCGCCATTTCACCGGTTTGGAGCAGCATCTGTTCCTAACAGACCCCAAGCTTCAACTGGAAGCTATTACCCGACATCTGCACCAAATTTTAAATGTTTTATCTGTGGAGGACCCCATTTGAAAAGAAATTGTCCTAAAAACACTTATGTTTATTTTAAGTGTAACAAACCAGGTCATCACATCAAGGATTGCCCAGAGATGAAGAGAGAAAACCCTAAAGGTGCGAGTACAAACATAAATACTCAAGGAGGCGTGCACAGTGCAGTCGGAAGGCCGAAGGCAAAAGGAAAGGTTTTTGCAATCACTGGAGAAGAAGCATCTCATTCTGATTCCATGATGGAAGGTAAGTGTATCATTAACAAGATTCCTTTAACTGTTATGTATGACTCAGGTGCATCACATTCCTTTATTGCCAATGACTGTGTAGAAAAACTAAAATTACCTGAGATAGAACTGCTATTTGACTTATTTGTACATACTCCTGGAAACAATCCCATTGTCACTTCTAAAGCCTGTTGGAAATGCCCTATTGTCATAGATGGTAGGGACTTTAAGGCTAATATTTTCTGTTTACCCCTTTCTGGCTTAGAAGTTCTTATTGGGCTAGATTGGTTGTCTGACAATCATGTTCTAATAGATTGTCATAATAAAACCATAATGTTTAAAGAACCAGTGAATTTGAATCCCGAGGATTCGAGATTTCTAACCGCCAACCAAGTGAGTGCCTCTTTAAAAGGAGGGTCTCAAGGATTCATGCTATTGCTTTCAACGAAAAGAGAGCAAGAATCAAAAATCAAAAATCTGCCGGTTGTGTGTGAATTTCCTGACATTTTTCCTGAAGATATCCCTGGTTTACCTCCAGAAAGAGATGTGGAATTCGCCATTGATCTGGTACCTGGAGTTGGACCCATTTCAATTGCACCATACCGAATGTCACCTCTAGAATTAGAAGAGTTGAAGAAACAACTTGAAGAGATGATAGAGAAACAGTTTATACGACCCAGTGTATCCCCCTGCGGTGCACCAGTGTTGTTGGTTAAGAAAAAGGATGGTAGCATGAGGTTGTGTGTAGATTATCGGCAACTGAACAAGGTGACGATCAAGAACAGATATCCTCAGCCAAGGATTGATGACTTGATGGATCAGCTACGTGGTGCCACGGTGTTCTCCAAAATTGATTTGAGGTCTGGATACCATCAAATAAGGGTAAAGAAAGAAGATATACCAAAAACTGCTTTTAGAACACGCTATGACCATTACGAATATCTAGTAATGCCTTTTGGTGTAACTAATGCACCAGCTGTATTCATGGATTACATGAATAGGATTTTTCATCCATATCTAGATAAATCTGTAGTGGTGTTCATTGATGATATATTAGTGTACTCTAAAAGCAGAGAAGAACATGTTGAACACTTGAAGGTTGTGTTGGAAATCCTGAAAAAGAAATAACTGTATGCAAAGCTGTCGAAGTATGAATTCTGGTTGGAAGAAGTGAACTTTTTAGGACATGTAATTAGTCAAGGAGGAATAGTTGTAGACCCTTCCAAGGTGGAGGCAGTTTTAAAATGGGAGAGACCAACCACGATCACTGAGATTAGAAGTTTCTTGGGCTTGGCTGGATACTATAGGAGATTTATTGAAGGATTTTCAAAGCTAGGATACCCATTGACCAAGTTAACACGGAATGGACAACCTTTTGTGTGGACGACACAATGCGAGAATAGTTTCCAAGAGTTAAAAGATCGACTTACTTCTGTGCCGGTGTTAATACTCCCCGATCCACATCGAAGTTTTGAAGTTTACTGTGATGCGTCTAAACAAGGACTAGGAAGTGTACTCATGCAAGACAAGAAGGTTGTAGCCTATGCGTCGCGCCAATTAAGGCAACATGAGATTAACTACCCTACCCATGACTTAGAGTTAGCCGTTGTAGTTTTTGCCTTAAAGATTTGGAGGCATTATCTATACGGTGCAACATTTGATGTGTTTAGCGATCATAAGAGTCTCAAGTATTTATTCGACCAAAAGAAGTTAAACATGATGCAACGGAGATAGATGGAGTTTTTAAAGGATTATGACTTTGAGTTATAGTACCACCCTGGAAAAGCGAATGTAGTAGTTGATGCTTTGAGTCGAAAGTCTCTACATGCGTCCACAATGATGATTAAAGAGATGGAATTGATAGAGAACTTCAGAGATCTTAACCTAGCAGTAAAGGTTAATGTTAACAGCTATAGATTAGGAGCGTTACAAGTGACAAGTGAATTCCTGAGGCAAGTTTTAGAGGTTCAAAGAGATGATGAATTCCTGCAAGAAAAGAAAGAACTCTTGAAACAAGGAAAAGAAGTCGAGTTCAATGTAAGAAGTGACCAATTATTGAGGTATAAGGATCGAGTGTGTATCCCTGACAAAGAGGAGTTGAGGAAAGCAATTCTAGAAGAAGGCCACAAAAGTTATATGAGCATTCATCCTGGAGTTACTAAAATGTATCAAGATTTAAAGAAGTTATTTTGGTGGCCTGGACTGAAGAAAACGGTGGCAGAGTACGTGGCTGCATGTCTAATTTTCCAAAAGGTTAAAGTAGAACACCAAAAACCCCCTGGAATGCTACAATTAATGGAAATACCGGAATGGAAATGGGATAGCATTACCATGGATTTTGTGACTTCTCTACCTAAAACTCCATTAGGACATGATTCAATATGGGTAATAGTTGATAGATTAACCAAATCTGCCCACTTTATTCCCATCAATATTCGTTACTCTATGGAGAAGCTGACAAAATTATACATCGAGGAGATTGTGAGATTGCATGGAATTCCTTCAAGTATCATTTCTGATCGGGACCCTCGTTTTACATCACAATTCTGGAAGAGCTTGCATAAGGCTTTGGGAACAAGACTGCATCTGAGTTTAGCATATCATCCTCAGACGGATGGACAATCAGAAAGAACAATCCAATCTCTAGAGGACTTGTGACGAGCTTGTGTGTTAGAGCATAAAGGAAGTTGGAATCAATTCTTACCATATGTGGAGTTTACCTACAACAACAGTTTCCATGCTAGCATTGGCATGGCACCTTTTGAAGCATTATATGGAAGAAAATGTAGGACCCCGCTATGTTGGTTTGAGACTGGTGAAAACTTGATGCTAGGACCAGAGTTGGTACAACAAACCACGGATAAAATCAAAATAGTTCAAGAAAAGATGAAGGCAACACAGAGCAGACAGAAAAGTTACTATGACAAAAGAAGAAAGCCGCTCGAATTTCAAGAAGGCGATCATGTATTCTTGAAAGTCACACCTATGACTGGGGTTGGTCGGGAAATGAAATCTCGAAAACTAACTCCTAGATTTATTGGTCCATATCAAATAATTCATAAAGTTAGTCCTCTTGCCTACCAAATAGCATTACCACCTTTTCTTTCTAATATCCATAATGTTTTTCATGTGTCAAACTTACGAAAGTATATATCTGATCCTACACATGTTATTGAACCTGATGTCATACAAGTTAAAGATAATCTTACATATGATGCACCACATGTCAGAATAGGTGACAAAAGAATAAAAAAATTAAGAGACAAGACAATTCCGCTTGTAAAGGTCATTTGGAGTGAAACGAGAGGAGAAGATGCTACATGGGAACTAGAAACAGAGATGAAAGAGTCTCATCCTCATTTGTTTTACTGAGTAATGTAAATTTCGAGGACGAAATTTTCTAAGGGGGGTAGAGTTGTAACACCCCTATTTTTATTTTTATATTGAAATTTTGAAGGAATTAAATTATGGTTCTTTAGAACTTTTTAATCTACGTATTATTTATGATTTTTTGGAATTTTTTGGAATTTTTGATGTTTTTAATAAATTAATATTTTTTAAATAATTTTAAATTCATATAAGTGACTTAAAATTAAAAATATTTATAAGAAAGTGAATTTATATTATAAGAAAATTTTCTAAAATTCGTTTCAAGTAGACTTATCTAAAAATTATCAGTTTAAGAAAAATATTTATTTTTTCCCATCGTTAAAAAATTGGGAACGTATCAATAAACTTTTATTAACAGAAAATTTTAGATTTTTAAAATTTAAACTTTATATTACTTGTTATAAAATTAGTAAGGACTGATATAATATCTCTAAATTTCAAAAAGGATTCATTTTGAATATTTAAAATATACCGAGTGAAATGTTACTATTTGGCTTAATAATTCTGCCGACAGTTACTATGTAAAACACTGTGTATGTACGAAATTTTCAAAAGATGCACAGTAATCAAGAATAAAAAATTAAAAAATGTACAGTACTTTTATATTAAAATAATGGAATGCATAGTAAATTTTTTTCCTATAAATACCGAAGGATTTCTTCTTTAGAATTCACAATTTCAGATTAAGTTTTCTTAATATAGTAGTGCTAGTGAGATAGTGGTGGAAGTGAGAGAGAGAAGTAAATTTTTTTGGGAGAAGGTTCTGCTAAAATCCTAAGGTAAGAATACTTCTCTTTTATATTTTTTGGGTTATTTTCATATCGTTTTTAGAAACCTGTTATTATACTAGAAATAATATTATTTTAAGTTACTATTCTGCATAGTAAAACACTATTTCAATACTAAATTACTATTCAAATAGTAAATTACTATTTACTATTACTATTCATATTTTTACTATTTACCGTTACTATTCACGATTTACTATTTACTATTACTATTCACGATTTACTATTTACCATTATTATTCACGATTTACTATTTACTGTTACTATTCATGTTTTACTATTCACTATTCACTATTCACTATTCAAAATTTACCATTTCTGTTTTAAGTAGTAATCTTAATCCTCATCTTATGCTTATACTAAAATAAGATTGGTATTAATATTTCTAGAAATCGGAGGCGCAAAGCAAATCTCTTTTGGGTAACAATTCAAGATAAGGGGGGGTGAGATAAGAGTATAATATGAAAAGACATAAGAATAATGGGAGGAGTCCCCTACTCCTTTTAAATCTGATAGTATTATTATTTTAAAATATTAACTTTTTAACTTAAAATTTTTAATAAATTTTAAATTAAATATCCGGTTTAACTAACTCTAACATACCTATGCAAGGACTTAGACCATTATGACCTATATGGATTGGACTATATCTATGCAAGGACTTGGACCATTACGACTCATATGGACTGAACTATACCTATGCAAGGACTGGATTATATGGACTTACATATACCTATGCGAGGAATTGACCAAAAGGAGTGATATAATATCGCTAAATTTCAAAAAGGACTCATTTTGAATATTTAAAATATACCGAGTGAAAGGTTACTATTTGGCTTAATAATTCTACCGACAGTTACTATGCAAAACACTGTGCATGTATGAAATTTTCAAAAGATGCACAATAACCAGGAATAAAAAATTCAAAAATGCACAGTACTTTTATATTAAAATAATGGAATGCATAGGAAATTTTTTTCCTATAAATACCGAAGGATTTCTTCTTTAGAATTCACAATTTCAGATTAAGTTTTCTTAATATAGTAGTGCTAGTGAGATAGTGGTGGAAGTGAGAGAGAGAAATAAATTTTTTTGGGAGAAGGTTCTGCTAAAATCCTAAAGTAAGAATACTTCTCTTTTATATTTTTTGGGTTATTTTCATATCGTTTTTAGAAACCTGTTATTATACTAGAAATAATATTATTTTAAGTTACTATTATGCATAGTAAAACACTATTTCAATAGTAAATTACTATTCAAATAGTAAATTACTATTTACTATTACTATTTACCTTTACTATTCACATTTTTACTATTTACTATTACTATTCACGATTTACTATTTACTGTTGCTATTCACGATTTACTATTTACCGTTACTATTCACAATTTACTATTTACTGTTACTATTCACATTTTATTATTCACTATTCACTATTCAAAATTTACCATTTCTGTTTTAAGTAGTAATCTTAATCCTCATCTTATGCTTATACTGAAATAAGATTGGTATTAATATTTCTAGAAATCGGAGGCGCAAAGCAAATCTCTTTTGGGTAACAATTCAAGGTAAGGAGGAGTGAGATAAGAGTATAATATGAAAAGACATAAGAATAATGGGAGAAGTCCCCTACTCCTTTTAAATCTGATAATATTATTATTTTAAAATATTAACTTTTTAACTTAAAATTTTTAATAAATTTTAAATTAAATATCCGGTTTAACTAACTCTAACATACCTATGCAAGGACTTAGACCATTATGACCTATATGGACTGGACTATACCTATGCAAGGACTTGGACCATTACGACCCATATGGACTGAACTATACCTATGCAAGGACTGGATTATATGGACTTACATATACCTATGCGAGAAATTGACCAAAAGGACTCAAATTGACTATATTAATAATCATTAAATTTTGTATTATGATATGAATTAATGATATTTAATTGATTTGATTATGATTGATTGATTGATGATATTTAGTTATAATTGATATTGCTTGATTTTGATTGATGATTTTGTGATGTGGAGTTTGAGCATATAGCGAGCATGACGGAAAGCTAAAACTCAGTAAGAATTTTCTTACCTTACTCTTTAAATTTTTACTTTAAATCTTCTCTTCTTAGAAATTATTTTTAACTTTATTTTCAATATTTAGAATAAAAAAATAGTATTTATTTTAGAAAGAAAAATTTTATGAAAATTAAATTATAACAAATTGAAATAATTAAATCTTGAGATAAAGAAAAATTTTGTAACTTTAAGTATTTTTGGTTAATAACTTAAAGATTATTCTCTTTTAATAAAATAAAATTTTCCAAAGAAAATTATTTTATTTTTCCAACTTAATAACTAAAGATATTTGGAAATAATTGAGATTTCTCAATTTGATTTTGTTAAGATTTAATTTGAGAAAGATTATGTAAAGTTTTATATGAGAAAGTTTTTAGATATTTAAGGCTTAGAAACTCAAATTTCAGTGAGATTCAAAAACTGTACCAAATTTATTTCTGTGGGACAGAAATTCAGGGAATTGAGAAAATGTACAGTTTAATGAAATGATATTGTAAACCTTTAAGGTATTTAATAATTGAGTTTCTAAAAGCCTTAACCAACTCAATATGCGAGTAGTTCATGCATCATGAATCATTAAAGTGAAATGAAATGATATTGTCTGGGGACGGATTATAGAAACCAAGGATACATTAGAGGAGGCTTAATTACGAGCCTTGGGATGAGAGGGTTGAAAGGGTGCTTCAGGGGACCTGGGGTAGCTCCCTAGTGTCGGGTACTTTCACAATAAAAACTTTCTCAATCTGACTAGTCTCTAAGTGTTTCCATGCCAGTTGAGCTGTTCATATTATTATTATCCGGACTTATGGAACAGTGTAAACTCCTGGTTGGCCCAGTGCAAATTAAAATTTAAGGGCCCACATATATAGGTAAGTGATGATGAAGATATTGCATAACATTCATGCATTCATAATTGATTGTGTATGTGATTGTGATTGATATTATTATGTATTGGTTTGTGAAAACCCTTTGTTGCTTATGTCTTAATCGAGAATATTATATTCTGTTTCTCACTCCTTTCTCTGTGTTTTTGTTTCACATGTATTAAATTGATGGTTCAGAGGGAAGGATCGAAGAATATCAGCAGTAAATATAGCACGTTCTAGAAAGGGAGCTCTATATGAATACCGTGGTCCAATGAATAAATAATGTTAATAAGTAACTGCTTCTGGGCCATGGAGTTTACTCGCTTTCTTATGATGTTTAATATTTATTTTTGTTGGATGAATGTAAATTACTTTATAAAGTTTTAATAATATTTATGAGGTATTTCAGAAATATGTATATAATTTATTCTGATAGTTTCTTTTTAACAATCATATCTTTAGTAAAAAAAAATACAAATTTTTCTAGAATTTATTAAGGTGTAACAGAAATGATATTTAATTGATTTGATTATGATTGATTGATTGATGATATTTAGTTATAATTGATATTGCTTGATTTTGATTGATGATTTTGTGATGTGGAGTTTGAGCATATAGCGAGCATGACGGAAAGCTAAAACTCAGTAAGAATTTTCTTACCTTACTCTTTAAATTTTTACTTTAAATCTTCTCTTCTTAGAAATTATTTTTAACTTTTTTTTTCAATATTTAGAATAAAAAATAGTATTTATTTTAGAAAGAAAACATTTTACGAAAATTAAATTATAACAAATTGAAATAATTAAATCTTGAGATAAAGAAAAATTTTGTAACTTTAAGTATTTTTGGTTAATAACTTAAAGATTATTCTCTTTTAATAAAATAAAATTTTCCAAAGAAAATTATTTTATTTTTCCAACTTAATAACTAAAGATATTTGGAAATAATTGAGATTTCTCAATTTGATTTTGTTAAGATTTAATTTGAGAAAGATTATGTAAAGTTTTATATGAGAAAGTTTTTAGATATTTAAGGCTTAGAAACTCAAATTTCAGTGAGATTCAAAAACTGTACCAAATTTATTTCTGTGGGACAGAAATTCAGGGAATTGAGAAAATGTACAGTTTAATGAAATGATATTGTAAACCTTTAAGGTATTTAATAATTGAGTTTCTAAAAGCCTTAACCAACTCAATATGCGAGTAGTTCATGCATCATGAATCATTAAAGTGAAATGAAATGATATTGTCTGGGGACGGATTATAGAAACCAAGGATACATTAGAGGAGGCTTAATTACGAGCCTTGGGATGAGAGGGTTGAAAGGGTGCTTCAGGGGACCTGGGGTAGCTCCCTAGTGTCGGGTACTTTCACAATAAAAACTTTCTCAATCTGACTAGTCTCTAAGTGTTTCCATGCCAGTTGAGCTGTTCATATTATTATTATCCGGACTTATGGAACAGTGTAAACTCCTGGTTGGCCCAGTGCAAATTAAAATTTAAGGGCCCACATATATAGGTAAGTGATGATGAAGATATTGCATAACATTCATGCATTCATAATTGATTGTGTATGTGATTGTGATTGATATTATTATGTATTGGTTTGTGAAAACCCTTTGTTGCTTATGTCTTAATCGAGAATATTATATTCTGTTTCTCACTCCTTTCTCTGTGTTTTTGTTTCACATGTATTAAATTGATGGTTCAGAGGGAAGGATCGAAGAATATCAGCAGTAAATATAGCACGTTCTAGAAAGGGAGCTCTATATGAATACCGTGGTCCAATGAATAAATAATGTTAATAAGTAACTGCTTCTGGGCCATGGAGTTTACTCGCTTTCTTATGATGTTTAATATTTATTTTTGTTGGATGAATGTAAATTACTTTATAAAGTTTTAATAATATTTATGAGGTATTTCAGAAATATGTATATAATTTATTCTGATAGTTTCTTTTTAACAATCATATCTTTAGTAAAAAAAAATACAAATTTTTCTAGAATTTATTAAGGTGTAACAGAAATGATATTTAATTGATTTGATTATGATTGATTGATTGATGATATTTAGTTATAATTGATATTGCTTGATTTTGATTGATGATTTTGTGATGTGGAGTTTGAGCATATAGCGAGCATGACGGAAAGCTAAAACTCAGTAAGAATTTTCTTACCTTACTCTTTAAATTTTTACTTTAAATCTTCTCTTCTTAGAAATTATTTTTAACTTTTTTTTTCAATATTTAGAATAAAAAATAGTATTTATTTTAGAAAGAAAACATTTTACGAAAATTAAATTATAACAAATTGAAATAATTAAATCTTGAGATAAAGAAAAATTTTGTAACTTTAAGTATTTTTGGTTAATAACTTAAAGATTATTCTCTTTTAATAAAATAAAATTTTCCAAAGAAAATTATTTTATTTTTCCAACTTAATAACTAAAGATATTTGGAAATAATTGAGATTTCTCAATTTGATTTTGTTAAGATTTAATTTGAGAAAGATTATGTAAAGTTTTATATGAGAAAGTTTTTAGATATTTAAGGCTTAGAAACTCAAATTTCAGTGAGATTCGAAAACTGTACCAAATTTATTTCTGTGGGACAGAAATTCAGGGAATTGAGAAAATATACAGTTTATTGAAATGATATTGTAATCCTTTAAGGTATTTAATAATTGAGTTTCTAAAAGCCTTAACCAACTCAATATGCGAGTAGTTCATGCATCATGAATCATTAAAGTGAAATAAAATGATATTGTCTGGGGACGGATTATAGAAACCGGATACATTAGAGGAGACTTAATTACGAGCCTTGGGATGAAAGGGTGTGAAAGGGTGCTTCAGGGGACCTGGGGTAGCTCCCTAGTGTCGGGTACTTTCACAATAAAAACTTTCTCAATCTGACTAGTCTCTAAGTGTTTCCATGCCAGTTGAGCTGTTCATATTATTATTGAACTGTTCTTTACAGGGGGTGTAGAAGTATGCTTGTAGAACAACTCAAAATATACATATAAATGCGTTTTGATACAAAGCAATGTATGTATAAATGTAAATACAAAGAGTCTTCGTATGTTGAGGCGGAGTGTAATGTACTGCGGGGCGGTGTCACAGTCCGCCTGACGGGATCTGACTTGCCTTGACCCAATTGGGGGTGGTACCTGCAATCGTTCTCCGACGCTCAAGTCAGTATCTCAGAATACTTAGAGACTTAGAAAGACAATCAGAGAGGATTATGCAAGTAATAGAGTGTAAGGTTCAGAGAATGGGAAGAGAATCCCTTATACCTTTTCAAGAGAGGTTTATATACCTGTCACTGGTGCTGCATTATTGGTAGGACCCGCTCCTTGTCTCCAGGCATAATGCTGAAAAGGTAGTGGGTCCCTGCGCCGTTTACTAGCACCATTATTGTAGTAGGTATCACAACTTGTCTGGAAAGCGTTAGTGCTTTAATATTTTATTGTTATTTCCCTTTATGCGTGACAGCGTGATTCCCATTATTAACCTCTCAAGACAGAGTCAATCTCGTGCCGGGGTTGTGAGTATGGGCTCGCTACGCAGTGTGGGAAATTCAGTATTCCGCCTGAGTTGAGCCTATGGCTTGGCGGAGTAACAACTTTGGCGAGGTTACATTCCTTGACGGAATAACATGCCTGGACGGAGTTACGTTCCTTGGCGGGGTAACGTGCCTGGGCGGAGTTATGAACCTTGGCGGCGTTACTTGTCCTGGCGGTATGCACTCCGTATAGTATTTGTAGTGTATTTGAAGAGTACTTCTCTTTATTCCAAATGCTGATCTGGCAAGGCATTGAAGCCATGCTCTTGGGGGCCGGTGTTAGGACCGGATCAATTATTATCCGGACTTATGGAACAGTGTAAACTCCTGGTTGGCCCAGTGCAAATTAAAATTTAAGGGCCCACATATATAGGTAAGTTATGATGAAGATATTGCATAACATTCATGTATTCATAATTGATTGTGTATGTGATTGTGATTGATATTATTATGTATTGGTTTGTGAAAACCCTTTGTTGCTTATGTCTTAATCGAGAATATTATATTCTGTTTCTCACTCCTTTCTCTGTGTTTTTGTTTCACATGTATTAAATTGATGGTTCAGAGGGAAGGATCGAAGAATATCGGCAGTACATATAGCACGTTCTAGAAATGGAGCTCGGTATGAATACCGTGGTCCAATGAATAAATAATGTTAATAAGTAACTGCTTCTGGGCCATGGAGTTTACTCTCTTTCTTATGATGTTTAATATTTATTTTTGTTGGATGAATGTAAATTACTTTATAAAGTTTTAATAATATTTATGAGGTATTTCAGAAATAATGTATATAATTTATTCTGATAGTTTCTTTTTAACAATCATATCTTTAGTAAAAAAAAATTACGAATTTTTCTAGAATTTATTAAGGTGTAAGAGAGGGTGTTACATATGGAGGTGAGTTAAATGTCACAGTAAGGTGAACTGGAAGTAGTGAGGTGAGGGTTAGGAGAAAATTAGACACGATGTGGGTCGAAATGATAAGACGTACACTCGAACAATGCGAGACTAATCACATTGCATGAAAAATAGAAATGGAAGTTTGTATAAATGATAATAATTCAACTTAAGGTGGCCATGAGTCTTACCGGGGAGAATACAAAAGTTTTAGGTTCATTTAGTGTGAAAAAGGATATAAATATCGAGTTTTACGACGTTTTTGACAATAATTGTCAAAAAATAGAAATAAGTTCAAATAATTTATTGATTAACAACTTTACTCAATATAATGAGTTTCATAAAAAAAGTTAAGGCTAGAAATAATTACGTGTCCAAGAATTTTACCCTAAAACTCAGGGATGTTACAGTTATAAATTGTCATGTAATAAAATTAAATTAAATCATGTAATAATTATATTAAAAATTTATTTTAAAATAATTATATTAAAAAATATTTTTACTACTAGCTAGTATGAATTTTAATTACTTAATAATATACTAAAAATTTCATATTAACATTGTAACACCCTCTGTTACACCTTAATAAATTCTAGAAAAATTCGTAATTTTTTTTTTACTAAAGATATGATTGTTAAAAAGAAACTATCGGAATAAATTATATACATTATTTCTGAAATACCTCACAAATATTATTAAAACTTTATAAAGTATTTGTACATTCATCCGAAGAAAATAAACATTAAACATTATAAGAAAGAGAGGAAACTCCATGGCCCAGAAGCAGTTACTTATTAACATTATTTATTCATTGGACCACGGTATTCATACCGAGCTCCCTTTCTAGAACGTGCTATATCTACTGCTGAAATTCTTCGATCCTTCCCTCTGAACCATCAGTTTAGAATATATGAAACAAAAACACGGAGAAAGGAGTGAGAAACAGAATATAATATTTCCGAATAAGACATAAGCAACAAAGGGTTTTCACAACCGATACATAATAATATCAATCACAATCACATACACAATCAATTATGAATGCATGAATGTTATGCAATATTTTCATCATAACTTATCTTTATATGTAGACCCTTAAATTTTAATTTGCACTGGGCCAACCAGGAGTTTACACTGTTCCATAAGTCCGGATAATAATAATATGAACAGCTCAACTGGCATGGAAACACTTAGAGACTAGTCAGATTGAGAAAGTTTTTATTGTGAAAGTACCCGACACTAGGGAGCTACCCCAGGTCCCCTGAAGCACCCTTTCACACTCTCTCATCCCAAGGCTCGTAATTAAGCCTCCTCTAATGTATCCTCGGTTTCTATAATCCGTCCCCAGACAATATTATTTTATTTCACTTTCATTATCCATGATGCATGAACTACTCGCGTATTGAGTTGGTTAAGGCTTTTAGAAACTCAATTATTAAATCCCTTAAAGGTTTACAATATCATTTCAATAAACTGTACATTTTCTCAGTTCTCTGAATTTCTGTCCCACAGAAATAAATTTGGTACAGTTTTCAAATCTCACGGAAATTGAGTTTCTAAGCCTTAAATATCTAAAAACTTTATCATATAAAACTTTACCTAATCTTTCTCAAATTAAATCTTAACAAAATCAAATTTAGGAATCTCAATTATTTCCAAATGTATTTAGTTATTAAGTTGGAAAAAAATAAAATAATTTTCTTTTAATTTTTTTTTTTGAAAGAGAAATATTTATTAACCAAAAATACTTAAGATTACAAAATTTTTCTTTAACTCAAGATTTAATTAAATAAATTCTAATAAAATATTTTCTTTCTAAAATAAATACTAATTTTTTATTCTAAATATTGAAAATAAAGTTAATAAGAATAATTTCTAAGAAGAATTAAAAGATAATAAAATTTAAAGAGTAAGGTAAGAAATTCTTACTGAATTTTAGCTTTCCGTCATGCTCGCTATATGCTCAAACTCCACATTACAATATCATCAATCAAAATTAAACAATATCAATCATAACTAAATATCATCAATCAATCAATCATAATCAAATCATAATCAAATCAATTAAATATCATTAATACATATCATAATACAAAATTTAATGATTATTAATATAGTCAATTTTAGTCCTTTTGGTCAATTCCTCGCATAGGTATATGTAAGTCCATATAATCCAGTCCTTGCATAGGTATAGTTCAGTCCATATGGGTCATAATGGTCCAAGTCCTTGCATAGGTATTGTCCAGTCCATATAGGTCATAATGGTCCAAGTCTTTGCATAGGTATGTTAGAGTTAGTTAAACCGGATATTTAATTTAAAATTTATTATAAATTTTAAGTTAAAAAAAGTTAATATTTTAAAATAATAATATTATCAGATTTAAAAGGAGTAGGGGACTCCTCCCATTATTCTTATGTCTTTTCATATTATACTCTTATCTCACTCCCCCTTACCTTGAATTGTTACCCAAAATGGATTTGCTTTGCGCCTCCGATTTCTAAAAATATTAATACCAATCTTATTTCAGTATAAGCATAAGACGAAGATTAAGATTACTACTTAAAACAGAAATGGTAAATTTTGAATAGTGAATAGTGAATAGTGAATAGTAACGGTAAATAGTAAAACGTGAATAGTAACAGTAAATAGTAAAACGTGAATAGTAATGGTAAATAGTAAATCGTGAATAGTAACGGTAAATAGTAAATCGTGAATAGTAACAGTAAATAGTAACAGTAAATAGTAATTTACTATTTGAATAGTAATTTACTATTGAAATAGTAATTTACTATTGAAATAGTGTTTACTATGCAGAATAGTAACTTAAAATAATATTATTTTCAGTATAATAACAGATTTCTAAAAACGATATGAAAATAACCCAAAAAATATAAAAGAGAAGTATTCTTACCTTAGGATTTTGGCAGAACCTTCTCTCCAAAAACTTTTCTTCTCTCTCTCACTTCCACCACTATCTCACTAGCACTACTATATTAAGAAAACTTAATCTGAAATTGTGAATTCTAAAGAAGAAATCCTTCGGTATTTATAGGAAAAAAATTTACTATGCATTCCATTATTTTAATATAAAAGTACTATGCATTTTTGAATTTTTTATTCCAAGTTACTGTGCATCTTTTGAAAATTTCATACATGCACAGTGATTTGCATAGTAATTGTCGGCAAAATTATTAAGTCAAATAGTAACCCTTCACTCGGTATATTTTAAATATTCAAAATGAGTCCTTTTTGAAATTTAGCGATATTATATCAGTCCCTACTAATTTTATAATAAGTAATATAAAGCTGAAATTTTAAAAATCTAAAATTTTCTGTTAATAAAAATTTATTGATACGTTTCAAATTTTTTAACGATTGGAAAAAATCAAGATTTTTCTCAAACCGATAATTTTTAGATAAGTCTACTTGAAATGGATTTTAGAAAATTTTCTTATAATTTCAATTCACTTTCTTGTAAATATTTTTAATTTAAGTCACTTATATGAATTTAAAATTATTTAAAAAAATATTATTTTTATTAAAAAATTCCAAAATTCCAAAAAATTCCAAAAAATCATAAATAATACGTAGATTAAAAGTTCTAAAGAACCATAATTTAATTCCTTCAAAATTTTAATATAAAAATAAAAATAGGGGTGTTACAACTCTACTCCCCTTAGAAAATTTCGTCCTCGAAATTTACATAATCAGTAAAACAAATGAGGATGAGACTCTTTCATCTCAGTTTCTAGTTTCCATGTAGCATCTTCTCCTCTCGTTTCACTCCAAATAACCTTTACAAGCGGAATTGTCTTGTCTCTTAATTGTTTTATTCTTCTGTCACTTATTCTAACAGGTGGTGCATCATATGTAAGATTATCTTTAACTTGTATGACATCAGGTTCAATAACATGTGTAGGATCAGATATATACTTTCGCAAGTTTGACACATGAAAAACATTATGGATATTAGAAAGAAAAGGTGGTAATGCTATTTGGTAGGCAAGGGGACTAACTTTATGAATTATTTGGTATGGACCGATAAATCTAGGAGTTAGTTTTCGAGATTTCATTGCCCGACCGACCCCAGTCATAGGTGTGACTTTCAAGAATACATGATCGCCTTCTTGAAATTCGAGCGGCTTTCTTCTTTTGTCATAGTAACTTTTCTGCCTGCTCTGTGTTGCCTTCATCTTTTCCTGAACTATTTTGATTTTATCCGTGGTTTGTTGTACCAACTCTGGTCCTAGCATCAAGTTTTCACCAGTCTCAAACCAACATAGCGGGGTCCTACATTTTCTTCCATATAATGCTTCAAAAGGTGCCATGCCAATGCTAGCATGGAAACTGTTGTTGTAGGTAAACTCCACATATGGTAAGAATTGATTCCAACTTCCTTTATGCTCTAACACACAAGCTCGTAACAAGTCTTCTAGAGATTGGATTGTTCTTTCTGATTGTCCATCCGTCTGAGGATGATATGCTGAACTCAGACGCAGTCTTGTTCCCATAGCCTTGTGCAAGCTCTTCCAGAATTGTGATGTAAAACGAGGGTCCCGATCAGAAATGATACTTGAAGGAATTCCATGCAATCTCACAATCTCCTCGATGTATAATTTTGCCAGCTTCTCCATAGAGTAACGAATATTGATGGGAATAAAGTGGGCAGACTTTGTTAGTCTATCAACTATTACCCATATCGAATCATGTCCTAATGGAGTTTTAGGTAGAGAAGTCACAAAATCCATGGTAATGCTATCCCATTTCCATTCCGGTATTTCCATTGATTGTAGCATTCCAGGGGGTTTTTGGTGTTCCACTTTAACCTTCTGGCAAATTAGACATGCAGCCACATACTCTGCCACCGCTTTCTTCATTCCAGGCCACCAAAATAACTTCTTCAAATCTTGATACATTTTAGTAGTTCCGGGATGAATGCTCATGTAACTTTTATGGCCTTCTTCTAGAATTGCTTTCCTCAACTCCTCTTTGTCAGGGATACACACTCGATCCTTATATCTCAATAATTGGTCGTTTCCCACATTGAACTCGACTTCTTTTCCTTGTTTCAAGAGTTCTTTCTTCTCTTGCAGGAATTCATCCTCTCGTTGAGCCTCTAAAACTTGCCTCAGGAATTCATTTGTCACTTGCAACGTTCCTAATCTGTAGCTGTTAGCATTAACCTTTACTGCTAGGTTAAGATCTCTGAAGTTCTCTATCAATTCCAGCTCTTTTATCATCATCGTGGACGCATGTAGAGACTTTCGACTTAAAGCATCAGCTACTACATTCGCTTTTCCAGGATGGTATTGCAACTCAAAATCGTAGTCCTTTAAGAATTCCATCCATCTCTGTTGCCTCATGTTTAACTCCTTTTGGTCGAATAAATACTTGAGACTTTTATGATCGCTAAACACATCGAATGTTGCACCGTATAGATAGTGCCTCCAAATCTTTAAGGCAAAAACTACAGCGGCTAACTCTAAGTCATGGGTAGGGTAGTTGATCTCATGTTGCCTTAATTGTCGTGATGCATAGGCTACAACCTTCTTGTCTTGCATAAGTACACTTCCTAGTCCTTGTTTAGACGCATCACAGTAAACTTCAAAACTTCGATGTGGATCGGGGAGTACTAACACCGGCGCAGAAGTAAGTCGATCTTTCAGCTCTTGAAAACTATTCTCGCATTGTGTCGTCCACACAAAAGGTTGTCCTTTCCGTGTTAGCTTGGTCAATGGGTATCCTAGCTTTGAAAATCCTTCAATGAATCTCCTATAGTATCCAGCCAAGCCCAAGAAACTTCTAATCTCAGTGATCGTGGTTGGTCTCTCCCATTTTAAAACCGCCTCCACCTTGGAAGGGTCTACAGCTATTCCTCCTTGACTAATTACATGTCCTAAAAAGTTCACTTCTTCCAACCAGAATTCACACTTCGACAGCTTTGCATATAGTTGTTTCTTTTTCAGGATTTCCAACACGACCTTCAAATGTTCAACATGTTCTTCTCTGTTTTTAGAGTACACTAATATATCATCAATGAACACCACTACAAATTTATCTAGATATGGATGAAAAATCCTATTCATGTAATCCATGAATACGGCTGGTGCATTAGTTACACCAAAAGGCATTACTAGATATTCGTAATGGCCATAGCGTGTTCTAAAAGCAGTTTTCGTTACATCTTCTTTCTTCACCCTTATTTGATGGTATCCAGACCTCAAATCAATTTTGGAGAACACCGTGGCACCACGCAGCTGATTCATCAAGTCGTCAATCCTTGGCAGAGGGTATCTGTTCTTGATCGTCACCTTGTTCAGTTGTCGATAATCTACACACAACCTCATGCTACCATCCTTCTTCTTAACCAACAACACTGGTGCACCCCAGGGGGATACACTGGGTCGTATAAACTGCTTCTCTATCATCTCTTCAAGTTGTTTCTTCAACTCTGCTAATTCTAGAGGTGACATTCGGTATGGTGCAATTGAAATGGGTCCAACTCCAGGTACTAAATCAATGGAAAATTCCACATCTCTTTCTGGGGGTAAACCAGGGATATCTTCAGGAAAAACGTCAGGAAATTCACACACAACCGGCAGATTTTTGATTTTTGATTCTTGCTCTCCTTTCGTTGAAAGCAATAGCATGAATCCTTGAGCCCCTCCTTTTAAAGAGGCACTCACTTGGTTGGCGGTTAGAAATCTCGAATCTTCAGGATTCAAATTCACTGGTTCTTTAAACATTATGGTTTTATTATGACAATCTATTAGAACATGATTGTCAGACAACCAATCTAGCCCAATAATAACTTCTAAGCCAGAAAGGGGTAAACAGAAAAGATTAGCCTTAAAGTCCCTACCATCTATGACAATAGGGCATTTCCAACAAGCTTTAGAAGTGACAATGGGATTGTTTCCAGGAGTATGTACAAATAAGTCAAATGGAAGTTCTATCACAGGTAATTTTAGTTTTTCTACACAGTCATTGGCAATAAAGGAATGTGATGCACCTGAGTCATACATAACAGTTAAAGAAATCTTATTAATGATACACTTACCTTCTACCATGGAATCAGCATGAGATGCTTCTTCTCCAGTGATTGCAAAAACCTTTCCTTTTGCTTTTGGCCTTCCGACTGCACTGTGCGCGCCTCCTTGAGTATTTATGCTTGTACTTGCACCTTCAGGGTTTTCTCTCTTCATCTCTGGGCAATCCTTGATATGATGACCTGGTTTGTTACACTTAAAGCAAACATAAGTGTTTTTAGGACAATCCCTTTTCAAATGGGGTCCTCCACAGATAAAACATTTAAAATTTGGTGCAGATGTTGGGTAATAGCTTCCAGTTGAAGCTTGGGGTCTGTTAGGAACAGATGCTGCTCCAAACCGACAAAATGGTGCTTGGTAAGGCTTATTCCTTCTGAAATCTCTTCTTTGGTGATGGTGAGGTCCTCCACTTCTTATTTCTCCTGCCTTGTGAATGGGCTCACGACTTTTGGTCATTCTATCCTTATGGTCTTCTTCAAAGATCCTGCAGCGATTTACCAATACAGAAAATTCACGGATTTCCTGCATTCGTATAGCTTCCTTAATTTCTGGCCGCAGTCCATTTACAAACTTTGCACACCGATCTCTTTCATTAGTAGCATCATTATAATGAGAATGAAAACGAGATAGCTCTTCAAACCTGGATGCGTACTCTCCAACGGTCATATTTCCTTGGGTCAGCGACAGGAATTCGAATTGTCTTTTCTCTTTAACATCAGCTGGAAAGTATTTTTCCAGAAACATATCCTTGAAATAGTCCCAAGTGATCTCCACGTCGTTGACTTCGAATTGTTTACGCATGCTATCCCACCAATGTTCGGCATCCTCAGATAAGGCATAAGTAGCGAAGACTACCTTATCAGCTTCATTACATTGCAATGCTCGAAAGATCTTCTCTATCTCTCGAATCCAGATTTGTGCTCCATCAGGGTTATATCCTCCCTTGAAACGAGGTGGATTGCGCTTTTCGAATAGGTCCAGTCTTCTCAAGGCATCATTACCTTGACCTTCACGTGCCCCCATTGCATTGATTAAGCGTTCTACAACTCCAGCAAGATCGTTTCCAGCCATTAGTTTCCTGTTTCACAGTAACTGAGATTTGTCACATCAATCACAGTTACTACCAAGTCAGATATTCTACCTATACAGAGTTTACAGACAAAGCAAGATAGACCTTTTCCCCAGGCCTATTGGATTAACTGCTCTGATACCACTTTGTAACACCCTCTGTTACACCTTAATAAATTCTAGAAAAATTCGTAATTTTTTTTTTTACTAAAGATATGATTGTTAAAAAGAAACTATCGGAATAAATTATATACATTATTTCTGAAATACCTCACAAATATTATTAAAACTTTATAAAGTATTTGTACATTCATCCGAAGAAAATAAACATTAAACATTATAAGAAAGAGAGGAAACTCCATGGCCCAGAAGCAGTTACTTATTAACATTATTTATTCATTGGACCACGGTATTCATACCGAGCTCCCTTTCTAGAACGTGCTATATCTACTGCTGAAATTCTTCGATCCTTCCCTCTGAACCATCAGTTTAGAATATATGAAACAAAAACACGGAGAAAGGAGTGAGAAACAGAATATAATATTTCCGAATAAGACATAAGCAACAAAGGGTTTTCACAACCGATACATAATAATATCAATCACAATCACATACACAATCAATTATGAATGCATGAATGTTATGCAATATTTTCATCATAACTTATCTATATATGTAGACCCTTAAATTTTAATTTGCACTGGGCCAACCAGGAGTTTACACTGTTCCATAAGTCCGGATAATAATAATATGAACAGCTCAACTGGCATGGAAACACTTAGAGACTAGTCAGATTGAGAAAGTTTTTATTGTGAAAGTACCCGACACTAGGGAGCTACCCCAGGTCCCCTGAAGCACCCTTTCACACTCTCTCATCCCAAGGCTCGTAATTAAGCCTCCTCTAATGTATCCTCGGTTTCTATAATCCGTCCCCAGACAATATTATTTTATTTCACTTTCATTATCCATGATGCATGAACTACTCGCGTATTGAGTTGGTTAAGGCTTTTAGAAACTCAATTATTAAATCCCTTAAAGGTTTACAATATCATTTCAATAAACTGTACATTTTCTCAGTTCTCTGAATTTCTGTCCCACAGAAATAAATTTGGTACAGTTTTCAAATCTCACGGAAATTGAGTTTCTAAGCCTTAAATATCTAAAAACTTTATCATATAAAACTTTACCTAATCTTTCTCAAATTAAATCTTAACAAAATCAAATTTAGGAATCTCAATTATTTCCAAATGTATTTAGTTATTAAGTTGGAAAAAAATAAAATAATTTTCTTTTAATTTTTTTTTTTTTGAAAGAGAAATATTTATTAACCAAAAATACTTAAGATTACAAAATTTTTCTTTAACTCAAGATTTAATTAAATAAATTCTAATAAAATATTTTCTTTCTAAAATAAATACTAATTTTTTTATTCTAAATATTGAAAATAAAGTTAATAAGAATAATTTCTAAGAAGAATTAAAAGATAATAAAATTTAAAGAGTAAGGTAAGAAATTCTTACTGAATTTTAGCTTTCCGTCATGCTCGCTATATGCTCAAACTCCACATTACAATATCATCAATCAAAATTAAACAATATCAATCATAACTAAATATCATCAATCAATCAATCATAATCAAATTATAATCAAATCAATTAAATATCATTAATACATATCATAATACAAAATTTAATGATTATTAATATAGTCAATTTTAGTCCTTTTGGTCAATTCCTCGCATAGGTATATGTAAGTCCATATAATCCAGTCCTTGCATAGGTATAGTTCAGTCCATATGGGTCATAATGGTCCAAGTCCTTGCATAGGTATTGTCCAGTCCATATAGGTCATAATGGTCCAAGTCTTTGCATAGGTATGTTAGAGTTAGTTAAACCGGATATTTAATTTAAAATTTATTATAAATTTTAAGTTAAAAAAAGTTAATATTTTAAAATAATAATATTATCAGATTTAAAAGGAGTAGGGGACTCCTCCCATTATTCTTATGTCTTTTCATATTATACTCTTATCTCACTCCCCCTTACCTTGAATTGTTACCCAAAATGGATTTGCTTTGCGCCTCCGATTTCTAAAAATATTAATACCAATCTTATTTCAGTATAAGCATAAGACGAAGATTAAGATTACTACTTAAAACAGAAATGGTAAATTTTGAATAGTGAATAGTGAATAGTGAATAGTAAATCGTGAATAGTAACGGTAAATAGTAAAACGTGAATAGTAACAGTAAATAGTAAAACGTGAATAGTAACGGTAAATAGTAAATCGTGAATAGTAACGGTAAATAGTAAATCGTGAATAGTAACAGTAAATAGTAACAGTAAATAGTAATTTACTATTTGAATAGTAATTTACTATTGAAATAGTAATTTACTATTGAAATAGTGTTTACTATGCAGAATAGTAACTTAAAATAATATTATTTTCAATATAATAACAGATTTCTAAAAACGATATGAAAATAACCCAAAAAATATAAAAGAGAAGTATTCTTACCTTAGGATTTTGGCAGAACCTTCTCTCTAAAAACTTTTCTTCTCTCTCTCACTTCCACCACTATCTCACTAGCACTACTATATTAAGAAAACTTAATCTGAAATTGTGAATTCTAAAGAAGAAATCCTTCGGTATTTATAGGAAAAAAATTTACTATGCATTCCATTATTTTAATATAAAAGTACTATGCATTTTTGAATTTTTTATTCCAGGTTACTGTGCATCTTTTGAAAATTTCATACATGCACAGTGATTTGCATAGTAATTGTCGGCAAAATTATTAAGTCAAATAGTAACCCTTCACTCGGTATATTTTAAATATTCAAAATGAGTCCTTTTTGAAATTTAGCGATATTATATCAGTCCCTACTAATTTTATAATAAGTAATATAAAGCTGAAATTTTAAAAATCTAAAATTTTCTGTTAATAAAAATTTATTGATACGTTTCAAATTTTTTAACGATTGGAAAAAATCAAGATTTTTCTCAAACCGATAATTTTTAGATAAGTCTACTTGAAATGGATTTTAGAAAATTTTCTTATAATTTCAATTCACTTTCTTGTAAATATTTTTAATTTAAGTCACTTATATGAATTTAAAATTATTTAAAAAAATATTATTTTTATTAAAAAATTCCAAAATTCCAAAAAATTCCAAAAAATCATAAATAATACGTAGATTAAAAGTTCTAAAGAACCATAATTTAATTCCTTCAAAATTTTAATATAAAAATAAAAATAGGGGTGTTACAAACATTGCATCACTATTAATTAAATTATTTACTTAACGTAGTATATTTCTTTGGCATTCACCGTAGGAGAATTCAGAATAATTAATAATGACAACTAATTTTTTTAAAATAAACAATGACAACAAATTCTGGGTACTATTATTGTCCCTGACTTAAACATAAACAGGCTACCACTTTAATACTCATAACTACTTCATAATTAATAACTACTTTGTGAGTATTGATACTCGCAGGCCCTAGAGCTTTTGGAATATTCAATTTTAGCATTTGAAATGAATGGACAAGATTATGACTGGTAATTGGTCAAACTGGTAAGTCACAAATAGTGAACGCATGATTTAAATGCCTAAAAAATGGCTACCGCGAGATTCAAAATCGTAAGCCTTGGGACAACACATAAAAGCTTTGCAGGATCTAATTAAAAATGACCCAACATTAAACTATTATACTTATATAATGTATATGATATGATAAAATCTATTTTTATAGAAAATGTTCCACACTTTTTATTTATGCTTTTATTTGTTTTAATTATTTTAGAATGGGATAAGCCAACCTATCCTGTTGTTATTTTATATTTGGTGCATCAATGAGATAGAACAAGGGTTATCCTATTTCTCATTTGTAATTTCTATCTTAAATGGTAGTTGGGTTAGGAATAGACATTATAGGATAAAGAGTTTGTTTCCATATTAATATTGTAATTATTATTATTATTTTCATTATTATTATTAATTTTATTATCTTTATTATTATTACTATCATTGTTTTTTATTATTGTTATTATTATTATTATTATTATTATTTTCATTATTATTTTTATTGTCATAATTATTATTATCACATTGATATAATTGTTATATATCTTTATACTTTATCTTAGTATACACCAAACACGAGATAAGATAAGAGTTATCATACTCATATCATTTCCTACCATTATCTTATCCTATCGGGTTTGCTTATCATATTATGTTAATTTCTATCCCGTCCGCCAAACGGGTCATAATAACTTAACTCAATGCTTTGCATAAATATTCTACGTTGAGTGTTGAAATTTCGTATCAACCTTAGGACGACTGCAAAACATCACCACCATTATGTCAATAATTGAACAAATTTGTGACTGAAATCATTCTAATGTCATCCATTTCTTCAAGATATTTTCTCCTTTTAGTAATTTAATTTCAACCAGTGAACATAATTTAATTGCTAAAAATGATATCCCTATTTTGTCCTTAAGTTTTGCTTGCATAATAATAATAATAATAATAATAATAATAATAATAATAATAATAATAATAATAATAATAATAAAACAACAACAATAATAATAACAATAATACTTGAGTATAATAATAACAACAACGATAATGACATTCACCATTGATCGGGTCAGATACTTAATAGTATCAGACCCTAGAAGGCCCATGAAGTTTGAAACTCAAATGAAAAGGGATTCAAATATTCATCAGTGACGTAGTCGGATAGCTAACTAGATCAGGCCCATGAAAGGCCATACATTTTTGAAATATAGTATATAGGATAGGATCCAAGTATATATCTATCAGTAATCAGGTCAATGGATATATACTAATACAATAATAATACTTAAGTATAATAATATACGAATTCACACATTTTATTTTCATTTATATTTCTAGACTTTCAAGAAGACCTTGACAGAATGGTATGTGATGTTATATTAATACCATTTTAAAAATATATATAAATATGAACGATAAAGAAATGAGGAAGATTGATTAAAAATATTAATTGAACTTAAGGATCGGAACTATACCCTACATACTAGACATATCACTTGTAATTTAACAAAAAAAATTCACAAGGTTTATGTGGTTTTGAACTTTCATTTTAAATATCATAATTTTTGTCTAAGTTTAGGCTATGTTTGACCTAACTTTTTTTTTTGTCTTATAAGCTACTTTTAAGTTGAAGCTAAACATAAAGACTTTTAAAAATAAATGAGAAGTTGTTTGCCATTCTTTAAATTTTTTGTTCAGTAAAATATTTTTTAAAATATTTAATTCATTAAAAATTAAACTTAAGAATTAATTTTATAAATTATCTTCTAACTTAAGAGTTTATTTAGTGTATAATTGGTAGCAGCAATATTGTTGGTGGCGGTGACAATAACGATGATGGAAGTGGTGGTTATAACATCTGTGTCGTGATGAAAATAGATATGTTAAAATGAAATTATGAAAAAAAAGGGAAAAGTTAGAAGTTAGTCTCATTATCTTTTGATTAAAAGCTCCTTATTAATTTTTTCTTCATTAGAAATATTTATTTTTTAATAAGTATTTTTTTAAAAAATTGTTTGGTCTAACTTCTCTTTAAAATAAAGAAGTTAAAAATAAGTTAGAACAAACATATACTTTTTGGATCACTCAAGAAAGATTTATTTTAAAAAATGTGACATGTAATTGTAACAGATAAAATAATAGTACAAAGTAAAAAGATAATAACAGTTTGCTTTCATTATTTTCAATGAAGTTTAGGTTAGTCTCTTTGGTCTAGGGTTCAATCCTATTGTGCCTTATTTTCACTAAAACATCAAATAATACTTATGTGCTAAAATAAAAAAATACTTAAAAATATCATTAAAATTTACGCATCTAATTTTTAAACAATTCTCGAATAATTTGTAATAAATGTGTTTTTTTATTTTTACTCTCCCTTAAATAATTGATGGGACCATATAAGATTTCAGAACACCTGATGGATAGCAACTAAAGTTGTCAATTTTGTGTACTATTATTGTCTTAGATTTAACAGCTATGGATCCCACCCACCATTAAAATGTTTAACACTTTTCTGATTCATCTTAACCGTTGATGCTGATTAGGTAGACTATCCAGCGTCTAGGATTGATTTTAATGCCATGTAGAGGAGGGAGGTGTACCTTTCCAAAATGGTTTTATTTTCAGTTTTAATTTTTTAAAAATTGTTTTCGTTTTCAAAATCTTAGAATTATGAAAACATGTTTAATTTCTCTTCATTTCTTGTTTTTCGAAAATGAAAATCTCAATATATGTTTGGTTTGGTTTTATCATTTTCAATTAGGTGCATGTGTTGATATTTAAGTGTTACAAAAACATAAAAAAATTTAAATTAGAAAAATATATTTAATTTAATTCTACCAATTCACATGCATAATAAATTAAGGATATAAAATTAAAACAAACTCTAGCAATCTAAGAATTAGAAAGTACCAATTGAGAGTCCAACAATATAACCTTACTAATGAGTAATGAATTAATCAAAATAGAACTATACCTAACAAAATGTACAAAACAAATTGTGATTTTTTTTTAAATAGCCAAAGACAAACAATATTAAAACTAAGTACACAAACATTCATCTACATAATTTTACAGCTGTTATATATCAATATGAGGTTATTTTCTATATAATATTTGTTTTTAAATTGATGTTTAATTGTTCACTCAATTAAAAAATTAGTCCTTTTATGTATTACTGAAACATTATCATAATTTTAAACTTACAAATTATTTTTAATGTGACTTTACAGTCTTGTGAGATAAAAAAAAAAGAAAAAAAATGTTTCATTTTTTGCTTCTGACCAACCATGTAAATATGCTCTTACCACTTTGTTCACCATTAAATCAATTTGAAAATTTGATATGTGGTGTATAATATTCAAATCTTCTACAAAGAATTCTCACTTCTACAAAAATTTATGATATGTAATTTTGATTTTGATGTTAATTTGAATCTATAAATGCATGATATCTAGATCTTCATTTTAAACGGTTGGATTGTATTTTTGAGGTTGGATGTCGCTTGAGCGACTGCTTTTCCACTTGAGCAAATGCATCAAAATTTTGGGTAACGACTCGAGCGACAACAACACCTCTATTTTTCACCTTAAATGCCATTTAAAAGGGCTTAGGTCACTTTTGGTTGCACCTTTGGTCTTGATCCGGTCTCGATACCGGTATCTGTTCTACAAGGCATATTTCCACGTCTTTGACAGTTTGCCAACATACAACCGGTGTCATCGGTATACATCCGGACTCTAATTCCGTATCAGGCGTTCTCCCTATACCGGTTGTCCAGGATAATGCCATGCACATCGGATAATATACACGTCACCATACAGAAGACAAAGGGCATTGCAACAGGAACAAGGATAAAGATTCCATTCCCACACTACGAGTCAAAATCTGCTCACAGGAATGATCAACTTGTCCCCTAAATCCAGCCCATACTCCCAACGCTCAATATAAAATAGCCACTTGACTCAATCATACTGGCAAGTGCATAATAAAATAATAATTTATAATATTATTGGAGGTTAGTGGTTCCCCACTAACGAGTCCTCGTATATCGAGCCAATCAGGTATAAGAACTCTCTTGATCAATGGAGAGAGGGATCTTCAACTACTTCTTTTCAACTTACAATTACTCTCTGAAAACATTCCTCACTTGGAATACGATTACTGACTTGAGCGTCGGAGAATCTTCGCAGGTGACACCACCTTTCGCCCACATCAACGCGTGAGGACGGTGTGAAGGATCTCCAGGACGCCCAGACTGCTCTCTTCATACAGAGACATCGGATACATAGACCGGAAACTCATATAACCGGTCTTCAGAGACGTAATCTTCTCATTATTTGTGACGGGCCAGACACCGAATCTCTTGACCCCGGTTCAGGACAGATCAGGTCTCTAGGAGGCCAAGAGCACTATGTGGAACTACTCCAGCATCATGAGAAAACTTGAAGATAAGAAATCTCTTTCAATTTTCATTTTTTTTTCTCTTGCTTTTCATTGATCATTTTGTATTTTCTTTGTTTTTAGGGTAACCCACATGAAAATGTGTGGCTAAACCCCTTTTTAGTTGGATTTAAGTGTAGCTCACTCTCATTCTAGTTATATATCAAATACTATCAAATTCAATATAGCACCCATAGGTACATAAGAAATGTATTGAATCAATTCTTTTTAATGAATCGATTCGATCGCAGCTTCGAATATGGAATTCAAAGGTATCAAATAGGAAATAATACTCTGAATCATAGAACTATAATAAAATACACGATCAATCAACATTTATCAAAATTGAAAAAGAGTCAAAAGAGATGGTTCGATCCTCTTTTTTTGATTTCTCGAATGGAGAGATCCATGAATCGGGATCCTAATGCATATATATGTGTGTTTTTAATCAATATTAGTATTTCGTTTCATATGCTTAATGTATAAGGAGGAAGAAGATTGAGATACAGGGCTGGCTTACTTTTTTTTTATTTAAGTTTTTAACAAATATTTCATGTGTTAGTCACGAGGTAGGCTTTCCTTTACCACCTCAACACAATGAACTTAATAGTGAAGATGATAACCAAATATTTAAATTAGTTGAGGAACCAAAACTTAAAGAAATTAATCAAGGACAATTTTTAAAATTGAATAATAAATAAGAGATTAAAAACTTAATTAAGCTAAAAAACGTGCGGTATACTATTTCCTGCAGTGTGAAAAAAAAAACTTTTAAAGTAAAATATTTTTTTAACCTATATAATATTTTATTACAAGATAAAAGATTGAATATGTTTATATAAAATTGAGTTGAAGTTTTTTTAAAAATAATGAGAAGACACATTTTTTTTTTAAAAAACTTCATCGTTTATAATTTTATTTTTCAATTTTTAAAACTAAAAACCCAAACCAAATAAAACTTGTTTTTATTTTTTATAATGAAAAGAAAGACAGATTAGTTTGAGTACTGATATTTTATTTTTAAAATTTTGTAATTAAAAATAAAAAGAAAAAAATTATGATGAAATTAAGGCTTTGAGTCACCGGTATTAATGGCAATGTTACCGAACCCACGGGTAATAATCTACAGTTACCTCGATTTTAAAAGGGAAAACCCGTTTTGATTGTGTGAAAAAGAAACTTGATTTCAATCATGACTCGATTGTGGTAGGGATGAGACAGATTTGAGAATACGAATACTCGTCCCGAACCTGTTCCTGAATTTGTTCTATTATAAAAATTAACTAATTTTAATTATAATAATAGTTAATAATAATCTTAAAATATGATATAGGTCTTAAGTTTATTTTTATTATTATTTATTTTTAAGACTATTTTTAAATATTATTTTGATTAAAATGCATTATATATATATATATATCACTTTTATTAAAATATATAATGAAAATTAAAAAATATAATTAAACATGAAAGTCACGAATTTTCTCAAGTACCCATGATACTAAATTTAAATGGTATAATTTCAAACCCGCAACTAAACTCGTGTGACTCACCATGTTAACAACCCTACCCACGAGTGATGTTAAAAGGAGGTAAGGTAAGAGCAGGGATAGAGATCTGATGGGGAGGTATTATGGTGGCGATAATACCATCATCATCATTATACTGTTTTAGATCCTATTTGTTGTTCAGTCTCTTTCAGGAATCCGTTTTAGATCCTATTTGTGAGGGTGATAACCTTGTTAATTTAATGGATTCTAGGAGAAGGTCGCTCGCTCATAAAACTTCAGTGTTTTCCGGTTCTCATTTCAAAATGCAACCTTTATTTTGTAGGGTAAGTTTTTAACACCTATAAAATTACGATTTGCTATTCAATGGTTCTCTTAACTTTGTGATCAAATTTGTCCATGTTGTTATTGTTAAGTAAGTATACTCCATTGGATTAATGATCAAACAATCAACCGAGATGATTTTAAAATAACAAGTTGTGATTAAAAATAGAAATTAAATGAGTATTAATTTAAAATGCATAAATGCTATAATAAAAGATTTAAGTTGTACAAACAACTTCTCCCCAAAAGATTTTAGACAAAGACTTAGCTTTGAACATACATCTAGTCATGTCAAGAATAGTTCTATTCCTTTTTTCTATAGTGCTATTATGTTGTGGGTTGTATGGTGTCACTATTTCATGAATCACCCCATGCTTCTCTCTGAATCTTTCAAACTGAAGTGAGGTATGCTCTCCTCCACCATTAGTTCTCAACTTCTTGATTAAATTGCCACTTTGTCTTTTTGCCCAAGGCTTAAATTTCTTGAAAACATCAAACACCTCAAATTTTGCTTTGACGAGATACACCCATATTTTTTTTGGTAATAAAGTTACCTATGAAAGTCACAAAGTATCTATTCCCACCAACTAAAGGTTCTTTAAAAGGTCCACACACATTAGAATAAACCAATTGAAGTGATTTACCCATCTTACTAAGAGCATAAGAGGCAAATGTATTCCTAGATTGCTTATTGTTGGCCAAACATTGCTCACAAACTCCTTTGGTATATTGAAGTCATTCTAGAAACTAGTCCTTTTTTGCTAAATAGGTATGCCTTTAAAGTTTAAATACATAAACCTATAATGCCAAACCCAATTTTCATCATCAATTATAGAAGCAAGACACTTATATGATTACTAATCTATATACCAACCTTAAAGGTTTTGAAGTTAGAGAGGGAAACTTTCAAGGTTAGTATTTCATTATAATCAAACACAGATAACACATTTTCTTCCATCTTTATTTTATAACCCCTTTCAAGAAGTTGACCAAAGCTAAGCAAATTACTTTTCACGTCAAGTATATAAAGTACATTAATAAGAATCTTTACCAACATTTCTTTGAATTTGAATTTGTCTTATGCCTTTAGTCTACACTACTATCATCAATAAGCTTTACTTTATTCTTTATAATTTCATCCAAGTTTACAAGCCACTCCATATGCCCAATCATATGATTGGAGTAACCTGTATTTTGATATATACCATACATCTATTATACTGTTCTTCTGATCCATTTTGACCTTGAAAAGAACCTGTTCATTTGAACTATCCTTTTTCGCAACATGTACTTCATTAACTTATTTTGAAGGACCAACACTATTGTGCCAATATTCACTAGAAAAATGCCTAGTTTTCAAGTCCAATACTGGATCTTGCTCCTATCAACTTTTTTTCCTCAAAATTGGGCTTTCCTTCCACTTTCTTGAAGTATTTTTGTTTCTAATATGATCCATTGAAATTACCAGAACTGATTTTTTTATTTCTCCATTCTTCTTTGCCTTTCTTGAATTTTCCTTTCTCAAGCGATTTTCCTTTCTCTTGGTCCCCCTTTTCCAGGCTTAAGCTTATAAGGTTTGTTTGATTGGTTTCTCTATATTTCTTTCAATCAATCTTCGTTCATGAGCCTTTTAGGTGCCCCATAACTTTTTTACCTTTAAAAACTATATGTCTTTAGACTCCCTCACAACAACAACCGTGTGACCAAATTTAAGTAAGAGTTTTGAGAATCTTTTCCACCATCATGTTGTTAATGATTGTCTCACCATAGGTCTTTATCTGGTTTGTCAAGGCTTGTACATGTACAAAATAATTCCCAATAGTTTCTTGCTCTTTCGTCTACATCCATTCATATTTTCTCCTTATAGTCTAAAGTTTAACTTTCTCCAGCTTAACGACCGCACTATAACATTTCTCAAGCAAATCTCATGCTTCTTTTCCACTTTTGACATTTGCAATTGTAATGTCTTTGGTTAACTAGGATGATTTCCCACATTTGGATGTCCGAATTATCTAAGAGTTTTACCTAAATTTTATAAAATTGAGAACTAATTTTTTTTGTACTGAACAAAACACATTGATCAAGCAGAGTATTTATATAATGAAACTGATTCATCACATGGTCTCCAACAACGCATTACATACTTTGAATGCAGGGGCATACAGGTTCCTGAAAATACAACTCAAAACGACCCACCTATCTATAGGTACTAAGAGTGGTAAACTTCTAAGACTACTCTATATTGGGGCAAGAGAAAGGGTCATCCTGACTCTCTTTGTCGGTCAACCTCATTCATCTTCGTCTCCTATAGTGGCTCACTTCCGAGGCAACCCGTTGGTAGCTTCTCTTGAGTACGGTATAGTGTTGCCTCTTTGGAGTTCTCTCGGTGTTCATCCATCATACTAAGGGAAAAACGGTAAGGGGTGAGAATTTCACTTTTACTTGCTGGTCACACAACGAGGGTGCTCATCATTTCTGATGTCTCACCGCTCATTAACAATGAATGCCGCACAACATAATTTATGTCATAACATTCGTGGAGCTTTCGCCCTACCCTCATAGTTGTTGTCATGGCCAGGATCACGACGGGAGACTGACCATAAAAAAATGAGAACTTACGAATTCCTTTCAAAAAATGGAGTCGCCACCAATATTTATTTAGAGGTAAAATATCTGAAAAACCTTTGTTAAGGTTCTGGTCATAAAATGAGATTCTAAATACAGGAGTCGAATTACAGATAGGGAAAGTATTAGCACATCACGTTGTCCATTATAAAATGGTTACCTCAAATTGATTGCGCACATTTAAAATAGTCTAAAAATTAATTTAACCTTCAAGAAAGAAAACAAACGACACAAATAAGGAAAAAGAAAATTTTGAAATAAGGTTAACAGGACGTTTTTTCTAAAATAATCCTAAACTAAACATTTTAAAAAATAAAGCTTGAATGAGGTGGAGAAGGGATTTGAACCTAGACACTCTTACACATAAATAACCTTGTGTTGCCACTACGCCAATCATACATTTATTAGTTATGTAAGAAATAAACACACATAAATATAAGTTTCAAACATATTTTCTTTTTTTATATAAATGGGCCTCAACCAATACAGAAAACAAAACCCTAAACCTAACCTAAACACTAACACACACACATTCTCATATCAGAAAAAGAAAAGAAAAGATGCAAAAGAGAAGGGGGCGGTTACACATAGAGAAGGAAAGGGAGATAAAGAGAAACCGAAAAGGAGAAGGGAAGGGGGATGACGACAATGACAACGGTGCTAGGGCGGAGCCATTGTGGTGGTGGCAGATAGAACGATAGTTGTGGGTGGCAGTTGAGGATGGTGGTTGTGGTTCCTCCTCTTCTTTTATTTTCTTTCTATTTTTTTGTTAAGTGTCTTATGAATTCCTTGTCATTTAATGTTCTCATGATGCTAAAGGGGCCCATAAATCATATCCATTTTAACTACCTCGTCACATTAAGTCTATTGGATGACGTAATTGTATACTTAGAGTGACCAGAGCACACTAATTCCTTCCACCACGCTCTATGAGGTATAGGCACCAACGACCCAAATACATAAAGGATCTAGGTCACACTCTAGTAACCTTATAGGAACTGGTTCTCTACGTTCATAGTAACCCCTCATTTGAGTAGGAGTACAATAGGTTTGCCATAGGTCCACCCGACACTGGATGCTACATCGGGTCCCCTAGGTGCTCGTCCTGTTTGTACTCCTAAGACCTCACTCACATCATGGATTGCAACGTAGTGGTTCTCCAACGATACCCTTTTGTTATAGGCTCTAGTACTAAGGCTTAATCATATGCTCATAATGCGTGTATGATGCATAACTAAATCCTTTCTCTTATATCTTATTAACCTAGTGTCGGGTGGAATTCTTAAGCTTGATGTTCTTTGTCTTTAATATGTTAGGTATACCTTACCAATACGTTTTTTAAGTTCAAGAAATAATCTATAGGATCTTTGAGATCTTTATGTTGAAACCATGGTTATCAAAACCGGACCGGATCGGCCGGTCGAACCGGGAACCGATGCCTTATCTGGTCCGGAACGGGGGAAAACCGGTCAACAATTAAACCGGTCAAAAACCGGTAAAATCGGTCAAAACCCGATCAAAACTGATTAAAACTAGGAAAACCGGTCAAAAACCCGGTTTGCAATTTTTTTAAAAAAATTTTAGAAACCTTTTTAGTGCGGTTTTTTGTAGAACCGCACTAATAGACCCTATACACTAAATAAAATTAATATTTTTTTTATTTTACTTAGTTTGGACTAGTGTTTTTAGACCTTTTAAGCATGTTATAGTAGGATGCGTACTATTTTAAGCCTTTTTTACTATGTAATATTTTAATTCTAACATTTATTAAATTTATTTGATAAATAATTTTGATCTAATCGATTATTATTTATTATATAAAATAATAATAATAATAATTTATTATTACCGGTTCGACCACTGGTTCAACCACTGACCCTTGAACCAGTGCCTCCACTGGTTCAATAACCGATCCGGTTCTGAAAACATTGGTTGAAACCTTAGTTACTTACCCATTTCTTTTGGGAGTACTAGGGTTAGGGTCTAAGTATAATTTATTGTTATTAAGTGAGTATAGCTAATTATTAACACAAAAAAGTTTAAGTAAATCTTGAGTACAAAAAAATGAAGTTTATAGTAACCTTAAAGTGTAAGAGCATTCTTATAAAAATAAGACTTACAGACCCTTAATTTTAGGACTTTACTAAACCTTGAATACCTTAACAATTCGCTCAATATCTAATCTTAGTTTACCATGATACTTTATTAGTTATCTTAAAATTTCAGTCAACTTGGTTATTTTACCGAATCAATGGAAACATTGCTCCGTTCACTTTCGACTTTGGGCTTCGTTTCCCTTGGTATTAAAAATTTTCAATAATAGTTTCTCAAACATAGTAAATTATTTAAAATCTCAAAATCTATTTGTTGATAGATAACTTAGGTAGAACTTAAGACTATAAGTTGTAATTTCTCAAACTGATTTGGTGAACGTCGTCCCGTCGTATTTATTTACCACAGATCTTTGTCCTTCGACTGTATGACTAAAAACTCTTTTTTGACTTTATGTAGAGAGGTGACATTAAGCTCATAAATAACTTATAAAGTCAGTGATAAGATAGTATACAAAATACTATATAATGATTATTTGACCAATCTAGCAGAACACCATTCTGTCGTATTTATTTGTCACAGAACTTTACCCTCTAACCTGAAGACTAAAACCTTTTTTTTGAGTCTATTTTAGTAAAACTATTTCATTATGAAAAATCCTTCTAAGTCATGTGGCAGCACCCTGCCCAACACCACTCAAATTCCATATAAATCGTTTTTCTTATTAGATTTGTCGAAAACTTCATTTTTAACATACTTTCACGAAAAAAAACTCTGATTAAGGTGATTCAAAAGCCAAAAGTGACTAATTTCTAAAATACCACGTTTATAACACAAAATAATTCTTAAAATATATCCAGAATTTGGGTTTTTTCTCTGTACTCTTTCTTAGTTGTTAGAAATTTATTTTCGTCGTTTAAAATGTCGGCGATTGCGATTAAGGATAAACCACTACGTAATGATTTCATAATCTATCTCTTGTACTTGGGAAGTACTCATTACCTCATCATATGATACATATTTTATAATTAAAATTACAGAATTAAGGCATCGAGCCCGTCCATCTTGAAACCTCCAGCATATACGCGTTTTTGTGTGTATACGGCTAAGAATTCGCACCGACACTTGGGATTTCTTGCGTCATTCTCCAAACAACAATTTAGATCAATTAATTACAGCATGTTTAGTTATTCAAACAATAAAAAATCACAAAGTTATTAAGCCCAAAAATTCTATCCAAGCATGCATCACATTATCACAGAATAACATAAACCGTAACATATTTTTTCAAGCATCAACATATATGAATTAGAACTTTAAGAGACTCCATCAACACTCACCATAAAGCCACGATTTCAATCATATCATTCTCAAAATTTCAATTTTAGCACATGCAATAAGAGATTATAACCATAAGTATCACCAACATGACATGTAAGGCATAAAAACTAGATTTTTCCTATGACTTTTTCACATACAATCATAGATATCAACATGCAACAATTCCAGCACTTATACTTAATTGAAAACAATATATTTAACGCATGCAAGCTAGTTAGAAACACATGCAAGAGCATTCAACAATTATACATACCAAAAATCCACATATGCAAGAAACCAAGTCAAGATTTAGGAGAGTTTTTCTCCCCTTTACCCTAGGTGCTTTCGCATTGGACATGGAGGAGGAAGTGGACTCCTAGCTTGCTCTTTTCCTTACTGCTTTGAAGCTCCAAGGATAGCTCCAAGATGAAGGAGAAGAATGAGGCTGTTTGGTGGTGAAAAAAAGACAAAAGGAAGCTTGGTGGTGGTGGTGGTGCATTCAGCCAAGGATACTAAAAGAGAGGGCTTGTGTTTTGCCTTGCTTAAGATGGTCAAAGGACATTCAAGGGATTTTTAGAGGACAAAAGGAAAGTAGGGTGATGGATGGACATAGTAATTGGTGGAGGAGAAGGAGGGGGATTGAAGAAAATGAAACAAAAAGGAGAAGATGGGAAGAAAGGTATTTGGCCAAGGAAGAGAAGAAAGAAAAGTGAAGTAAAAAATGTTTCTCTTGCTTCATGCATATATATATATATATATATATATATATATATATATATATATCAAGCTAAGGTTCATGGCTTGCTTCAACTTGAGTGGGTTCCAAGTATCAAGCTAAGGTTTTGCATGGAAGATGGACCAATGAGGAAAAGAAACATGGGTTGGCGGTTGCATTACATGGTGACACGTGTCCACAAAGTTTTAATCACTTTTTATTTTTTCGATTTTGAAAACGTTGTAAAGATGAAAGTTATATCTCTTTCTCTTCTCTTTCCAACAAATCAAGACTCGCTCAATTCTGATAACTATAGGAAAAGTTATGCCTAAAATACTAAAAAGTGTTTAGGTAGTATGTGAAATCCTAAAACTGACGGAAAATAAAAATTAGGAATTATGGATTCAAAATTAGCCTTTGTGGTATTCAAAAGAATTGTAGGTAATTTTGTTACGAGAAGTTCAAGACAAGAATCACTCTATTTTGATAACTGTAGAGAAATTTATGCCTAAAACAATGAATACTATTCAGGTTGTATGTGAGACTTATGAGGTAGTGGTTTGTAGTAAAAATTGGGAGTTGTGTGCTCCAAATTGGACTTCAAGGTCTTCATAGGAATTATATTATGTTTTATTACAAAGATTTTGAGACCAAGATTGCTTAAATCAGACATTTGTAGTAAAAGTTATGCTAGAAACAATGAAGCATGCACATAACTGCGTTTAATGCTAAACATTGTCAAGAAATGAGAACCAAGATTTTAATCGGGTTTTGACAAGTTTTGAGGAAATAAATTAAGAAATGAATCTCAATTAATTGGTATATCCCCATGACATATTTCATGCCTCAATATCCTCTAAGGCTCTTGATACTCATCTTCCAGCTCCAGGCCTAAGGTTCCGTTGTGATGCGTGAGCGATCGAAAAATTGATTACCGATTTCAACGTAAATCTTTTTATTTAAAACCCGTTATAATTTTTTTTATTCATTTTCACTTCCACACTATTATTTACCATCATCCTCACACATATGAGAATTTACAACCCTATTTGTAGAATTACTACCTATCAGGTACAATCAAACACAACATCGGCCAAAGCCCAACAATGCTATCTTCAATCAAATACAAACAAGGCATAAATTGACCGAAGCCCCACATTCAAGACGTTCTCTGTAACAACCCAATTTTTAATTAAATTTGAATCGGTAATTAAACAGTGAAAAGTTAAAGTTTCTTAAAAAAATAAGAAATAAATCTTAGAAAATAGGAAATTTTATCCTGATTACAGGGATATTTTTATTTCGAAAATCGGATTTAAAATGAGAATAAAAGGAAATAAAATACGATAATAAAACGTAGAATTATTAAGGAACCCATTATTATATTAAAAAAAGAAAAAAAAAAGAGAGAAAATATCTTCTCTCTCTTAAAAACTCTCTGTGTCTCCTTCTTCCTTCACCGCCTCATTTCCACCGCCATTCTTGCCTATATAAATGGCCTCCCACTTCATTTTTTCTTCAAACCAAATCACCCACATCCTTCTATCCTCTATTATCTTCTAATTCAAACCTTCAAACCTTCAAACCTTCGTTTTTGTAACTCTAAGGCCTTCAATTTTGGAATCCTAGAAACCATTTTCCATTGAAGATTCGAGGAGAAACAAGGAGCTTGAGCACAAACCGAGTTCGGGAATCTGAAATTAAGGTAAGAAAGAGGGGATAAAATATCGGATAGATGAAAATTAGATTAGAAATATATCAGTATTTGACTAAATAACATTAAATGTGAATAGTTAATTTTTTTTAGTTAAAGGAATTAAATTTTGAAATTTACATTAATACATTGAAATATGATATATAATATATTTCTAATGTTATATGATGATTTAACATCATTTGGTATGCTTAAATTGCAAATTGGAATGGTTAAAACGTATAAAATCACAAAAACTATATGTTGTTCTCGTAACAGCATATGCAGGACCCTATTAGTGCGGTTCCTGTTACAACCGCACTAATAGGTGGCGCACTAATAGTTTCAGAGTTTCTATTTTAAGTTCTTGTTGGTATTTTTGTCAATTTTCTTTTACTATACTACCTTATATGTATATATCATTGTTAACATCTACTTAAATCTTAACTACTAAGACATTAAAAATTATCAAAATCTAAATTTTTTAAACAAAATAATATTAAAGTTATTTAATTGAATAAATGGATAAAATAACTATTTTGAAAATATGTTTCTATATTCCTTGAAATAGACAGTATGATAATTCAATAAATGTTATGGAAAATATGTTTCCATAACCCTTGGAATAATAATTATAGTAGTTTACATGAAAAATGTTTCCTTATTGTTTGAATTATTAAATGTAGTAATTAGTTTATATTATATTTCCATATTTTTACATATAGTATATGGATTATACTTGTAAATATGATGAAATGTCGTATCTTCTTGAATTTTACAATAAATTCTTATTGTTAAAATTATGAATAAATTTATTGATATAAATTTACTGCATTCATGCATCATATACATTGGCCGTTCAAAGAATCCGCAGGGGGGTTCTTTGAGGGGGTTCCCGGTGGGGGAACGCGCTCTGTTGAGCACAGACCTCTGCGGTGGTTTTATACCACGACCGTCTTAAGGGCTAAGCAGTGTGTCCTTAAGGGGGGTCCCGCAACACTTGTTATTGATATTATGATATCCGATGTGGTGTTGCATTATGGGACGCGGTATCGGTTGGATATCCGTAAAAATGTTATTGTTGGAAATCACTGCAGATGTTCCCACCAGAATGGATCCATCATGCATTTTCATAAAAGAACAGAATATAATAATATCAGTATATAACAAAATACTTGTTTGGCATTTGCATCACATAGCATCCTACTTGTGATTGTGTTTGTTCTGATTTAATTTCTATTTATTTGATATTTTGTCTCACTCTTTCTGTTACTTGTGGCAACCCTTTAGTGCTTAATCAGGAAGACATGTAACAAAGTGGATGATGCTTGATGTGGATGAATTATGAAGGCTTTTGATGATGATGCTTGCTTGCATAGCTACTATGGTTGTATTATGTGTATGCTATGTTTTGGTACTTTAAATCTTTATATTTTATAAGATCTAGGTACCTGTTGTAAAATATAATATGTATGAAACTCTGATGTTATGTATAATAATAAGAAGTTAATTATGTAAAGGTTGCGTACTCTGATATTGTATCAGTAACCTCTGGAATCAGGTTGTGAATCTCTTGATAATTACCAGGTGAAAAATAAGTTATCTAAGAGAATTTTATATGGTGAGGGTAATTATCTTAAGATTTGCAAGTTGGCTCCAGGGTGTTACATTCTCCACCCTACAGGCTTATTACCTTAGAGATTCTCCTAAGAATTAGGGATGTTACAACAATATTACAAAATAAGCAGCATCCACACATTGATGAATGATAAAGAGAGCTTTGCAATCTTTTTTCTTTGCTTTTTTTAATCACTTTGAGCATTTGTGGCTCTTTTTTCTAGTTCTTAAACACCTTCTTTTATAATATCAAGCACATCTTGAAATCCAAATATCACTTTCGTTTTGGTGCACCAATAATTATAGGTTTTTCCATCCAACACCAGTAGTTTGCAGAGAAGTTTCCTTTTAAACTCGTCACACTTCTGAATCTTTCTTACTTTACATAGGCCTTGATCGTCAAGCTCTAGAATACTATTAGAAACTCAAAGTTTAATTGAAGAATTGTATGTATTAATCTCTCCTTAATGTTAAAGGATAATACAAAATTAGATTTATATAGGAAATCTCAAGTCCTATACGAAACAATCATAGTAAAGTAAGTAAGACTCAATAGATCAGTCCTAATAGATTTAATAAAATACACCTAACAGGTGTTTAACAAACTTTACAAATAATTACATATTATCGAACCAACAATCAAAATTGAGTTACTTCATCACTTGGTTAGAACCAAAACCCCTATGCTAACTATACCTAAGCCTCATTCGGCTATAAATTTTATATGGCTACTTTAAATAATCATATAACATTTTCCAAAATTTATGGATGAAAATTTGTGTAAGTTCCAACAATTTTTAATTATCCATGTGTTAAATCTCAATTGATATGTAATTAGTAACTATATTTTTTAATTAAAAACAAATTTTACTTACTTTCTTTATCTTTCCATTTGTAGACTTATGTAAATGTTCTTAGTGACTATTGGGCTAACAATGATGATGTTCACAAAGCACTCCATATTCGAAAGGTATTTGTTTATGATTATAATTTTCATGAAAGTGTTATTTTAGTATAAAAGCATACATGGTCTGATCTATCTGATTATATGTGCTTCAGGTAAGCATAGGGAAATGGGTATGTTGTAGCTCTGACATACCATATAAGTATGACATTCCTAATAGTATCTAGTATCATACATATCTCAGCAAAAAAGGTTATCATTTATTAATATACAGGTTAAGATTTTTATGCGAATTAATTACTAAGTGTATTTAATTCCTTCTTTTTAGTGACTTGATTTTAGTAAATTCTTTTAACAGTGGAGATCATGACATTGCAGTTCCACTCTTGGCTACCCAAGCATGGATAAGACCTTTAAACTATTCTATCCTGGATAACTGGAGGTCATGGTATTCTAATGACCAAGTTGCAGGGTAGGTATATATATAGAGAGATGTATCTTATGAAAAAGCTTTTCTTATATGAGAGTGAGAAGATCGAATCTGTGTTGTATAACCATATAATGGATGGTTGAGATTAAAAGTTTTACAAAGTTGCATGATCACTTAAAATGTCACATGTGTAACATCCCATTTTCAACACAAATAGAAAATAGATATTAATATATCTTTCATGAGAACTACTTACTATAAGTTAGTTTATTATTATCATTTTCTTATGAAATTTTGGTCTTTATATTTAATTATTTATTTTTTAAAATAATAATAATAATAATAATAATAATAATATTTATGAATGAGATTTTTAAAATGAATTAATTAGTATGTATTAATTAATAAAATTATATTAAGAATTTTAAATATATTTATTATTCACAACTTTTATTTTATGTTTTTATATTTATGTTTCTACATATTTATGATTTAACTCTTATTAGAATTTTAAAATAAAATTTTGAAGGAATTAGACTATGGTTCTTTAGAACTTTTTGATCTACATAATATTTATGATTTTCGGGAATTTTTTGAAATTTTTGAAATATTTTAATAAAATAATATATTTTAAATAATTTTAAATTCATATAAAGTTACTTAAAATTAAAAATATTTACTAGAAAGTGAATTTAAATTATAATAAAATTTTCTAAAATCCATTTCAAGTAGATTTATCTAAAAATGATCAGTTTGAGAAAAATCTTGATTTTTTCCAATCGTTAAAAAAATAGAAACGTATCAATAAATTTTTATTAACAGAAAATTTTAGATTTTTAAAATTTAAACTTTATATTACTTATCATAAAATTAGTAAGAACTGATATAATATCGCTAAATTTCAAAAAAGGTCAATTTTGAATATTTAAAATATACCGAGTGAAAGGTTACTATTTGGCTTAATAATTCAGCCGACATTTACTATGCAAAACACTGTACATGAACGAAATTTTCAAAAGGTGCACAGTAATCAGGATTTAAATTTCAAAAAATGTACAGTACTTTTATATTAAAATAATAGAATGCATAGTAATTTTCCTTCCTATAAATACTGAAGGAATTCTTCTTTAGAATTCATAATTTTAGATTAAGTTTTCTTAATATAGTAGTGCTAGTGAGATAGTGGTCGAAGTAAGAGAGAGAAATAAATTTTTTTAGAAGAAGGTTCTCCTAAAATCCTAAGGTAAAAATACCTCTCTTTTACATTTTTTAGGGTTATTTTTATATCGTTTTTAGAAATCTATTATTATACTGAAAATAATATTATTTTAAGTTACTATTTTGAATAGTAAAATACTATTTCAATAGTAAATTACTATTTCAATAGTAAATTACTATTCAAATAGTAAAATACTATTTACTGTTACTATTTACCTTTACTATTCATGTTTTACTATTTACTATTACTATTCATGATTTACTATTTACTGTTACTATTCATAATTTACTTTTTACCGTTACTATTCATGTTTTACTATTTACTGTTACTATTCGTATTTACTATTTACTGTTACTATTCACAATTTACTATTTACTATTCACTATTCAAAATTTACCATTTTTGTTTTAAGTAAAAATCTTAATTTTCATCTTATAACTATATTAAAGTGAAATTGGTATATTTTAGAACTCGGAGATAAGGCGCGCACAGACACTCATAACGAACCAAGATACAAGAGGTAAGGGGGAGTGGGATAGGAATATAATATGAAAAGACATAAGAATAATGAGAGGAGTCCCCTACTCCGTTTAAATTTAGTAAAAATAATAATATTTTAAAATAATAACTATTTAACTTAAAATTTATATGAATTTTAAATTGTGTATCTTGTGTAACTTGATCTGAAATACCTATGCAAAGACCTGGATAACCTATGCGAACTGGACTAAACCTATGCAAGGACTTAGACTATTATGACCTATATGGACTGAACTATACCTATGCGAAGACTGGATTATATATATGGACTTATATTGACCTGTGCGAGGAATGAACTATAAGGACTCAGAATCCACTCTACTAATTTAAATAACCATTAAAATTTGAACTATATTTATGAGCGATATTTAATTGATTTGACTTGATTATAATTAACTATATTTGATTTTGATTAATGATATTGTGATTTATAATATTAGACTGTGATTAATGATATGTAATTATGATTGATAATATTTGTGATTGATGATATTTGATTATGATTGATGACATTACAATACTTGATTGTGGTTGATGAATGATTAATGACCTTGTGATATGAAGTTTGAGCATATAGCAAGCATGACGGAAAGTTAAAACTCAGTAAGAATTTTCTTACCTTACTCTTTAAATTTTTATTCTAAGAGAAAGTATTTTATAATTATTTTAGTCTTTTATTTCTTCTTAGAAATAATTTTCACTAACTTTATTTTTAATCTCTAGAATAAAATCTAGTATTAGAAAGAAGCTATTTTATGAAAATCATAGGTTGAGATAATTAATTCTTGAATTAAAGAAAATTTTTATAGTTTTAAGTATTCTTAGTTAATGATTTTAAAATTATTTTCTTTTAGAAATTAGAAGTTTAAAGTAAATTATTTTGGTTTTCCCCAATGAAATAACTAAAGGATATTTTGTCGAGATTTCTAAAACTCAATCTAGTTAAGATTCAAATTGAGAAAAATTATGTAAATATGTAAATTTTTTTTAAGAAAAAGTTTTGAGATATTTAAGGCTTGGAAACTCAATTTTGGTGAGATCTGAATTCGAAGACTGTACTAAATTTATTCTGTATAATAGAAGTTCAAAGAAGAACTTATGGGAATGTACAGTTTATTGAGATGATTTGTAAACCTTTATGGTATTTAAAAATTGAGTTTCTAAAAGTCTTAACCAACTAAATATGCGAGTAGTTCATGCATCATGAATCATTAAAGAGAAATGAGATGTGATGTTGCCTGGGGACAGATTATAGAAACCAAGGATACATTAGAGGAGGTTCAAATGCGAACCTTGGGATGAGAGGGTGTGGAAGGGTGCTTCAGGGGACCTGGGGTCGCTCCCTAGTGTCGGGTACTTTCACAATAAAAACCTTCTCAGTCTGACTAGTCTCTAAGTGTTTCCACGCCAGTTGAGCTGTTCATATGCTACAAAGGCATTTATGTTATTATCCAGAATTATGGAACAATGTAAACTCCTGGTTGGCCCAGTGCAAATTAAAACTTTAAGGGCCCACATGCATAAACTGAATGAGGCAGTATTAAAAGCATTACATGTCATACATGTGATTGCAATATTCTTTATGGATGGTTATGAATGAAAGTATGATTGCTATGTGTGTGAGAACCCTATATTTATAATTAATTGTGTACAAGATTTTGAATGATATTAATTTATTAGTTTGTGAAAACCCTTATGCTTATGTCTTATCTGTAAAGTATTATATTCTGTTTCTCACTCCTTGTTTGAATTTTGTGTCCAAAATATATGTTATGTGATATATAGCTAGCAGTTCAAGATGGAAGGATATGTAATTACAAGAGGGTAAAGTGGTCTCATCCTCAATCAGATAGGTGAAGAGATATGACAAGAGTAGGATACCAAAACTCGATGGTTCAAGGACTAGGAAATGATTGGTCACATTTGTAATAGAGGTATAATTTAGTTTTACCTTGCCTTATTACAATATCAAGTTAGATAATTGTAACAAGGTAAAGGTTAAACTTTGATAAACTTTCTCATTCAGATATAATACTGTAATGATTTATCACTTATGATTTCTATAAATTGTTTTATCACTATGGAGAAATATTGAAAGACAATGTTTCTTTTTACTTTCAATATTCAAAGGAAATCAGATGTATACACGTCATTGTATACGCGAGATAAAGAGTGATAAATATGTTTATCTTTCTAAATTTTTTTTATATATCTCGTGTATATAAGGGGGTGTTACAACATGACTTTTTAAAAACTCACATGATTAATCTTAATCATTCATTGTATAGTTGTACGACTTACTCTCACGTAAGAGAGTCTTTCTCATATGATACATTCTCTGTATATATGTATATATATACGCATGGACATTAATTAGAAAGTGTACAACTAATAGATTTATTCGAAAAGCTATATTAATCTTACTTTGTTTTATTCATGATCAATGACTGATATAGATACACATGGACTTACTCGAATCAGATGACATATGCAACTGTAAAGGTAAGCAATTTCAAGCATAAATAACCGAAAGCAGTTAATCATGACAATTAGTTTCATCTATATTCTTGCTTACATGGAGGAGGACACATAGCTATTGAGTACAAACCTAAAGAATGTTTAGCCATGTTCAATAAATGGATATCTAAAAGGCCACTTTAGGAATGCTTTTACTTTGCCATGCATGGGGCAAATAGTTTACCTTAATTCGAGAACAGCTAGTAATTAGTTCGTTATCTAGTTTATTATTCGGGGAATAAATGAGTATTTTCATGTTGTAACAAGAAAGAGGATGACAAAAATAAGAGTTGTTCCTCTTTATTATTCCTTCAATACTTACTGTCTTATAAAACACTTTATAATAATTAATTTCTATGAAATATTTATTATTATTATTATTATTATTATTATTATTATTATTATTATTATTCCTATTTAATCCTAATAAATGGTGTCCATTGAAACTTATAGGTTTTTTTAAAATAAACTTCTCATTTTTTCTTTTATTTTATTTGTAACATCTTATTTTCAATTTTTAAAAATTTGCATAAAAATAGTAAAAAGAATATTTCTATACATTTTTTTATGAGAAAATTATTTTCTCTATTTTCTACACAAATTTTGAGAGATGGAGAATGCAAGAAAGAAGAAGAAAAATCTAAATTAATAATCATCATTTATGTATTTAGCTTTCTCTCATTATTCCTTTGGTATAATCCCTGTAAAAAAAATTTCAAAACTAGATAATAACATTACATGGCTTAAAATAAACACAACATAAACTAATTTTTACATAATATAATTGAACAGGTTATGAAGGCTTTTAAGGGGATGTTTTTTGGTAGGAAGACTAAGCAGGTTTTAGGGACCATTGCTGCATCAATCATATGTTCTATATGGTTGCGTAGGAACTCTAATTTGTTCAAATGAGGGTGTTTTTTGACTCAAGAAATTTTGGATTCTGTCAAATTTAGAGCCCAGAAATGGGTTTATAAATCACAATAGAAGTATCTTCTATAGGTTTCTCAGGTTAGATTCTAACTCCTTTGCAGTGTATAGCTCTCTTTAAATAGGTGTTTCTCATTTTCTTTTTGTAAAGGGTTGAGTAACCTTGAATTACCCTTGTACTCATGTTAATATTTTTATTATACAAAATACTTTGCCTAGTTTTAGTCCCTAAAAAGTTTAGGGAGTTAGGAAATGGTCTTTAGGATTAGTTTTCTCTATTAAATGATATGTGACAAATAAAAATATCACATTATTATTATTATTTATACAAATTATACATGTCATATTAATAATTCTTTTTTTTCTTTTTCCCATCTCTTTCCTATCTCTACCTTTTCTCTCTCCCTCCCAGCCTTCCCTCTCCACACCCTAGTCGTCCTCACAGTGAGCTTTAACTGAACTAATAGTCTAAGGTAACAAAAAAAATGAATCCCCTATTTATCAACCTAGTACCTGACAAAAACATTAGGGGGTAATATGAAAACCTAAAAAAGAAACAATAAATAATTGAAATAAAACAAGGACATGATGGCTTTGGTTTAAATGGAGAGGAAAAGTTGATGGTGACAGAAGAGTGGCAATGCAATTCACCACAGTGATGCAACATATAGTGGGTTCGCGAGATGGGAAGGCAAGACAATGGAATTTTTTTAGATATATTTATTTTCTTCTCTATACTTTCTTTTTCCCTTCTCTATGTATTTATTTTAGAATGAAATCAATCTTCCTTTGTTCTTTCTTGTGTTGTACCCCTTTGCTCTCTTAAAACATATTGGTTGACCAAAAGGAATCATGCCATGTTGTGGTACATGTTAGGAATTTTTGCAACATCACGCCTTGATCCGATTCGTGAATGAGCAAAAATACGGAATAATAAGACACAAAATTTGATAACAGAGTTCGGCCAATTATGCCTATGTCTCCAGACTGCTGCAGATATTTTACTAATAGAAAGGGAAGATACACAAAGTGTTTACAAACACTCACAACCTCTCACAACCCACAACCCAATTACACCCAAAATTTCATTCACTAAAACTTATCTCTCTAAGTTTTTTCTCTCTTGAATGCTAAGAACTCTTTAGCTTAGGATGATCTCCTTCTTCCATGGATGCCTCTATTTATAGGAAATTTTGGCAATATGAACACACATTAAAATGGTTGGCTACCAACCATTCACATTTTTCTTATTTTGCAATGGTTGTTGGCCTAACAAAGTTGACCAATTTTGACTAACAATCTCCCACTTGAAGACTGATTTCAATCTGTCTTCACACCTTGATCAATGCAGTAATCTTCCCTGGTCTTGTTATTCTAGCAGGCCAACTGAAGTTGAGCACAACTTCAGTTTGTCAATAGTTACTACCTTCGTTAACATATCTGCTGGGTTCATACTTCCTTGAATCTTTTTTAATGTTAACACCTCATCCCTCAAGAAAAGATATGATGAAATGGTAACGAAGACCAATATGTTTTGTTCTGGAATGAAATGTTGAGTTTTTTTCCAGATGTATAGCACTCTGACTATCACTATACAAAACACTCTTATCCTGGATGAATCCCAACTCTTTTAATAATCCTTGAAGCCATATCAATTCTTTGCTAGCTTCTGTCACTGCTATATACTCTGCCTCTGTAGTGGATAAAGCTACAATCTTTTGTATTTGTGACATCCAACTAATAGTTGTAGTTCCGACAGTGAATATGTAACCAGTAGTACTTCTTCGACGATCAACTTCACCTGTAAAATCTGCATCTATGTAGCCTTGTACTTTTAATTCACTTTTACCAAAGTACAAACACTTCTTTGGCGTACCTTGTAGATACCTTAAAATCCATTTAACGGCTTCCCAATGAGCTTTACCCAGATTTGACATAAACCTGCTAATAAATCCTACTACATAGCCAATGTCTGGCCTCGTACAAACCATTACATACATCAAACTTCTAATGGCTAAAGCATATGGAATTTTAGCCCTAAATTTTCTTTCTTCTTCTATTTGAGGGGACTGATCTTTGGATAGATGAAAATGACTTGCCAAAGATGTACTAACTGATTTGGCATTGCTCATATCGAATCTTTGCAAAACACGATTGATGTACTCCTCCTGAGATAACTAAAAAATTCTTCTTTGCTTATCTCGTGTGATTTTCATTCCAAGGATCTTCTTTGCTAGGCCTAAGTCCTTCATGTCAAACTCTTTTGACAACTGCATCTTCAAACTTATAATCTCATCCATATCTGAACCTGCTACTAACATATCATCAACATAAAGTAGCAAAATGATATAATTGGACTTACTTCTCTTGAAGAAGCAATAGTGGTCAGCATTGTACTTCTGGAAACCTTTCTTGTGCATAAAGCTATAAAACTTCTTGTATCACTGTCTTAGAGCTTATTTTAGGCCATACAAGCTTTTCTTCAATCTGCACACTAAATTCTATTTTCTTTTCTCTAAGAATCCTTCAGGTTGGTGCATGTATATTTCCTCATCTAAGTCTCCATGGAGAAATGCAGTCTTCACATCTAACTGCTCAAGATAAAGTTCTTCAGTAGCAACAATACTTAACACGAACCTTATAGTATTGAGCTTCACAACCGGAGAAAAAATTTCAATGTAGTTGACTCCTTCCTTTTGCGGGAATCCTTTGACGACTAATGGGGCTTTGTACCTTTTTAAGCCATCATGCTCCTCCTTCAATTGATACACCTACTTGTTGTGAAGTGCCTTCTTCCCCACGGGTAACTTAGTCAGTTCCCATGTCTGATTTGAGATTAAAGACTTCAACTCATCTTTCATGGCAAGCTCCCACTTGCTGGCATCCATGGTCTGACATGCGTCCTCAAAGTCTTCAGGCTCCCCTCTATCAGTCAACAACATGTAGTCCATGTATCTCCTGTTAGGCATATGAGGCCGAGAAGACTTTCTTAATCCAGGAGTTGGAGTAGGAGGCTCTAGTGTGTCAGATTGCTGCCCATTACTTTCTTCGGTTGATTCCTTTGGGTGAGGACTCTCAGCTATAGGACTTTCTAGGACATCATCCACCTCTACATACACCGGTCCACTTTGTTCTGAGTTGTGGTCATTTATGCTATGTTTGTCCTTATACAACACTCTTTCGTTGAAGATCACATCTCTGCTATGAATCATCTTCTTGTTTTCATCATCCCAGAGGCGGTAGCCAAACTCATTCTCACCATAATTGATGAAAGTGCACTTCTTTAATTTGGGATCAAGCTTATTCCTGCAATGATCACTAATATGCTCATATGCTACACAACCAAAAACTCTAAGATGCAAAAGTTTTACTTCTTTTCTACTTCATACCTCTTTTGGTATTTTATACTCCAATGGTACTAATGGGCCTCGATGGATTAAGTAAGTTGTTGTGTTGACTGCTTCTGCCCAGAACTGCTTCGGTAAACCTGACTGCACACACATGCTTCTAGCCCTTTCAGTCAACGTTCAGTTCATATGCTCAGTTACACTATTGTGTTGAGGCTTGCTTGGCACAGTTCTCTCTATTTTGATCCCATGCTCATAGCATAATTTCTTGAATCTGGTGTCTTCATACTCACCACCATTATGAGTTCTGAGTCTTTTGATCTTCAACCCTGTCTCATTTTCTACCATGGCTTTCCATACCTTGAAAGCCTTAAATACTTCAGACTTATGTTTAAGAAAGTATTCCTAGAGTGATCATCAATAAAAGTCATAAAGTATTGCTTCCCACCAAGAGATGAGATAGCTGATGGACCCTAAACATCAAAATGAACAAGCTCGAGTCTCTTCTTCTTTGGGGTTCTTGCATTTGTTTGAAAGCTTACTCATTTTTACTTTCCAAGTATACAATCTTTACACATGTAAATTTCTACTGATTGGAGACCTGGTAATTTTCCCTTTGAGTGCATGATCTTTATCCCTTTCTCACTCATATGGCCTAGTCTCTGGTGCCATAGATTGGGATTTTCATCTACTATAACTGTAGTCAAATTACATGCTCCTACTGTCTTGTAAAGAGTACCACTCTTTTTACCACGAGCAATTGTCATTGCACCCTTTAAAATCTTCCATTGATCTCTATGGAACACTGTTGTATAGCCATCATTGGCTAACTGGCCTATTGAGATTAAGTTCTTTGTCAGGTCGAGAATATGTCTGACTTTTTTTTAATTCCCATACAGACCCGTTCAGCTTAATCTTCACTACACCTTTTCCAACAATCTCACAAGATTGCTCATTACCAAGGTAAACTTTATCAAGGTTTCTGGGGACATAATTCTCAAAGAATTTTTTCTGCGAAGTGGCATGAAAAGATGCTTCAGAATCTAACACCCAAGACTCTTCCTTGTTCTCCAAAGAGCATATTAATGCATCATTCCCTCCTGAGGTGGAAGCAACATTTGCTTCCCTCTTTGCCTCCTGATTCTTTGATGTACTCTTGCACTATTTTTATAATGTTCGATCTTTCCACAATTCCAACACTCGATAGTTTTCGAGTTATGGGAATTATGATGATTTCTGGATTTGGACCACCCGTTCTTTGATTTTCCACAACCATTTTCTCTAGTTGAATTTCTCCATCTTGACTCTGTATGCAATACTGAAGAGGTTGATGATTCACCCAACTCTCTCTGTTGGATCTCTTCACTAAGAACCAGATCGCGGCATCATTAAATTTCAGCTTACTGCTTCCCATTGAGCTACTCACAACTGTGACAGTAGCATTCCAACTCTCTAGAAGAGAAGACAAAAGTATCAATACTCGTACCTCATCGTCAAATTTGATTCCAACTGA